>WHYT01016786.1:59465-120422 GCA_009806455.1 Tetrax tetrax
AAAGTCATAGCAGAATCTCAAAATATGCAGAAGAAATATGTGGGGAAAAAAAATACGCATGCCCTTCTCTCCAGTATCTTGTATCCATTTCTGAGAACAAACCACCTATTTCGCAGCCAGTGCTTACCAGTGCTGAAAAAAAAAATAACCTCCAAGCATCTGATGAAAAAAATATCCCTGATGAAAATAAACAACCTCCAAGCACCTGAAACAAGCTATGGTACCTCAAAGCCTCGCTATCTATGGCGAGCAGGTAAAGAGGGACCCAGCGGGGAACAGCCCACGGTGACGGCATGACCTGGGCACAGGGCAGCCACTGCGTCCCCGTTCCACAGCTCTGGAGAAGCGTCCGTCAGAGAGGAAGCCTCTTGCATAGGAAGCAACTGGACAGCAAAGTCTGAAAGGGCAGAGGAAAGGCTTGGGCTGCAGAATCAAGAGGCTGTTGTGAGGGTTCTGGGACAAGAAAATGCTGTTCCGCTGGGTCCGGAGCCCCGCCGTGCCAGAGCAGCACTGCAAGAAAGCCACTGCCAGGCAAGGACCCGGCCCAGGCTTTGCTGTGGGAAACTCATTTAAGCTCTGATCAACAAAGCACTTGAGTAAATGCTTTGCTTCACTTCACACGCGCGAGTACTCCCGGGGGATCAGCCTCCTCCTTCATGCTAGACACTTGCTCAAGTGCCCCACTGAGCTGGGACCCTGCCACTGAAACGCTCGTGCCCCACCAACGAGCCTCCACCTTCGGCTACTTGCTATGTGATCAAGGAAAAAAAAAAAAAAAACAAACCAGAAAACATTGCATGTTTGACTTCTGAGGTGTGCTAGAAAGCGTCAACTGGTTACATACGTGCATACGTAACACCTACATACATACATACATATAGATATACACACATATCTATAAGTAGACACATAAACAGATATAGATATCTTAGGGGATTTTTTTTTTCTCCTACATTTGAGAAGAAATTCCCCAAATTCACTGTGAACTTTCAAACACATATCCCAGTTTAATAAGAGAGAAAATGCCCCTATTCCACAGAAGCCACCTTTCTGCTTTCGGGTCGGACGCAGCACTGCCAGCGAGCGCGGCAAATCAACAAGGCGGCTTTAGGAGAAAAACCACCCCGGTATTTCTCTAACAAACACAGGCAAATGCCAGCGTTAATGTCTGGGAGCTGATCAGCGGGACCGCGGTGCCACGCGGATGTGATTAGGAGCTGAGGTAGGAGGAGAGCACCCGGACGCCTGATTGCGCCTGTTCAGCGGCTGCGCAGATGCACGTGCAGGAAGACCATGTTCCACAACAGAAACAGTCCTAAACGCAAATATCTGTACACACTCCATGAGTACAAAGCCATATAGCTGGCATTTTAGATAAAAACCTTTAAAAAGCCCATCGGATGTCATTAAGCGAACAGCGGTAGCATCCCTCCCTCCGCAATTTTTAAAGACCAAGATTTGTGGCAAGCGCAGAGCTCTCGGTACCCGGCTGTAAACGCAGGCCAGGTTAAACGAGGAGCGTCCCGGCTGGAGGGGCCGCAGGCCTTTCATCCCTTATCAGCTCGGCGTGGGCGGCAGCGAGGTAAACGCGAAAACGCTGCCGCCGGTAAATTCCGATTTGGAATCTTGACAGCGCGTTTCCAAAGGTATAACATCTTAATCAAATTTTAAAATAAAACATCCCAGCGCTGGGCTCCGCCATAAACCTAAAATTATATAACACACATGTTTTCATGCTTTGCCAATTACATTTGAAATAGGGACTGTTTGTTTCAGCCCCGCTAAAAATGAGGCGCGGATGGGAAAACAACCTATTTCCTTATTAGGTTCAGGAGTCAAAGGACTCAGCCAGGAGCCGCAGGCTTCAAGAGCATAGAAGATTAAGACATATATTGGATTCATGATGGAGGGCACAAAGTTCATTTTCAAAATAAAACAGAATTTTATTCATATTCCTTTTAAAATTCAGATTGCCATTTGCCAGCTGACCTGTGACATGGCAGCAGTGTATTACATTTTCAATGAGCAGTCTGGCTGGAGCTGGCAGGAGGGGAAACCGCTTCCTGGTGGGGTTTTTTCACCGCCCTCAAACAGCGAGAATTTGTCAGGATTGTTGTCAGAATGGTAGACGGTGCAAACATGGACAGGGTAGCATATTTATTTTTAATAAGGAGACATGCAGAATAGCTAAGTCACTGGCATTATGCACTGAATAGGGCTTAAAAAAAAAAAAAAAAAAAAATCAGAGCTCAGTTGCAATTTGTATGTGGGAATCAGGGGTGGAAATACTTGGCAGATACACTGAAAATAAAAACAAAAGCAGACTAGGAAAAAGAAATACATCTATATTTAAAAAATAAAATGCAAAAGCAGTTTAAAGGAAGTTTTTGGAGCGCGCAAGTCAAGCCAAGGTTTTCTATAGCAAGGAGCTAGATTTATCTAGCTCACCATCTGTCAAAACGATATTACAAAAGGCACATATGCAAAGATACAAGACTACTGATTTTCATATATATTAAAACCCGCAACTCCTGCGGAAAATGAGAGTCTGCACGCAGCGATGCCCAAAAGCTCCCGCGCCAAACTTTGGGGGCTTTACAGACCTCGTTGGGAGCAAATACCCCCATACGCGAGCACCCAAACAACATGGCACCCGAACCGTGGGTGCTGAGGGCAGGAGGAGAGAGGAAGGGGGTCTGCAGGCCCCGCAGACCTGGTGGTGGGTGCCCTCTCCTCCTCCCCATCGCCCAGTTGGGTGGCGACACCATTTTGCGGTCAGCAAACAAGGAGGAGGACGAGATGGCCAACGGCACTTTCCCTCATGGCAGGGCTTGGACCCATGTTTCTGGGGTGAAACAGCAGGAACCCCAAGACCCTTTCGGCCCCACCGCCAATTATTTGTGCATTAGATGGCTTTTGTCATTGCAATCAAACGCCGAGTACAGGCTGCGCGGCTCTCCTGATAACTTAATCAAGAACTCTCTGCTTCAATCTACCTGTGGATAAAATCCACTGTGTATTTTGACATGGAGAAACAAATCCACTTACCGCAGGTGAATTAACTAATCATATATCAGTAAAAACACATCTCGTGCTCGGCGTAAAGATGATGATGAATATAAATTCTCCACATGCTGAATTTTAAAATTTTTCTAGCCTGGGCTCTCATGTAAGCCATGTTAACCTGCAATCTGTAAACACTTCTACGTCGGCAGTGTATAAGCAGTATAAGCAATTTGGTTGGCAATCTATTTTCCTCTATGAACAGCTGAGCTCTAAAACAGATCACTCCGGCGCTAGCTTGGGATTCACGGCGGGAGAGCAGGAGGGACGGCTCCCCTCCGCTGCTCCCAAACGCGTTTGCAGACCCGATCACGGGGATATCACAACATTATTTTTGATATCCGAGCCGGCGTCGTGAGCGGTGCCGGGCATCTCACCCCGTCAGCGCTCCTCAGTGGGTGCTGTCGATGAGGAACGGCACACAGCTGTTTACATTTCTCATCCGTGAGTCAGATCACGTCACTTTTACCATAATATATTTTTACTCAATACAAGGGGACTTAATTGACCACAATGTCACCTTACAGATATTCATGAAGTACTGCTAGCTCCTGTAAGTCTCAATCTGACAGAAGTAGAAAAGGAAAAAAAAAAAAAAACAACTTTTTTTTTCCAGCATTGGTGCATTTCAGATCTTATTTTTTTAAAAAAGATCTGATGCTTACCATTTTAAATTTTGGCTTAATTTAGAATATAAAACATTTTTAAATGCCAACCTGCAAAACTCTGCGTTTACTTCATATGTTAATTTATTAAACCGTGTCTGGTGGAAGTAAGAGGTGTTAAGGCTAGTTATGTATTAATATTAACAGCGTTACACTGCTGGTATATGCTATTGCTACTTTTTGCATTAATCACAGGAAAAAAATTCTGGCTGCTGGACTGTTAACGGCATTTAAATGGCTAATGCTGTGGAGGAAGAGGCTGGATGTCTGTCGGCATCCCCATTCCCAGTGGCGGCCCTCCTGGGAAAAGTTGCTCCAGGGAAAGGTGGAGGAGAGGAACGGTCCGGACCCAAACTGGGGACGCAGGAGCCCACGGCAGCATGCACAAATTCAGCCACGGAGCGGCTGCTTCGCTCAGCCCTTCCTCCCAAACGCGGAGCTCGGCTCCTCGTTCAGCATAAAACACAGAACCCTTAATTGGAGCGTGCTCCTCCAACATGTTTTTAATGAAAACGCCGCACACAGCTCTTAGTTTGTTGGCTGGCAGAGCCCAATTTACAAAAGTGGGAGTGCAAGATAAGAAAAGAATACATCTGCAGAGCAGGCTGTGCAATGAATCACGCAGTGCCAGAGTTGAGCAGAATATAATTGAGTCCAACATCTCTGAGCACTTTCACCATAATTAATGATAATCTGTAACAGAGGAATCTGAGATTCCAGTTCAGAGAACTGTTTAATTAGGCCAAGTAATGAAAGCAGAAGCAGTACAAGAATATGGCCTGCCTCATGATTAATGATTCATGCTACTGAACACAAAAGTGCCGCACCGTTAACTCTAACGGATGCTGCATCTCTCTGGCATTTACAAAATAGTGAAATGCATGCATTTCTGTATTTTAAAGATCTAACTGGCAGTATCCTTTTCTGAGCTATTTACATGATAAATATGGTTGCAAAGGTAACCGTCTTCCTCTCGGGTTCTTTGCTCTGGGGTACTTCAAGATAAATATGGTATCTGCCTGAACATCAGCATTAAGGTAAGGTCTCCTCCACTGCTCAATAATTAATATCTTCACTTTTAAAGTTAGTAAAATACCAATGTTTTTCTTTTGTACTTTGATAACATTGACGAGCCCCGGTGAAATGATGTGCTCTTGGTGCAGCTACAGACATTCAGCTCTCTGGAAGGATGAAAGGGTTCACTTCCTAAGGTACAAAAATGTAAAATTAAAAAAAGAAAAAAAAGATGAAGAGATGGCAAGTTTTTTGCAGGCTTCCACTTTTGCTGGGTCAGGGTGCAGAATATAGAACAATTTGACATGGAATTGCCCTGGAAGTGTAAGGGACCTGACAAAAGAAGCGATAAGACTGCCTGGGGCTTTAACTTACAAGCCAGTAAATCATATGGGTTTTATGTGACTATTTCCTCCACCACTCAGCGAAACAAGGAGTACCACTTATCACGGGCAGCGCAGAAGCCCATGGTATACATGCAAGGTCTGAGATAAGAACACTTTTGCGAAGAAGCATGTTCGCTAACGTCTCCATTCACCACCAGATCAGGTTTCCTTGGGTGCCTGCTTCAGAAACCACCACGGTTCCGCACCCACCATGACCGATACCCATGCAGGAGATGTTACCTGCTCTCTGGTGTGAGGGACCAACATTTCTGCCCTGCCACCATCCTTCCCTTCATGGGGAGGACTCCCTGCCCCACACCATCATCTTCTGCTCCCCTCCTTCCCCGGCACACACCCCAGCTTTGTCCCTTTTCCAAGATGGTGCACATCAGGGGCTCCAGCAGCATTTCCAGGGTGGTTTAAAAGTGTGAGGAGCACTTTGGGCTCACCTGAGATGGCTCCTTCATTCCTCCTGGCAACCCGGAGCTCACTGGTGCCGTGGAGGACCACAACCTTCCCATTACAGCTTTGCACACCCCCCACTGCCCCTCTGCCTGCCTTGGTACATCAGCAGCAAGAACCCAGCTACCACCACAAGTTTTTATAAGCACACTTTCATGAAGAAAAACTTAAAAACCCCACCTGAAACAACAGGCGAATGGATGTCCTTAAATCGCAATGTCAAAAACGAGCAGGGCAACTTGTGAATCTTTAACGGATGTTTTAAAGAGCTCGTAAACTTTTGGCTGAAATTACAGAGGCTCTGAACCTGTCAAACACAGCTCGGTTGTTTTAAAAAGACAAACTGGCAACGCAGACCACGGAGTTTCACCCTGGGAAACCCTCCCGAGGGAGGCAGGGCAAGGAGGAGGAGGGTGTGATTAAGGACGGCAGCACGGCTCTCGGCATGCTGGATCGTGCTTAACTAATCCCCGGTGCTCTTTGAAGATGTTACTGCCACGGTAGATAAGGGAAATTCAGGAGATGTAGTATACTTAAATTTTCAAAAAGGCATTCAACAAGGTTTCACTGTGCAGATTGACGCGCAAGATAAAGGTACACCACTGGTTTAGGAATAGAAGTCTTCACGTCCCACCAGGTCCGACTCGATGGGCTGTGAGTTTATTTTCCAGTTGCACTGGGCTGGTCTAAGAGGTGGATACAGCCTTGTCTCGACCCTGCCCCCGGGCAAGACCCAGAGCTTGCTCACTGCCCCAGTAGGTACATCACAGCCACAGAGCATGCCCTGCCAACGTGCACTGCATGCCTTGGCTGAGCTTTCAGCTTCTTGGGAAAAATGTGAGCTCATGATCTGGAGGATATCTGAGTGTTTTCACATTTGTTTCTCATAATAATTTATAATGTCAAAAAAGAAAAGAAAAACCTCAAAAATCTGAATCATAGAATCTTAAGGCTGGAAAAGACCTCCAAGATCACCAAATCCAACCATCAACCCAACACCACCGTGCCTACTAAACCACGTCCCGCAGTGCCACGTCTACACGTTGTTTGAACACCTCCAGGGTGGTGACTCCACCACGGCCCTGGGCAGCCTGTTCCAGGGCCTGACCACTCTTCCAGTAAAGAAGTGTTTCCTGATACCCAACCTAAACCTCCCCTGGTGTAACCTGAGACCATTTCCTCTCTTCCCATCACAAGTTATTTGGGAGAAGAGACCAACACGCACCTCTCAACACCCTCCTTCCAGGCAGTTGTAGAGAGTAATGAGGTCCCCTCTTCTCCAGACTGAACAATCCCAGTTCCCTCAGCCGCTCATACAGGCTAATTTGGAGAGTTTTGGGCCATGTTAAGTAGAGAGCAGCAGTGCAATTGTGGCAGACCGGAGGAGAAAGCAAGGTGGCTTGTAGCAGCTCACGACTTCCAAACGCATGTAGGCTCCTGCTTTGTACAGACCACAGCACGGGCTTGGTAATGGCCATCAAGAATTTCAGTGCTGGGTGAGTCCCGTAAGGGCACAAGGAAAGTTCCCATCAGAAGTCAACCAAGCACACCGCGATCGTTTAGACTTCCCCCAGACGGGGGAAGCGTGTCTAACCTCTGGTTAAATATTTCAGGCAGCAGATTGTCCAGCCCGTCTGTTTGTAAGAGGTACCAATGGCTTAGGCTCACCTGTTACTAAAACTGTGATCACCGCATCACGGCAGACTCTCAGAAATTAAGCAGTATCATCCTGAAATCCTCAAAGCTGCTACGGTCTATCCCATCCTACAATTTATTCTACATTTCATTAGAAAGTGATTTTAGTATTTAAATTACAAAGGCTTTGTGCTTGCCATTATTTATCAGTGGCAATCTCTGCACTATCTGCAAGTATGTAAATGAACATTTTCGAAATGAAACTCAGCTGCTTGAGAGTTTAAAAAGGAAATGTAGAAATGATATAGCCAAAGAAATATTTTTAAACTAAAGTTAGCATCCTTAATTTTTTTCCCCATCGTCAATGCAAGAAAAATTAGCATGGTGACGTCTGGCCTCACTGAGAAAATAAACAGAAAAGGAAGTGTTGAAATCAGCCAGTGCTTTCCACTTTCTGATGCCAAGTACCGACTTATTTTAGGTTTCTCAGAAAGTATAAGCAGAGTTCAAGGCTTACACCGCTGGGAGATGAACACAGTGAGCCCGACTTGGCCGTTTGTGATAATTACTGCGCAAACACGGCCAGGGTGTTTTCCTTGGAATTTGTTCCCATAAAAGTTATTCAGAGAGGGGAAAGCTGCAATTCACAAAAAAACCTCATTGCTGAAGTCATTTTCCCGAAGCTCAGCTACACGGAGGAGAGAGGGGACAAGAGCCTTGTCTCTCTAAATACCAGCAAGGACTCTCCAGAAACGAGAGTTACAGCGATGAGGCCAGGCAGAGTGAGAGGCTAACGAGTGTTTCTATGCATAAACCTGCAGAGAAAGAATCTAATTTTTAAAAAACGTTGTCAAAGACACTGTAAACCAGGTGAAGCCTTGCACCCTGGTTGGGGGAGAGCAGGGGTGACCCTCTGAGCGCAGCTGGAGGAGAAGAGCTGGGAAAAACCTGCAGCCACCACACGGGACGCTTGTCGGATTAGTGGCAATGGGTCTGCACACTGATGGAAATCAGCAAGTGACAAGTACTGGGGAGGGGAGAGAGAAAAAAAGAAAAAAAAAAAAAAAAAAAAAAAAAGAAAAGTAGTTGTTGTAAAACCTGGTTATCTAGGCTTTCCCTTATATCTATTTACTTGTATGTTCCTTTTCAAGGCTGGAACATGCTTCAGTGGTGTTTTATCCAGCCTGTCCCACCTGAAACCTCGTCAGCAGGTTGGTGGGTGCTACAGAGCAGGTTTTTGGCACTTGTCTTGGAACAAACCAAGCGAGACTCTGTGTTTGTGCCATGGTTCAGAGATCCCCATCAGGGGCTGGGGCAGATCCGCTTCTGACCCCAGGGAGGGGATGACCATGACCCAGCACAGCTCCTTCTCGTCCTTGCCTGGCTGGGAGGGTGGCAGATATATCTGCAGAGACCCAAACAAGCTAAACTAGTCCCTTCGACGGACTAATACCATCATCTGAACAGCTGGATTTATTGACTTTGCAGAATCAATAGCTATTTTTATTAATCATCTTTAGATAGCATGATGCACCTACTATATCTCTTTCAGTGACTAATACAATAAATTTCCCCTTTTGATGTTCCCTGACATTTGAGCAAATTAAATGGAGCATTAAATATGATCCTCTTTGGGACAAAAGTGGGCAGAATCATTTGTGACTACTTTATTAACTGCTACGAGAATACCGGCAGCACCTTCAAAATGTTGTTCGGCATGCAATATTTATTATTATTTAAATTTTCCAGGGCAGTGCTATATTACTATGGATCAAATGGTTTTAGTTTTGCGAAATGGAAATATTTCCATGTTTACATGTATTTTGAACACGATACCAGCTGAGGAACCAGAGTCCATCTCTGCTGTGTGTATTGCAGGCAATATTTATAAAGTATGCTTTGCTCTAAAAATGGACAATATCCCTTAAAAAGTTCACTTATAAGTAACTTGGCTATGAAATAGTTAAATTGATCTTTTTTTAAATTTAACTGCATAAGAATTATTTTTCTGTTCAAAAAAAAAAAAAAAAAGACACCAAGTTACATGCTTTGTCAAAAGAAGAAACAGTCAATTAAATATTATGGCTTGGAAAACTGCATGGGGGGAATCCGCCCCAGTGGGGTCCCTGACCCCCAGCCAGATCCCGTGTGGGTCCATGGTCCTTTTCAACATATAGTCACGTTTAACCTCAACGTATTTTGTATCAACTATTCCTGACATTTGCATTTGAATTTCCAAATCACAGTTAAAAAAAAAAAATATAACAAAATACACCGCTTAGGCATTCACTTTATCACTATCTTACAGAGGAGGAATTTCAGGAGGAGGAAGGGTAAGAAGTAAATTACAGAGTCCCCGCTGCGGGTCAGGGCAGCAGAAGTAAGATTCGGCCATTTCTGTCGATCAACTGTTTATCATTTTGTGCACAAAACATCCATTCAGCACCTAGAAGTGCCTAGATTATGTCTTGAGATGAGATTAATGTAACACAGCTTTCTTCTGCTCCCACCAAAATTGAAAGTAAAATTCCCATCATCTCCCACAGAAGCACAAGTCCTTTCATAGCAGCTAACTGCTTCTGCTGGGCAAACATTGAAGTTTCAGATTAAGAAGATAAGAACCAATTGACATAAAATAAGAACTGTCCTGAATTTTATTCCCAGGCTCGGAATGAACCCAGGCATGAACTTCGATTGAATCTGGAGTCTAAAAAGAAATTACAGCTGACCTCCTCCCAGACAAACTGCCTCCGTGGTGCAAGCAGTACAGGTGTGTTAGCTCAGTGCTCAGCTTGAGCTAATTAGCCCTGCGAAGAAACTAATTAACCCAAGATGAGCATTGTCTTCATACCACAATGCTATTTTCAATGTCCAAAAGGTACCAAATTAGAGCAGGCAGTTACGCAGGGAGATTTCTGCCCCTAGAAGGCTCAGGTTGGGCAGAGCTGGGCTCCCCTCCGGGTGGCACAGGTCACGGGTGGCACCACGGGGCTGAGAATTGCCCGGCCGCAGCAAAAAGGTCCCAGCATGTGTATTTATTGGGTCCTGGGGGCAAACACGTGCACAACCAAAGTCTCTGTACGTTCCCTGCCAGCTTGCGCAGCACCTTCCCCCATCTCACCGACGGCGGGCAGCCCGCTCCCCTCCCAGGAGCACTGGCGCCCAGCCTCTGCATCCTCTTTTGCCCCAAACTGTAATTTATTTTTTTTTTCCTGCCTCCTTTCTTTAGCTTGTAACCTCCTCTTCATCCACTTAACAAGCACCTGAATTTTTAGACCTTGCCTTTCCAGTGCCCTCCTCCCCCGCTACCCAGGAATGATTTCTCTCGGTTGTCGCAAAAGTGACAGCAACAGCCCTAATACGCTACTAGCCAATCTCAGGCAGCTGTGGCACATGAAATTTGAAATAAAATAAAATCAATAAATTGGATGAAGCACTGAGGCCGCTGCCCCAGGGGCAGGGGAGAAGATCCAGACCAGGAGGAGGCTGGGGAGAACATCCCCTTTCTGGGCTCTTCCTTCCTCACCAGTGATTCACTGAGATCCAAGGGAAGACACAGCACAGAACATCTCTCCCTCTCTCAGCCCCAAACCCCCACAGAATCACACCAAATCCAGAACATTGGCCCTGGCCCCGGTGCTCAGCAATGCCAGTGGGTCGTCCAATCTTTAGAAACACTGGCAGGTTTTAAGTTGTTTTATACAAGAGTCTGTATTTTAGGTTCAGCTACTAAAGTGTTTACACCTCTTGAAGTTTTCTATTTCATTTTATTTACCTGTTGAGATTAAAAAAAAAAAAATTAAAAACAAAGAAAAATTAAAAAAAATTAAAAAAAAAAAAAGGAAAAAACCTGCACACATTTTGCTGTGGCATAAATTAGTCCATAAAAATGCAAACTGGCAGCACTGCTCTGAAAGGCAGCAGCCCCACGAAGCCAGAAACAGGGATTTTCACGAGGGTCAAGCAGCAGCGCAGGGTGACGCGTGTACCTCGGATGCAGATCCACAGGGATTCACGCCACACCATGAAAGAGTTTTTCTATGTATTCCTCCCACTGATGAAACATTATTTCAAGAAACAGCAATGATTTGCCAAGTTTTATTACTTATTGAGAAAAATATCAGGAAAAAAAAATGTCCCAAGTTAATGTGAGTTTGGTACGCAGGTCTCATCTATTTTTAATAAGGGTGTCATAGTTAGCCCATTACTTTTCTCAGTCTTTGCTGTTTTTTTTTTCCTTCAGAACATCATTTAAAATATTCAGACGCCAATATTAAGATAAAATAACACATTAAACCCCTATTCTTGCCTGCTGCAGTTCCTTCCCTAGGACAGTGTTTTCCCAGCGAGCAGCCCATCTGTAATTCCGGGGTCCGTCCTCTCCTATTTGCCCAGCTTTAGGGGACGTTAAATCAGCAGAAGAGGGATCTGTTTTTCCAGCAGATGACAAAAGGGACGGCCCTTCCTCAGCACCCAAATAGCAGCACCCGGAGCTGAGCGGTACCATGGATGCTCGGAACCAGCCCTTGTCCTGGGTAAGGGGAAACAAGGGCCACATCCTGCACTTCAAACAGGTGAAAAGTGCTTAGGCATGCCCAGGTATTTTTTTATTTCTTTGTAATTTCTAGTATTTTAGCATTGAGGGAAAAGAAAAAGTCATGAGCAAAAACCCGTTTCTGCCTATTGGAATGGGACGGGGTGAAGGACTTGAGGATCTTCACAATATCACAAGAGTCACTGAAATGAGCTTTCTGCAATAAGCCAAGTCATGTCACCAGACTCCTTTCAGACGATCTAAAGATTAAAGGCTCTATTCCTGGAGGGTTCCTGTGGCATTTACTCAGGGATTTTTATCAAGCTTTATGTGATGGGCTACCTAACACACCTCTTCCAACCTTAACAGCTAACAGGAATCTGGTATCTCTCAACATGGATTTCGTACTGCACTGTAGAATATTTGGCAAACATCTTGAGACTGTAACCAGTCAAAGGCAGGAGATAAAATGAAAGAAGGGGAGAAAAGTGGCCAAAGACGCAGAGCAAACATTTAGATTTGAGAGCAAAGTATATATGTATACAAAGCAAGTACGTATGTTAAATCCACAGGTTTAACCACGGTGGTGTGGTTTCCCATGCCCGAATCGCAGTCGCCGTGGTCATTTTACCACGGTCCATGCCCATGAGATGCCCCAGGCAGCCAGACCTGGAGCACCAATGCCAGAGCCGCCGCAGAGAACGCAACCTGCAGCCCAAAGCTTTGTGCAAAAGATGGGAGATGTGGCAGCCACATTAAATACAGGACTGTGCTCAGAGGTCTTCAATGCTATGAAATTTCATACAGATTTAACTGGAAACAGAGATTTAACAAAGAGGTTAGTTTACTAGAAAATGCAGAGAAGGAAAAAACATGTTTAAGGTGACTATGAGGACAGCCTACACCACTTAACAGAGCATGATGTCCTTACAAGGGGTTCTAGTAGCCCTAAGGGATTGTACAGCGTCTGGGATTCTGTTGAACGTACTGAAATTCTCTTACTCTCTAAAAAATGCTATGAACTTGCAGCACTACTCCTGGGCAGCATTGCCTCTGTGCAAGACGCTATCTAGCTCCTCTACAGTACTGGAGATAGTGTTTGCAGATAAAAACCTTGTTTTTATTGGGCTTCTCACCATGGCTGTGAAACACAGGTAAGACTGCAAGCAGGTCTGACTTACAACCCACTGCCAAAGAGAGCGGCGACCCAGGAGAGCAGGCAGACAGTCCTCCTCAAGGCTCTGAAAACAACTGCTTTGACAAAATTTGCAGTTTGTCAGCACATCAGCAACCAGGGAGAAAAGCGTTTGTACTCCCTGTTCCACACGGCACCAGCCGGAGCTCCTCCAGCTGAGGAGGCAACTCGTACAACCGAGGGCGTGACGGCAGCGGGTGCCACGGGAAAGGGCGGGCGCAGGGCTCTCCTAGCGCCGTTTGCCACCGGGTACGCTGGCTTTCTGGGGGGCACGTGGGTCCCCCCGAGCCTTGCCTGCCCCGTGGTGCCAAAGCCCATCCCTTGCCCGTGAGCCAGCAGTCTGGCCACCCTTTAAATCTTCGCCGTGCATTTCCTAAATTCCCATTATACAATGGTATAATTACTGCAGGTAGTGAACATCAAATGCCACCAGCGCTTCCAGCTGTGCCTCCGCAATAGCCTCCCGACAGAAGTACTGCAACACGGTCATAATAACACCCCAGCTGTAGCCACAATCACTGAAGCCACCGACGGTGTCAATAATGCATAAAACCCCATGGAAACTCAACTGCCCTCGCCAAAAGGCATTCATCAATTACCCCGCATTTTATCTACCATTCCAAATGGACTGGTTTTATTGTTGGACTTTTAAATAAATGGGCAAGGTAAATCGGCCCTGGCTGAATTGCTCTGTCTCCAGTAAAAGGTATTACACAAAGTTTTACCTCAATACTCCAAACACGTGGAGGAGCCACAGCTGATAGGCAGAGGGTGGGCCAGCAAGGAGTTCTGCTCCTGTGACCAAGCCCAGCCAGCTCGAAGGTTTTGGAGATGGAGCAGCCTCTGCTGATGGAGAAATCCTGGGAAGAAGAGCACAAGCACCTCAGTCAACCACCCAATAGGGTGGGGTTGGATGAAGGGGAGGGAAAAAATCAGGGCTAATTAGAAGGAATTCAGGGCAGGTGGTCCCAGTTAGGGTGGAGAGCTGGAGGAACCTCCCCATGCTTCCCACACTGGTGATGGAGAAGCACTGGGAGGCCCGCACAGCTGGGAAGGGGAGAAGGCAGGAGAGCGGCAAGATGACAGGATGCAATATGGTGGGTGCAAGGGGTTACAGGAGAGTTTCTGGCAGCGGAAAAGTGGCAGGGAGAGAGGCATGAAAAAACATGGGAGAGAGCAGGGACAGAGCTCGCCCAGATCAAAGAGAACCACCAGCCCCTGAGGACCTGTGAGGTTTTATTTAAGCGTTACTAAAAAGAAAAGAATCAATTAAATTAACAAAATGGTTTCCATTAGAATTCATCAAAAATACCCTTCAAAGAAAAAAATAAAAGCTTTAACCAGTGTGATATTTTTATAAACATTGCCACCACATCTTACATGTCCTCCCAACTCCGACGGGCACAGTGAGGAACCATTTCCTTTGCTCTGCTCAGGCACTTAGTGGGAGCTTGCCCCCAGCCGTAGGAAACGCTGCCTCTACTTCATCCAGGGACCTCAGGAAATGAAAGGGAATACCGCCCAGGCTTGCCACTTCTCCTCAGACCTGACTTCTCCGAGGTGTGCAGCTCTCTCATGGCACGATCGCAGGCTGAACGCAGCTCGCCTCCCTCCTGGCTCCTTCTATCCACACACAAGGACTTAAGGAAGCTTATTTTCCCTTATTTTCTCTTTTTTTTTTTTTTTTTTGTAACCTCCACAGAGGAAATTTAAGCCCTGTCTGGCATTCCCTAGAACTCCAATTTATTATTGCAATAGAGGCTTTCACTGCAAAAGATCTGACTGCTTTTCGTCTCAGAGATTGTCAGCTTCAACACAGCCTTAAATTCAGGGCCAGTTTCCCAAAATACATGTCCTTGCAACCCTCTGGATGATGACTGGAGACTTGGAGAGAGAGAGAGCGCGAGGAAAAACCCCATTATTATCAGTGAGAGCTGTTTCACTGCTTTTTTTATTAATGCAAGTGCTAAACGAGACTCTATATTACTGACAATTTACATTAGCCTTCTGAAACCGTGTGGACAGGCGTACAGGGGAACCGTGCATTGAAAGCAGGAGAGACTGCGGTTTAACATGCAATACCATCCGAGTCCATGTTTGCCTAAAATAAAGGACTTGAAGCTAAAAATATCTACAGAAGAGTGTTTCTTCGTGTTTCAGGTTGGTATTTCATAGCAGAAATGTGAAAAAAAAATAGGAGTTTTTATTGATTTAGGAAAAACTTGTCTATTTAAAAGTGTCTCTGAACAGGGAAGGACACAACCTGTCGAAAGCCGTGGTTGTCTGTGTGGCCTGCCATCACCTTCCTTTCGGTACGGCAGCTCCACGTTCTCCAACGCCGTACAAACGGGTCCGCTGAAGTCAGGAGGAGCTGTGGCTGGGAAGGGAAGGAACAGCCGGGCTCCCGCCAGCCTCTCCTGGTTTTACCCTTCTAACCAACACGATGAGGAGGAGCAGCTGGGACAAAGAGGCTGAGAAACCATGGGAATTTTTTTTCCATGGCCACGTGCCGTAATACCTGCAAACACGGGTTGATGAAGCTGGCGCGTAAGGAAACCTTCTTCGGGAATTAACGTGGATGCTGGAAAGTGGCAATCTCCTTGAAACACCTTAAATAAATCTTCTTTTATCCTTTCCCTCTCTCCTGACCTGGATCTGGCTGCCAGCGCACACGAAAGAAATTACGAGAGCTTCTCAGTCACCGCTGCTCTGGTTCCTTGTGCACCACAGCATTTGTCATTGCCAAAACAGCAGAGTTTAATTAAGTGTTGTGAGCAGCCTAGTGAGAAACACACTTTAAATTAAACCTCTGTACATGCCGCTATTGGTTCTTTACCTCCTGAACAATCAGCGGGGTGTTCGGCATAAATTCCTCCTCTCGAGGGAAAGGCGGCTGTGCGCACCTCTAGCGATTCATAAACGATCCTGCTTTCCCAGAACCACAGCTTATTAAAGCCCATTTAATTATTTCTTAGTTTTAAACACCGGTAGATGAAGGCGATAATTAATGTGCCTACCACTAAACATTTTATTTACTCTTGATATATTAATGGTATTATCACAAAAATATGCTACAGTTTCAGGTTTAACAAAATTACATGGCAAATTATCTTTTGATGCATCAAGCAATCGTTAATATAATGGAATAAATTATTTTAACACCTCAGTAGTAACAAATGGATACAAGTGCGTAAGCTTTTTAATTTTTCAGAATGTTTTTACAATTGCAGATTAGAGAGGACACTTAAATCAACGATGCAGGAGTTAAGAGTAAGAAGGAAAAAAATCCCTCAGCCTTAAAAGGTATTGACTGGTGGGGTTTTTCTGCGGGAGAGAAATATTTCACTTTAACCGGTCTTTCCAGGAGAAAGTACCCTACTGCATAATGATCATACTAAAAATAATAATTGTTAGTAGCAGGTGAGAAATATTTCGGTGACATTTTGGCATTTTTTCTGCCAACTGCAAACATGCATTTATCTAGTGAAAATCCAGATTGTGATTGATAAATAGATGTATAAACATACGTACGCATGCATACACGTAAATGCGTAAATGTCTTCTTCACGACCACCATGAATATAAATGTGGTGTACAGGCAAAATGTCTCAGATGCCACAGAAGATGTACTTGGGAGGACGATGACGGGAGCGGCGGTCCCAGCCACGCCGAGCCCCACTGGGCAGAGCTGGCCAGGAATCTTCACTCCCTTTGTGCTCAAGCCTGGCCTTTAAATAAAGAAAAAACTGATGCCTTTCTTTCAT
This sequence comes from Tetrax tetrax, assembly GCA_009806455.1. Lineage (NCBI taxonomy): Eukaryota > Metazoa > Chordata > Aves > Otidiformes > Otididae > Tetrax > Tetrax tetrax. Next base: position 76,184 of record WHYT01016786.1, read on the forward strand.
TCCACACAATATTTTCAAAGATATTTTTTATCAACCCTTGTGATGCTTTCCTCTGGAATAGATGTACATTTTAAGACAAAAAGAATTTTTCCTAACAAAAATATTTCTGAAATTATTCCAGTAAATGAATCAGTGGCTTTTTTTTTTGTTAAAATAGTTAATAGAAATATTGAAATTGAAAAACAAAAATAAACATGTCGGCATTTCTGAGCACCCCTAGCAGGCACAATTTAACCCTGTGACCGGGGAAGGGGTCCAACCCGAACATCGCTCCTTCGTGCTGGGCTCACGCTGGGCAGAACGAGCTACGTCGGCCGGTGTGAGCTGTGTGCAAGGCACAGAAAAGCTGGTTACACCTCTCACACCCAAGCTGTCCTCCAAAAGAGGGAACAACTAAGTTGAATTGCCAGTCAGAGTCTTGGCATCGGAGTTATCTTCAGGATGTCCAGAACCCAAGGTTGGAGAGGAGGAGCTCCAGCTTCTCCACTTTGGGCAGTGGCTGGTAAACAGAACTGTAAGTGTTTATTTTCACACCCATTTTCTGAACATTCCAGGAAAAGCATGTTTTCTGAAGTGCCCAGGCTGTCTGAAGGCAATGGCAACAGGCGGGCAAAACATCACCGCCATTAAGGGACTCTGCTCGTTTTAAAACCGACCTGGTACCCGGGGATGAGAAATGCTCTGTTTGTTTGGGTACACGATGTGTGAATAATCTCTTCCTTCTGCTGGATCGAACCCAAGCTTGTCACGCTGAGCTGGTCCTGACGTCCTTCCATGCCCAGGTGGCCACATCTTCCCCAAAACCTCCGCTTTGGCACTAAAGGCTGGTTGTATTTTCTTCTCTCTTTTTTTTTTTGTTTTTGTTTTGCCAATGGGAGCTGCCAGGCATCTCCTTCCTCTGCATCAAGTTTCCCAATGCACAGAGTATGAAGACCAATTTTTTTAAGTACTGTGTTGACCTTGCAGGTCAAGGACACTTCCACAGAGACATCTGCTTGGAGAAGCAGTGTGGAATGACCAAGTTGGGGAAGATTTTCAGCTCAGGAACTTGTGACTCTGGAGCCCAGCACATCATCACACCTCCAGCACCATTTCTCAGGCGGTGTGCCTCCAAATCCTACCCTCCCAACACCCCTCGACGTCTCCTGCACGCTCCCGGGAGGGGAACAAAGGAGGCGGCGGGGCTCCTTCCCGGGCAGAACCACAGTGACAAGCCAGTTTTAGGTGACACAACATCACGACAACCATTCTCCCTCAATTCAGACCACACGCTCCTTGGAGCTACAGGGAAAGTGGTGCTAGAATAATTATAAACCAATATAATTAGCCTTTAAGGGAGGATGGCCTTCTTTGGGGTTTAGTTTGTCTAACAGATAATGTCCATTGAAAGGAAAACAGAGGGACTCAAATTACGTTTAACAAGGGGCAGTGGGGAACGTGCGGTGCAATGGAAGGACTTTGAGGAAGCGATGGAAGGGCAAGAATCCACCCTCAGCTCCTCTAAATAAATGAATGTATGTTCTGCAGCACCAGCCGAGCCACCGCTCAAGCAAAATGCTATTTTTAAAAGCACTGAAGCATTTTCTAACTTATCCCCAGGGATTTACGCTTTAAAAAATAACGTAAATTTGCAGGGGATTCTTTCAACGCTAAGAGCAAATCACAACTCTTTGCAAAACACACAGCCCGGGAGGAGAGCGCCGGCCTCTGCTCCACAGCCGGGACGGACTCCTCCCTTCTGCCTCTTGTAGCAACAAAGGCAATGCCATTTATATGGTTTTAATGTTATTTGCATGGTTTTAAGGTGAAAGTAGTTAAAATAATTGGAGAAAATAAAAGTGATAATTTGATTTTTTGAGCACGTTCGTGAAGAGGGAGTGATTTACATGGCTGTGCAACTGTTGACCACTTTGTTTAGGCACTTATATCTATATTTCCTCTTATTGTGGCGCTCTCAAGTGTTTGATAGACTAAGATGGAGGCAGTAATTGAATTCAAGTGTAGAGATCTGAAGTATTTTTATTATTATTTTTAGTTCTCTCACCTTTTATTTCCATTAGCAAAGAAACGTAATCACTGTGGGGATTTATGGCTAAAGGATGCAGAGCTGGTTACAGTTATTAAAATAAAACTACTTTACCTGAAAAAAACAAAACCCCCAAAACATTTAAGCTGAAAAAAAACCTAATAGAACAAAATGTCAGTATTTTCTCAGATTTCAGAGCCACAGTAGTCTTCTAAGTTTTTACACTGTGTGCACCCTGTAGTGTTGTACCAGTACCAGACAAAATTAGAATCACAGAATGGTTTGGGCGGGAAGGGACCTTCAAAGCCCACCCAGTCCAACCCCCCTGCCAGGAGCAGGGACATCTCCAACCAGATCAGGTTGCTCAGAGCCCCGGCCAACCTGGCCTGGAATGTTTCCAGGGATGGGGCATCCACCGCCTCTCTGGGCAACCTGGGTCAGCGCTCCACCACCCTCAGCGTAAAAAATTTCTTCCTAATATCTAATGTCTAATCCTAGTAGCTGTATGTGTGTATATATAAATATAGACATACATTCTATAGGTTTCTGCAAAATATTCCCCATTTGATTATCTTCCCCTAGCCCCCTCTTCCTAAACACAGCTGCCCAGGAGGTTGGCTCCAAGCAGGCGGGCGACGGAGGGACCCTGAAAATTAAACAAGTCTGTGTGCTCTCCTCAAAGCAAACCTCATGCCCGCTCACACCCGGGGCTGGGGAAGCATAACCTTTACAGCATTAGCGCGGCAGCAGCGGCCGGCTCGGCAGCGAAGCCGGGACGTGCAGCGGGGTTGGGGTCTCTGGCTGCCGGCGACTCCTGCCCTCGCTTGAGGAACCGCTTCCGAAATCAGAAGAAAAGCAAAAATTAAAAAAAAAAAGCAGCAAAAAAACCCAAACCCTGAAAATAAACTCCCTTCTGTATTAAGAAAATCAAGCAAATCAAGTTAAAGGTTTTATCTAAAACTATGTTTTCTGGACTATTTTAATGGGTTTGTGCCATATTTCTGAATGGGAGTCCAAATTTTAGTGCCGTAAGGAAAATGCAGTGATAGAAACTGTGAAAAATTGCTGCATTTCATGCTGCACACAGTGCATCATTAGAGTCTGAAATCTGAATATGATCCTTTATAAAGGGTTTCATATTAAAATGCATAAGCATATGTCGTGTGTATATATAAACGATATCTTCCAGCATAATTTTAAGAATTAGGATATCATAAGAATACTAAATAAAAAATATGAAGGGCATACATTTTTCGGTCTGATGCTGAACGGCGTCGTATTGCTATCGATTTCAGTTAAAGTATTCTGAGGAGCAGACAAGTGCCTCCGGAGGGCAATTCCGAGAATCTACGCTGGAAAGCCCCAGTTTGGCTGGTTAAAGAATGGGAATCTGTCGCACATAAGGGAAAAGCTCCCACACCTGTGTGAATATCTATCGCTTGGCTGTAAAAGGATACATTCTGCTGCTGTCTTTCTATTATTTAGCACTAATAATTTCTCTCAGCCTTTCTTTTTCTGTAAGACTAGAATTTAACTCAGAGGCTTGTTTGGATTTTTTTTTTTTTCTTGAGAGTTTTTTTGATCTCTTGGGACGAGCTCTGAACCCTTTCCTGGGCCAAATCGGTGGACAATATAAGCATACTTCAAGCTTTTACCAAAAAAAAGGTGGATTGGCAGCTTCATTACCAGGAATTTCCAGATATAGTTCCTGAAAAGTGATTTCTTTAAAGAGATTTTCTCAAAAAGAGGAAAGAAAAAGGTAGGAGGTGGGGTCGAGGTGGAGGGTGGAGAACAGCAAGAAAAGTGGCCAAATTATGGCTGGCCACATCCCAACAGCAAAGATCTAGGAGACACTCGGGGTTGTAGTAGAGCCCTAAGTAACTTCCACACAAGAGGCTTCTGAAAAACTGCCACAAAACACTACAACTTGTACTGCGATTAACGGGAAATGTAAGGACAGAGGAGGAGCTGGCGCACGTTTTTGTGCGTCCTCCACCAGCGACAACATTCAAATCAGAGTTGACACCAGATAAGTAATGGTGAAACCAGACCATCTGTGCTAGCAGACAGAGGTTATTGCCACATGGGAAGAGCTTCACTCCTCAGAAGGAGTCAAATGTTGTGTCACTGAACAGAAAGTCCCCCAAGCCCGTGGTGGCTCTGGCAGGCTGGCTGGGGAGGGGAACACTGCACACGACAGGCGCAAGTAGAGAGCTTTTAGGTCTAAATGTTATGCAGGAATTTGGGTTGGAAAAAGCAAATCCATCATCTCTGCCTCCTGCCGCTTGTCATCTCCTCTTGGCTGCTCTGTGGTGATTCTGGTGGCTTCAGACACAAAGGGCCAAATCCATTTTCAGAGTCAGACAGTTCTCTGGACGCTTTGAGAGTTTATTGAGGGATATTTCCACCCCTTCTTGTCTTCCCCGGTGCACACTGGTGGTTTGAAATATGAAAAGAGTTCCAGTTGTTTTGCTCCAAGCTCAGCCTGGTGTCCCATCAGGATGCCCAGATGGCCCTTCCAGAAGGACAGGCAGAAACACACTGTACGTTAAACCAGGCTTGCTCAGAAATGTTCTCGAGATGAAACGCACACACAACCCAGTCGAAACCCATCGCTTGTGAGAGCGACTCCCGGGGACGAGCGAGGTGAGGCTGCCCCTGCCCCACAGCCCGCCCCAGCCCACGCCATCGCCATCCGCCCGCTCCTCCAGCCCGGCACCCAGCCACGCTGGACGGAAAGGTCAGGGTCCCTTCAGCACGCAGCTTCTCCTCTCCTACTCAGCTCTTTAGGTGCACACCATGCATTTTTTTCTCGTGTTCTTATTTATTCATGTTGATTTTTTTTCCTCAGATTGCTGCTTGGCTCAGACTTTTAAATAAAAATGCAAATACTTCAAAACCAGCAATAAAAGTGTCCTGTTGTGGCACAGAAGTATTATTGGTGTCATAAATAAAGCACCGGTATTTGACTGCTGTGCAAAAAAAAAAGCCAAACCCAAAGTGAAGCAAAGCAGCCTACAGAGGCTCGTGTGTTGCGGAAGCAGCTCTTACAGAAAAAACTCAGAGCAGCCCCAAGGCTGCGGTGCCACAAGCGCTGCCGCCGCGATGTTTCTCTTTAAAAAACACCTAAATAAGTGGCTGCGACCTGTGTCATGAAAAACAGGCTTTTCCAGCTCTGGCTTTTTGAAGGAGTTCGGTCTCTCCGGCAAACTCTGTGCTCTGAGCAAATAAAAGTAATTCTCCAACAATTATTTACGTGACGTTAAAACATCTGGAAATGAATTATCCATTGTCAAATTGGTCCAGCAAGACTTCAGTCCTGTAATAAAGAGAAGCTTCTGAAACCGGTGTCTGACGGGCAGAGCGACCACCAGTGCCTGAGGGAGATGTCCCCACGGTGGGTGCCTGCACTCACGCTGCTGAGGCCAGGTCTGAACTGGCTGCTTGAACATCACATGAGGATCCCAGCCGCAGTTTCCACAAAATGGTCAGATCTCCAAACAGAAACATTCAAGCAACCTAAAAAAAAAAAATAATTTTCCTAATACAAAAATAAAATTCAGTTTGTGCAAGGGTTGGCAGGACCTTCACCCTTCTTCCCCTGCTGCACTGCGCAGGCAATGGGTGTCACACTTTGGTGGCCGCCCCAGCCCCTCCTGCGCTCTCGTGCATACAGTCAGCATCCAGCCCTGCAGTTCATAGATGCTCTATGGCAAACTGCAGAAGCAGCGCAAGGGGTTAAAGTTGCCAGAGACCAGTGCAAAGCCACCTCACGTAAGGTGTGGTGCCTACAGCTGCCGTTCCAGCAGTCCAGAGCAACATCAGCCTTGGCCTTGACCTCCTCTGACTCTGCGGGCCCAGCGGTGCCTCCAGGCCACAGAGGTATTTCGCATGTACGTTCATCTTTCCAATGTCTGAGCCCCCTTTGAGTGGCAAGAAGCCACGTAGCTTTTACATGGCACATTTTGATCTTTTTTTTAATTTGCTAGCAGTATTAATTATGCTCCTCCAGTCCAGTCCAGTCCATATTGCCAGCTTGATTATTCTGGCTAACGTCAATTCCCTGAGATGAATCATGCCACGGCACTTAAAAAGTCGCGAACGCGCATCCTTTTTAGTGGTGTTAGGCTCACGCATCGCAAATGTAAGCTGACACGAGGACTTTGCTTGCTGCAAAATGAGAAGACAAGGCCACCACGACGGGAAGAGATGGCCAAAGCCTTTATCGCAGCTGACAAATCTCAACGCCGTCTACAATGGAGTTTCACCCGCAGCTTACATCTAGAGCCACATTTAGCCTGACAGCCGAGTCTCCGGGAGACTCGGGGTTAAATAAAAAAGCACAGCCGTTTACATGAACCTTAAACAAACTTCCAGCAGCATTTTTCTTTTAGCCGACTGACATTTTTCTTTATGTTTCGTCAGTCATATCTGAGCGATCAGACAGCCGCTACACGTGGTACACCCACCAGGATTATTATCTAGACCAAAGGCCCAGAGCTCATTGTAGCAGGCATGTAATTCTTTACAATGTATGCCACGTTAACTGTGTTGGGTTATCTATTCAACAGCTGACTGAGCTGGGCTCTCAAGCTCTTCTCAACAACCATGTAAGAAGCGATGACAATTGTACTACTTCATAACGGCTGCATGCAACTCTGACACACACTTCACAGCAACCAGTCATCTATATAAACCAATTTCAAGAGCAAAATTGCATGGTGCCTCCACTCTGTTATAAACACAATGATATCCACTCAAAGCTGATAAATGCACTGCATTTCTCCAGAGCTTTAAAGAACAACTTCCCCGTGCCTGCCAGCTCTCCGAGGCGGATCTGGCCTCTTTATGCCCCGGCTGGTCGTTGGGTGATGCAGGGCGGACCTGCGGCGGCAAGGTGATGCCAACGCCGGCCAGCTGTGGCAAAAGGCCGTTTTCCCTCTTCAAAGACGCTGTATGTGATGAACTGCAAGAGAAACAGGGTTAGACGTAATTAAGGTTTTAAATACTTATCAACTCCTTAGCAATTTTCAAATTAATTACTGTATCTTTTCATAGGATTACATGCAATGTAATCCTTATTATGGAATAAAATATCTATAGCAACCACAAAGTCCTTGAAAAAACACTTCAGCACCGCACACTCTAACAAAGGGGTAGATTAAAGACTGCCAGACAAATTTAAAACATTTTTACCAGCTATTAAACCTCCGTAAAAGGGTGCCGTGGAGCAGCCCGCCTTGTCAGCGCAACACCAGCTGCAGACGTGCTGGCGATGTGCGAGGCTCTGGTTTTGAAAATATTGCAACTCTCTAGCAATTTGGGGGAGCAAACGGTATTTCTCAACTGTAAGCAAGGAGACAGTCCCTTAGCCTTTGCCTCGTGCACTGCGTACGTAACATACACGGCAGTATCATACTGCAAAGAAACGATGAAATATAGCGATAGGGATCTTTATTTAATGAACCCTGTAATTGAATACCAAAGCAAATAGACATCCTGATAAAACACAAAAATGATTTTTTTTTGTTTTTAATTCAGATAAAGGATGGGATCAATCCCTGTTTGTTTGCATTGTTCAATTAGAGGACATGAGAGTTATAAAGGCAATCAAGAGCAACCCACAGGTAATACTGTCTGGCTGCACACTGTCTAATTGTTTAAACGCGTTAACATTAGTACATTGCTATCACATTGCTGGTTGTTCAGTCTTGGCTACTACAAACACACATCAGCTAGGTCCAGCCAAAGCACCGGTGCTGACTCAACAGGACATTCAAGGTGACTCACGGCCAAGGTTGTCCCTCGGTGCTGGGATGCTCTGGGACAACATCCCATGTGGCACACTGGCTGGGGAACAGTAGCAGGGTGGGGAAATGGGCCCAGAGGACCTCCTGAGGTTAAGCATTGGGGGTGCAAAGTCCTGCATTGGGGTGCTGGGGTGATGGCCAGAGATGAGCAGGGCAGGAGGGGCCACAGGAGGAAGATATGGATGGGCTGCATTAAGCCCAGGGGAGTCCACAGGGTGGAGGTCATGGAGATTGTACCTGGGGACACCCAGAATTCAACAGGACAAGAACCTGGGCAACCAGCTCCAAGCTCCCAAGTTGTCTGAGCTTTGAGCAGGCCAGAGGGTCCCAGCTCCCTGCCAAACCCAGCACCCCAATGGACCCCATTGCCCTGACCCCCACCCTTCACAGCCTGCTCTCCCCAACATGGCCAAAGACCAAGGCTGGATCTATGAAACATAAGACAGGTTTTGCTACAATTTGGAGTCCTTGAGGGAGAAGGACAATGATGCACTTGACCATGGGCACTGGCTGAGAGTCCAGGTGGCTGCACGGAAATGCACCCTGATCTTCTTGCTTCCTCCACTCTTCACCCAATGGAAGCCTTCACAAGCTTTGCTTTCTACGTAAAGCATTGTGCAAGAGGCGCGCTGTCCTCTACCAATAGTTCACAACCTCGACTCAGTTTATTTTTAAAAAAACAGCTAATGATGATCGGCATGGAAAGCCTCCTTAATCCCAAGCCGTCTGCGCAGCGATGACTAAGCACAGCGCACAGAATGAGTCCCTGGCTCAGAATTAACTTTGCTTCATAGATTGGTCTGCAATCCTCATTTTACTCTAATTTAACCTTTCCTAGTTAATTTATACTGGTTCAGCTTGCCAGCCTGTACCTGCCAAAGTGATCATCTTCCATCAAGTGTCTGGGCGTGGAAAGGGTTGCTCTCTGTCGTCTCCGTAACCAGTATACCTAATTAAAGTCCTTAAAAACCTTTAATGTGACAAGATGAGACAGGAATAGGGAAGAAAAATAAGAGAGAATCTTTCAATTACTTTAATCACACCAGCTTTCAAATTCGTATCGCAACACAGCACGGGTGGAAACTTTCTGCAGTTTTCCCTTTCCATGGCAGCGCTCGCCCGGGTGCGGGCTCAGCGCCCCGTGCCCGGCGCGGCCGCCTTCCCACAGCGTGCTCGGTTAATGAGCGTGGCTCTTCTGACGGGAAGGGAAAGGGAAAGTAAATATATAAAGTGCTTGTAATAAATGATTAAATTGTCCTCCAGGCACATTTTGCATATGAATATCAAAGTTGTGATTAATAGGTTATCTAACACATTAACAAAGGCTTTAGCAAACACCGTCCAGCGGAACAGTATTTGCCAGCCCTTTCTGGTTTAAATAGAGCTGTAGCAAACTGTTTGCTGGAGTCCCAGATTCTGGCCAACAAGGCCATCAAAGCCGGGGAGATTGCCGCTTTCTCGCCCAGTAGGCTTTCTCCTCATTGTGAGCCTAAATGCCCCCACTAGGCTCACGATTAAGAGTGATTTAAAAAAAAAAAAAATGCTGAAAACAATGTCCCGTGCCAACGAGAAATTGAAATTGCTCCACGCAGGGGAAACAATGCTGCTGAAACAAAGGGGACATCTGGAGCGCGGCACCGCGCTCAGCTCGCAGCGGGCACCGCCTTCCCTCCACCGCTTGCAACGCCGCTCCTGGCTGCTGCGGAAGGGAGGGAAGCATGTTCAAAAGGAGAGCCCTTCTCCTTTTAATCGCAAAATTTATGAATGGATTTTATAGCCATGAAACGGAGCAATGCCCCAGTCTCCCGGCTGCCAGCACCGAGCGCGGGGCACGGTCCCCTCCCCGTCGCTCCCAGGACGGTGGTCCCACTACCGGGCACCTCTGACACGGGACTGGGGGGGATCATTTCTTCTACCAATGACCTGGGTGAGGCTGCTGAGTTGGGTGTAGTCACCCTCTCACTCGCACTCTGAGCAGCAGACAATAGAAAGGAAAGGTTAGTAAAGCTTTTCCTCTACCGTCCACTGAAGTGCTACCAAGAAAAGGAAGAGAAAATGTGCTTCTGGACACAAAGGATCCTACTGCAACAACAAATAATTCATATACATCCCATTTTTTCCTGATCGCAGATTTTTAATCCTCTCTTAAGCACTTTTAAAGTGCCCAATTTTTGTCTCATTTGAATTTAAATCAGCTTGCATGGAACTTGAAGAACTTTTTTTTTTTAAGCAAGCTCGTTTGGCAGGCACATTTTCCCAAGATCACCCAGCTTTAATTTTAAATTTCAAAAGCCTCGTGTTTAATCCCTTGAGCTGGCCTGGTACCTTGCACCATCTGTTCTGGGGTTTTGTTATAACAGAGAGCACCTGCAGAGTTTTGCAACATTTCAAGCTGTCTGTGGACAAAAATCAAAATAATTATAATTTTCATAAACTAAAGACTGCGATTCAGATGCCGCAGCCCCACCTAACACTGGTTTCTCACAACAAGTCTCGGCAACAGGAGTGTTTCTCATACATGAGGGTGTTTTGTTCTTTCTGCCACCGGATGGTCGGTGGGCAGCCAGAAGGGCCATGGCCACCAGGCATCATCTCACCCCACCGCTCCCTGCCACCAACCGGCTCTGTCCCCGGGATGCTCTGCCAGCCTTGGGCTGAGAGAAGCTCTGCTCAATGCTACCACAGGTGGGACAGTCACAGAAGAAGAAGAAAATGGCCTTTTCCAGCAGTCAAAGTGCTCAGAGAGGTGGCAGCAAGGGGATATGACCATACCTGCCTGTACTTGTGGGCAACGTTTCACGTTCGAAGGGCATCCCCACTGCTTGCTGGGATGGGTATAAAAGATTTTCTGCCACATTGGGCAAACAAAAATCTATTAGAAAGATGGTATTTGTTTAGACTTCATTACCCAGAGCTCCTCATTACTGCGGAGCTTCCTCAAGGCATGCCGGCTGATTTCCCATAGAGTACGTATACCTCGGCATAGGCATGGTAAAATTCCATCCCCAATTGGAGGCAACCAAATGACGGATCTCCAGCACTACCGCAGTCCTCAGATGGTGAACAGCACCTTATAAAAGTGGAAGGTGAGCTGCAATTAGTGCTGGACCTGCCCTCCAAGCCTTCCAGCACACGTCCCTCTTGAGGCGAGGTGTGAGCTCTTCATCTCTGGTTCTGAAGGGGAAAATCTCAGCCTAAACCAGGAGTTGTCTGTTGTTTGGGCCCTGCTAAGCAGTGTATGAAAAAAAGAGTTGAAAATGGTTTTAATAATGTTGCAAACATTGTCATCGTAGGGTTGACTCAGAAAAGTCGGTGCTTCTGCGCAATGCTGAGCGGTGGTGAGTCAAAGGGGCTCCAGCACGGATGGCTTTAAAAAACCAACCGTCTGCCACATATTTTAGATAATTGCTTAACATATCTGCTGCTTCCCTAGCTTTATCAAGCAAAACCATCCTTTCTCTCTTTCCTGAATTCCTAAACTTTGAATAACCTTCCCTTCCAGCCTTTTCCTTCCAGCCACTCCTCCACCCAACAGACCCCGGTCCCCCTGACAGCCAGACATGGGCTTTTCTTCTTGTTCACCTGCCTGGCTCAAAAAACATCATTCAAAGAACAATTCTTCCACTTGCACAAATGTCTGAAACCTTTTCTCCTCTTGCAAGTACATTTCTTCAGGATGGCCAAGGCCTATCCCCCATAAAAATGAAACTGAAATTGACTGAAATGAATTTAAATGAATTGGAACAAAATAATAATAAAACAAAAAGAAATAAAATTTAAAAAAACCCAACAAAAAACCACTTCTGAAAACTCAGCCTAATTTTCCAGATAGCTGGTGCAGTGGGAGTGATTCACCCTGCGCAGGTTGCTGTTCCCCAGGAAGAACTCTGCTCCGTCTCCGTGGAGGAGCGCAGTACTCCGCTGCAGGGAACACCATCCATTAGCCGGTTCTCGTGCCACAAACACTGTATTAAAAACCACAAGAACCGATAAAAAACACAAGAACCGATAGCTCTGCCTGCACCAGAAACAGATGGATAAGGCAGACTACGGAGGGATGCAAATGAAACCAAATAAAATCAAATACATACTTGGAAAGACTGATATGTTCCCAAGAACCGGAGTGCTGCCCGGTCTGGGCTTAAATCTGGAGCAAGCCGGGAGCAGAAGATACTCGGTTTCACCGGCCAGGAGCTGAGGTGGCCGCACGGCTATGGGGCACGCTGCTGCCCACGTAATGCCGAGCAGGACATGACTGGTGATGGCTGCAGAGCAAACCATGGAAAAGGCAACCGCCAGTTGTTGTATAAACAAGCCAACCCTTGTTGTATAAACAAAAACAAGGAGAGCGCAAAATACCAGAAGATGCTGGAGCTGAGGCAGGCACGGGAAAGGAGAGACAAAACCCTCACCTGCCCCTCTCCTCTGCTGCTTCCCTTTCCCACCAGCTGCTAAGGCGATTTGTGCTGTTCACAAATACTCTCAAAATTACATTGAATTATATTGAATTTTCCAGGAATCAAGCTAGTTTCCTGAAAGTGACCCTTTAAATAGTTCTCAGTGAATGCACCTACACAAAAATGTAGAACCGTGGAGTCACAGAGCGGTGGGAGGGACCTGGGCAGGGACACCTTCCACCAGAGCAGGCTGTAGAGCTGAAATCCTGGTGAAAAGTCAAATTAAACCAAGCCCAAACCATTTGTCCAAACCCCAGCAATATTTAAAGCTGCTAGTAATTCTGCAGTTCCCTGCTACAGATTCAAACTTCGCATTTCACTTTCATGCTCCCAGAAAATAAACTGCTGTTTTCCTCATGACACTTCTATTCCTTAATTCCCACCTTCATCTCTAAACAGAAAGAAAGAAATTCCAAAACTCTGAAGACTAAAATCTGCCAGTGAATATAGGGTTTTTTTTCCTAGTTAACTCCCTACACCTATGGTGCACAAAACCGGAATTGAAATATTTTAAATCAATCATCAAATAATGAAAAAAATTTTTAAAAATGTTTAAAAGAACAAAGAATCTCATTTTTATATTTCCATGAAAGAGACTAAATGTTGTACTATCCCTCTTGTGATTTTGTCATTTTTTTTACAGGCACATTGAGGAAGATTAGGAAGTATAACTAAATAGGATTACGATATCAAATGTTGGGGATGTTTTATGCATTTTATCTCTCCTGCAATGAGCTGGTAACGACGAGGGGCTAATGGAAACTGTAGACCCCAAATTTATAACAGTTTCTTCAAAGGGAAATTCTTTTGCTACGTGGATTTTATTTGTGTGGGAAAACCCAATTACTCTGGGGTTCTTGTACCTTACTATTTTCTTTTATGACGCTTTTTGCTATAAGTGCTTATTATGATTCGATAACCCGGTTACAAATAAACGGTGACCCTCCGCTCTTATCTCCAAATTCCCAGCTTTCCAATTTGTCACAGTTAGTTGAGAACTTGACTTCTTATTAATTACTACCATGGAGTCCTAGGGGGAGTTGCAGAGCTACAGCATCATCTCCACTCCCGTGAGGTATCACTGGAGATCTCAGAAGTCTCAATCTTCTGTACAGGCAACTGGCTTCTTTACCTTTTATATATAAAACTTTGCTATGCTGGAACTGCAGAGTCTTAAAAAAAAAAATCCCACTCCTGTTTGAAAGCATCCTGCCTCACTCACTGCATACACAGAAATTACCAAATATGTTGATTCTGGAATTCGACACCAAGAACAAGACAGTTTTGGCTATCTTGGTGCTCCTAAGGCTCACACTGAAACCATCCAGGAGAGGTACCCAACCAATGAGCAAGTGTAAGATGAGGAAACTTCTAAAAAGAAGCAGCTCCGCAGATTTTAGCTATTTCTCTACTCATTGCATCCATAGGCTTTTCCATTCCCAGCAGGCACGGGAACGCTCCTGGTAGCTGGCCCAGCAAGGTTTGGTGAGGAGCCACGGCAGCAGCATGCAGATTTTGGGTACAACACTGGCCCTGATGAAGTGCTGAAGTTCATCCTCTTCCAAGGGCACTTCCCTCCTTTGTGTTTGCTCCCGCGCCAGTGAGAAAAGCTTCCCGCAACCTTTTTCTCCGGCTCAGGAATCTGCTGCAAATACCCTGATGTGGTTTTGTGCCTTCCAGGCACGAGGCTCTGGGACAGGCCCTACCTGATAACAGGGACGGGGGCACCCAAAGACGTTTGGACTGAGTTAGACATTTACTTGTAGTTGCTTAATAAAAAAAAACCAAAACCCAACCCATCCAAGCAATGCAAAAATTGCTTAAAGTCTTCTAATTATAAAAATTTGACAAAGAAACCAGTACGATTATTCCTAACAGCCATTAATTATTAGCAGCATTCCTACCGTTAAGTGAGATATGATAAATACTCAACTACCATCTAATATGACTTACTAATCCCCAATTTCAAAGTTAAACAAATAAAATCCAATTTGGAAAGCACGCTATTAAATATTTTGTCCATTAACCACTGCTAAAACAATTCAACTATCCAATTTGAGCACTCTTTATTTGGACTATGTCCAGTGCGCTCAAAGAATAATACCCGGCACCAATTAACGACCAGTTCTCATCCTGAACTTACAACATGCATTTGTGATGTCTAAACCACACTCTCACTGCGCTCTGAACAACAGATGAACTGGAATCCAAGCTAGAAGAAAGTAATTGTTTTATTTAGATGATTTCTTTGTATTTTAATTAATGTCATCAACAAGAATATATTGATTTGGTAAGCTGTTTTTTAATGAATTATCATACAAGAAGCTTGTGGATCTTAAAAATTTTTGCTATTGTGTGCAGGAAGGCTTTGCCTTGAAAGAAAAAAAAAAAAAAAAGAAAAAGAAAAGAAAAGAGAAAGAAAAATGAATGTTTCAATCAGTTCTAATGCTACCAAAATCCATAGTACTTAATTTATCGAATCTCCTGTTAGTGAATGAACAAAGGTAAAAATAACAGGCTAGTTATAAACTAGTACTATGATGATGACATTGTGAATTATTTAAAAAGGGCATATTCAGTGTGACCATAGAGCCATCAATCATAATAGACATTGATGAGAAAAAGAGGTTTCAGTCACTTCCTATCTGCCAGGAGAACAATTCTATCTCGCAGGTAGCTGTGAAGTGCCGCTGACCCGATGTCACTCGCATTGTTGCTCTACCCTTTGAACGGGGAGAGCAGATTCTCTCAATATTAGAATCGAATGAGTAAATAAATTCTCAGTTCAGCGCCGCACTCCTTCAGAGTGCACACTTCAATTTGTCTAACAATGGGGAGGACAGAAAAGCAGAAATCTCTTAAAGCAGGGATGAATTTTTTATGGATGCTCAAATCCAGCTGCAAAGAATGGGGTTTTAAATGGTAGCGGCGCTGCTTTTAGCAGGAGCCCCCAGAGACAAAGTCTTGGGGAAGGGTTTTGTGTGGCATTCAGCCCTTTCCGAGCGCGCGCCCTTCGCTCTCCCTTCCTCCCGAAGCCGCTTCCACCAACCCGCTCCATTGCCCACCTTCCTCTCTAAGGTAGGAAATGAAAGCACCCCCTTACCTCCCACCAGCTCCAAACACTGAAGTTTTGCAAAGAGCGGGCGAGAAACCTGTCTCCATCAACTTGGGTACTCGGGTGGCTTCAAAAGAAAGCAAGTACTGCAACTTAAGGATGACTGTTGAGTGAGAAGGGAGAGAAAAAAAGCATTCCAACTTTTAATTTGCGCTGGATTAATCTAGACTCTTTCACCTGATGCCCCACGTAATTGCATCCTAAACTTTCACTCAGATCACATGTTTCATCATTGTTGGTTACTCTAATTAGCCCAGGATTCCTGCAGCTGCAAAGACGATGCAGAAGAAGGAATAAATTCCACGTAGCTCCGGCTTTAGACAACAAATGCTTTCCCTGGCATCGCAAGGATGCTTGTTCCAGCCCACCAGCCCCTCGCGACGCTCTGCCAGATTCCACCAGCCTCCATCACTGCGCCTCGGCTGCGCCCGTGCGGGGGCATTGCCTGGGCGATGCGGGGACGCCTCGAGCCCCGCCTGCCCTGGCCCTGCTCAGCCCCCAGCCCTTCGTCCCCTCCTCATCTTCATCCCCCCACCCCACACCAGCAGCACATCCCAGGGGTGGGGTCACTCATCTCCACGTAACCTCGCACCGCTCCAAAATTGTACATGGCCACTTAATTGTTACTAACAGGTAAATCAAAGGTAAAAGAGAACTAATTAATTTTCCAGCTCGGTTTTATTTTACTGTTACTGTTTTGAGAAAATATAACTAAACCCCATTAGTGTTAAGGTAAGACCATGAAACAACATAATATAATGCAAGAAAGACATTTAATAGCGTAGAGGAATGTTAAATTACTAATTAACTCCAAGTTACTGTATAAAAAAGCATAGTAATTTACAGGATTATTGCAATATGCGGCTTAGATTGCCACCAGGGTCAGCCAGGGAGCATTTCCTCCCGTTTCCTTCAGCGTGGCGGTTATTGTAAAATTCTTCTCCCATTAAAATGTACTGTCCTTACCCACAGTTCATTGCTGCTAATTAGCAGCAGCTGAGATTTCCCTAGCAGTCATTTTTCCCTATGTTAAGCTGCCAAATGTTACCAACTGCTCGAGATGCTCCACGCGCCACGCGTCCGGCTGCCCGCCCCGCTCCCCGGCCCCGCCACGCTCGCGGCCGCCGTGGCGGGTTCAGCACCCGGGCGAGGAAAACACTCATCAAATTATTTGTCCCGCTCTTTGTTGTATCAAGGCAGGTTAGCAGAAACCTTCTGGTGCCTTTGGCTGAGCTACAGAACCTAGAAATATCTATTTTTTTTCCTTTTTTTTCCCCCTAAACATACAATATACGGCTCAAATGCTTGAAGCTGGAAACTCTCCAATATGTATTTTTTTTTTGTTCAAAAGCAAGTATTTCCGCATTCTATTTAAACTTTTATTCAAACAAGAAAGCAAGAGAAGGCATCTTTTAGTTTTTACCTAAATATATAAGAAGAATGCCAGAACTTTGATTAATAATTGATTAAATAAACCATCCGCACATCAAAGGCAGGAAGAGGAGCTGTTCCGCAGAAAGGCTCGACTATCAAATAGCGCTTTGTTGTCTTAAACGCCGCTCAGATCTGCAGCATCACATAGCTCGTTGCACATTCATGTTTCAGGTTATAAATGGCAGTGTTTTCCAGAGTGGTTTTTTTATTATTATTATTATTATTATTCTAAAAAGCAAAAGAATTAAGCTTTTTTTTTTTTTTCCTAATTGAACACCAGTGGTTTGAAAACAGAAATTTGGAACGAGAATCGTACAGGCTCATCTTTTCCTCTCTCTTTTGTTGGCTTTATGACTAATTTATGTTTAACCTTCTTGAGAATCCATGGTCGCAATACACTTTCTAAAAAAAATTCAAAGCAACTTTCTCTGGTGTCCAATAGCAGGGCAAAAGGTCTCGGGAGCCGGGAAACAGCTCAGAATTGAAAGAGGTGACACGATCTTCTTCACCTCCTCTTCACGGGAGTAAGAGCAATCAGGAAACAACTACTAATTGCTTCATCAAAATTAAGCTTCTCCATCTTCATACCAATTATTTCACCGTTGCTGTTTAGAGTTTTGTGTGCCTACCATCCACATGGAAAAAAAAAATTAAAAAAAATCAGGCCTCTGAATTGCAATGCATTTTCCCGAATTGCTTAAGGAAAGCGGGATTCAGCTTTCATCTCTTCTGTCTTATTCCTTTTCTAAATTTCCAGAGTTTGTCGAAACACAAAGCACCTGAATATACTTGTACTTCATTTACACATGAGAAAGGGTTGTAAAATTTACTTACGACAAGAGTGAAAAATGCACTGTGCTGACAGGAATAAATCCAGCCAGTCAGTGATCAAACCAGTAGCCCAAGGGTAACAAAGAACAAGTGTCAGCCACATTTGCTCTGAAGTTCCACAAAAATCCCCCCTGGGAATTAGTCGTGATGCTCTATATCTATATTTATATAAGATTTTTCTTTTTTTAAAGGAGGCAATATAAAGAGCAATGGGACAAGATTTTGAGAATCTTAATTGGAACAAGAACTTCTAAACTGGTTTAATTTTTCCTCCAAAATATGATGGCCGTAGTATCTCAAAACAAAGTGCGTTAGTGCGCAAAGGTGTCTTTTTCCTCTGTGACATGCGGGGATCTCCATTTAATGCCTGTTAGTGTGTATATATACATACATACAAAATAAACACACACTTACACATTGTGTCTCTGTGCTGTAATTTAGGCAATATTCCTCAAATACTATTTCTTTTTGGTAGCAAAATGTTCATATTGCTCCTTAAGAGATTAAAAATATATTACAGCACATCATGAAGAGAGCTGAAGGACCGGAGCTCACATTTCCAACGAGCAGCGCCCGGCCAGCGGCTCGCGACTTCACACAGCACTTAAACGCGTTTAACACCGAGCATATGCTTAACCACATCGCTGTCTGACAAAACAGAGGCGAGTGCCCCAGTGACTGCTGCAGCCAGGGGAAGATGCGCAGGGGATGGAAGTCAAGCCCAGGTTTTGGTTTCTTCCTACACTTTATCGTGCTCTCAGAGTCTCTTTCAACGCTCTGACTCCATCCTCTACAGCATCTCTTTTGCCTCATCCTTTCGCTAGCACCTTGGCAAAAACTAGAGACTGAGACAAGTCCTGCAAGTCCTGCACAGAAATATTCATATTTATATTTTAATATAAGCACCACATATTTGTGTGTGTGTATGGGGAATTTTAAAGGCATATGGGCAGAGGAGGCGGCTCCTCTCTGTGAAACTCCAAAAATTCCTGGATGCAGCTGATAATCTTTGATTATTTTTGTTAGAAATGAGATTTTTTTCAGAAATGACATTTTTTTTTTCATCCTATCTAGCTAGCAGATACGGCCAATGAGAAGCCTATTTCCATACTGGCAAGGTTTCCTATTACTCTGAATTATTAAACCCAGCCCACGGTTACAGATACTGCATGTGCTCATGGAGAGAAAGTACACACACACTCACGCACAAACTTTACATGAAGATTGAAAAGCAAGGCAGAAGAATAAATAGACCAGTGGGGAAAAATAAAATATTTAGTACCTACTTTTCATTTATAGGTAGGTACAATAGGTCACAGTTCTCCACTTTTTCTGCACTTAAAAATAAAACCGTTTTAAAAGACACTAATACCATGGTTCCTGGAATTTTGCAAGGCTTCATATATTCATTCAGTTTTAAGAACTCGAATTGTGCCAAAGCATCCTATAGGTGTGTCACCAGGGTGGTGCGAGCCAGAAAATACAGAAAGCAATCAATTAAATGTGGGACTTTAACTTTTTTTTTTTAAGCCTCACCTACATTTCATAATCAGAAATCCTGAATTTCCAGAGATTTTTGACCATCCATCTGGGATCCTGGGATCCATACCTCCACCCCTCTCAAAGGGGGGTGCATGTCCCACCGGCAGCTGCCAGCCCCCCATAGGCTCCGGTGCAGCAGTGGTGGCCCATCCCAGACCTCTCCCTGCCGCCCTGCGCGGTGGGACACAGCCCTACGGCTGTGCTCCTGCCGAGCAGCCTCACCCGCGGCTCCCGTGGCCGCTGGCCTGCTGTGCCGGACGGCGCGAGATGCACGCTGAGTCGGGTACCGGCCGTAATTGAAGTGGCAGAGACGTCACCGTCCATCTATAGCATCCTCTCCTCGCCGCAGCGGCCCTGGCACAGATAACTCTGAAAATAATCACAGTGATGCTGCATACTGTTACCAGTCAATTAGATTGGGCGATTCCAGCCCGAGCAGTCGGTAAACAATCTCAGGAAAGCACCTAGGACCAGAATACTTATCTGCGTCTACACAGTCAGAGTGATTTTCCAGCTCCTATATGGAAAAGCGATAAAGAGGACAAAGACAGCGAGTTTTTGGAGTGGTTCTGTATGAACAGCGTTGTTATTCATAGCGTTCATCATTAGCGTTGGCATCTCGAAGAGCGGGGACGCAAACCACGTGCCGACCCCAAAGGCAGTGACCCTGCCTGCACCCCTGGAGAAAGTAGGAATCCCACCCGTAACCTGGTGGGAGCTGCTGGAAGATTATCCAGTTAACCCAGGCCTGGTTAACCGGCACCGGCCGGAATTCAACACGCAGCAGTGCAGAAATTACCTGAAGAAACGGCAAGTCAACAAAGGGAGCAAAAGAAGCATAGCTAACAAAACTGGTAGCAGAACAAGAATGTATATTTATAACAATGCAATAACCCAGCAAGACTGGGTTTTAAAAATCATTTTCTACTAAAATGCTGGATTCAAACAATATGAAGAACTGCAAAGCATCAATTTCTGTATTTAGTTCACTGAGTTTGACTTTGTTTATTTAAAACCTGCTTGCTCTGAAATGAATTTATATGCAAGCCATGAATGGAAGCAAAACATTACCTTCCTATAATGACAGTTTAATATAAGTGCAATGGAAATAAAGAAAATTCTTCAAATTGTAAGAACTGCCTGTAAAGGTGAAGCCTGCGCGTTATGGGAAGGGATTACATAACCCAACGTGCGATTTGTTACATTGATTTTTCAAAATGTTAGAATAATAGATACAACCACCATAACTCATAACTTACAGTGCACTCTTACTAAAATGAAAAGTAAAAGTTTTTTAAATTTTAAAGATTTTTTTTTTTCCTAAACGTGGATTTTTCTTATCCCACAAGTGTGCTTCCAGGATTTGTCATTCTGCACTTTCATGAAACCGCCTCCAGAGCAGCTGGCCAGCCCTCAGGAAAGCAGGCTAACATGGATAAATGAGCTAATCAGGTGTTATATGGGAATTTCACAATTACATATATTGCACTAAATTTAAAAAAAAAATGCAATTAATTATATTTTAAACAAACAACCTGTTATATCTTAGGAAACTTGAAAAATTAAATTACTTGTTTAATTTGAACACCCTGAGATAATATTAGCACTTAAAAATTAATTTCTTATACTACATGACTTAACTGTGACTCAAAACGTACACAAATCACAAGTGGACAAAGTTTGAGAGGATACTGATCTTAAAGTCCAGCTAGCAGCTGGTACGTTCTGGTAGCTGAAGGATTTTAATTTCACTGTTGAATCAGAGAACGAAACGTCTGCACTAATCTTACTGCTAATTAACGCACGAGTTGATCTGCGCTGGCTAGACCAGGACAACATATTTTTTGGGTTGCCTGGGTTGTTTGTATTTCAGAAATTATCATCACTGGCTTTTCCTAATTATTTGAGCCCAACTCCCTTGCTTATTGAAATCCTAATTGCTGCTATCAACTTTGCAGAGAACACGGCTAACTTCATTACAGCATTACAATCTCAAATGACACCCAGTTCTCTCTTCTGACCATGCTCAAGGTCTACTGGTCACATCTGTCCACATTGCTCTTCCATGAGGCATCAAGGCAGCTCTCACCAACAGTTTCCACAATCTATGCTTTGCGCTTCAGCGAGCTTTTGCTTTGATGCTCTAAGATGCCACCGTCGTACTCGATGATGACCCACTGCTTCTTGCAGAATCTGCTATTTGGCTAAAAAATCTAGTGTCCTGATTCAGGTCAAATTTCTTTTTGATTCTAAATTTCTTCTACACATAGTTAATATCCTCCTCATTCCTCTCTCCCTTATAAAGGATTTAAATAAAGGATTTTTCTTATGCTCTGCCTCAAGATATGGTCATTTTGGTCATTGCTATCTTCACAAATCATTATTTATTAATGATTTGCTATCTCCTTCTCTATACCGACTGTATACATCAATATTCAGCGTTACGTTCAGCTTAGCTTCTTACCAACTTGCATAGGAGACGCTCAAATAAAATGTATTTTAGATTTTTACCAACTATCGTAGCCACTCTGTTCTTGAAGGTGGCCTTGGGGCATTTCAGACTTAGCACAGTCCTTTCATTAGATATCTCTTTTTTTTTTTTTTTTTTTGCATTGTGTAAAATGGAAATTCCTGTCTTTTTAACAAACAGTGTTGCTCTTTAAATACTGAGGAGACTGAGGTCTTTATGGACGCCTGCAGAAGACAATTATTACCTTCTTGAGTAGTGACATCAATACGTCTGAATATATCTATCTAAGGCTACTCCAAAACTGTGTTGACATTTTTGCTGACATATTAGAGTTTTAGTAGTGTTATACATAAATTATCCAACCACAGCCAAATATTAGGCCTTTCACACCAATCCTGGATCACAGTGTGATATACACACATATCGCTCGTTACTGTTAATGAGGCCTCCTCCATAATCCTAAGAATATGGATGTTTAAAATCTCATTTAAATTTTAAACTATCATACCTCATCCTTTTAGGATTGCGCTTTTTCTCTGAAGAGAAACACATGGCGCATACGCACGACTTTGTGAAGTGGTTTCTAGCGAAGGGTTCACCTGAAATCCTGACAAGCGCGAAATATGCAATACTTATCCTGACCCTCCTGGTGTGCTTTGGCACCAGCACCACCAGCCTCAGGTCCGGCTCTTGCCGCTTTATTTCTCCTTCAACTCTCTCCTCAGCTTGCAACCGCACATCTCTCATCCTGACTTTCCGTGGCAACTCCCAGAGCCGCTGCTCTGCAAAAGAGGCGTCGCTGGTGATGGGTGGTGAGAAGGCTGCAGCCCTGCTGAAGCTCCTGGCATCCCATCTCGCTTATCTTGGCATTAGACTCCAGATTATTTTGTTTTATTCTACCTGTGACATCGAGTTCATGCTCAATGTTTTCACTTACTTATCCAAATAATTATTCTTTTTTGAGGCACTGGATTTTAGCAATTACATTTTAACCCTTCATTCTCCCCAAGAAACTCGAAAAACGTGATGTTTTGAATTTATTCTTCTAAACAGGCGAGTAGGGGAGGACCTGGATTTTTTTACCCCATTTATCTGTGATTGGGAGTTTCTCTGCTCCAGAAAACCCCTTGTAAATTTCCAGCAAACCTGCACTCATGGTAGAAGCGGAGGTGAATTTGCAGCGGGGACGGGAGAGCAGACGGCGGCCACGCAAGCGGCTGGGGCACCAAAACACCTCCAGGAGGGGATGGACTCCCTCGGCTCCAAGCACCCATGTAAATTCTCATTGCTTTTTCCCCTCTACAGATGTTTATTGTATATTCTGCATTGTGGCCCAAACAGATAAATCTTGCAACTTCCTTCTACATAATTTCATAAATAGAAGGGGGGAAAAAAAAAAAGGTAAGGGGAAAAAACAAGAAAAAGCCCAGAGCCCGCCCCCCCTGTCGTGTCTCCGCGTGCCTCAGCTGCACATCATACATGCGGAACATTGAACCATCCTCTTAAATATTATGACATGGAGAAAATCACATTGTGCTTTAACCTATCAACAAAGGAGCAAAGCAATTACAGAGCTAAACACAGTCGAGGAAGACCCAATAAAGAGAAATCCAAGAAAATTTGGTGAAAATTCTTAAGGGGCCTTACAATGTTTAATCATGCTTCAGGCCTAAATTAATATTCTGCTTCTAATTCAAAAGACTGAACCACAAAGGTACATCTTTTGGGTATTTTTAATAACCGTAGTACAACACTCTGTGAATTAGCAGCTGGTCTGACTGGTATTTTACTTTTTCTTTGCTTACTCAAGTAAAGCAGTTAATATTAGTATAATCATCAAACTAACATTAGTCAGACAGAAGGACAGATTTTTTTTTTTTCTGTATTGTAATGCCGAAAATAAAAAAAAAAAATTAAACCAAGATTTAGAAATTCCTTTGTGTATTAGTTTAAATAATTTTTCTTACGCAGTTTCAATAAAACAAAAGATCTTTGTTATATTCATCCATTTTATAAAACAAACAATAGATTAAAGAGTGCATAAACACATGGAAGACGGCAACCCGACGCCCAGTGGGTGAGAACAAAGAGCCCGTCGCTTGCTACTACAGACTGCTATCCAAGTGATGCGGGAAATATCTGTGAAAATAAATCCACCTTGTTCAAACTCGGTAGAAAAATACACTCCACTAAGCTGGAAGTGCTGGTTCGTAGACTTACTTCTGCTTTTTAAAACAGAGGTAAACTTCTATCCACCATGCTTCCTGCTTCAGCCCCAGGTATTTGCAAACGTGCCACTGGATTAGACGCTTGGTTTCACGTCTGGTTTGTGGAATAACCCATCCAGCTAACATTTATTTACCTTAAGTTGTAGATCACATATAGTTGTCAAGGCAAAAGATTATTTTCCTTTAAATAAACAAGAAGCAGAGACTGGAAAGCTCAAAAATATTAAAGAGAAGTACATTGACACTCTCTCATTTGTTAACCTGGAAGAGCAGTGACAGGATGTCAGACGGAGCTCACGGACACTACAGAGCTGCCTTCACCTAGGGTTTACGCCATTCATGGGTTTCTAGCTTGGACACTGACAAAGAGCCATGAACTTCAACATACAGATCCCCAGTCCCACACAATTCCTACTGAACATTGCAGCCAAAGGAGCCTGAAGCCACCTTGGCCATATGCAACCTTTTACATCATTAACTCCTGCTTCTGCTCATCTTGTGTTGTGTCGTATTTGTTGTACGAAGAGGAAAATAATGAACTGATGTAGATGGCAAGGAGGGTGGGCAGGAAGGAATGGGAAGGAACATTCATATCTGAGACTGTAGGAATCCCCTCCTGGTAGTGTTTTCATTTAATAACTGCGTGCATTTGTACCTCTGCAGTTTTGTGTTGGTTGCACCCCTCTAAGTTAGAAAGCGGTATAAAATATTCACTCCAGATAAAGAAAAAGCCACATCTTCTAAAACTGCTGCCTACTCCCACACCAGGTTCTCAGTGGATGGCTGCCTGGGTGCTGCTGAGCACCGCAGCAATTCGTTACCGTCAGGAACTTTGGGCTGGCCCTGCAGAGCACAGAGCAGCCCTGCTCTGCAATTAGACCTCTGCAACGCGACGCAGGTATGGTTTTTAATATCTTCACGGATTAGCGGCCCAGTAAAGCACAGCTTATGACAGTGTTTACACACGGCCTTAGCCCGAGTCCCACGCCCAGTGCTGCATCGAGTCCCTCTGCGCGCGGCCATCTGCTTCCACAGAGGGGCTTTGCTCAGGGAAAAACAAAGAGAGACCTAACACCGGGGACTTCTCCCCACGGCCCCTGCCATCTTAAACCCCAGTGAGGAAACTCCTTTAATTGCTTATCAGCCTTCCACAGAGCTACTCCAAGGAAACCCTCTCTCCTTCTCAAGGAAAAAAAGTGCATTTCCAGGCAGCCTCATTTCCCACATGCCGCTCGGCAATGCGCACGCTGCCCGTCTTCTGCAGCGCAGGGGGAGAACAGAAATGCATACGAAACACAGTCCCAACGCGCGGCAAACGAGCCTTCTCGTTGGTGCTGGACCAACGTCTGTGGGAGGGGCCAAAGCATAAGGAAAGATTGGTTTGACAGAGGAGAGGAAGACTTAGGCAAATGATGACAAAAAGAGACCTGAGCAAGGAGAAAATTCAGAAAAGATCTAGGGCTACACATAACATTGCAATGAGCCCTGTGTGCGCCCACATGGACAGAAACGTTCAGACACGTCAGCCGTCACAGGCTCACTCACCAGTATTCACAGCAAAACTACGCTAGATTTAAAGGACCATATCGCTTTGTCACATTTATTTTCCATCTACTGAAAACACGGTACGTTGCAAAAGGATAAGCCAGAAAATCAAACTTATTTAAACTATTAAATCAATGTATCTGTGAGGGAAAAGATAATGAGAAACACTTTGTAAATAGCGAACATCAGAGAAAATCCTAAGGGGAGCTTAATTGAGAAGGAAAAGCTATTTTGTGCCAAAGGACCAGCCTAGAAACAGGCCACAAAGAACGTATACATCCCCTGCTCAAGGGCACGGGGCGCTCACGGCGCGTGCTGGGAAAGCAGATCCCCTGCGCGGTGTCATGGCTGCGCAGAGGCAGGTAGGACGCGGCGGACGCGAGGAGCAGGCACCGCGCCTTGGTCACCAGCAGCTGCTGCAGGGCAGACACCCCAGCGAGATTGACCAGCGCTCTGATCCACCATGGCAAATCCTATCCTTCCACGTAATATTTGAAGACAATGTAATTTAAGGTGTCCCTTCCATTATTCAAATGCATGAACTGCTACAGGGTGAGAAGACAGTGAATATGGCGTGGAGCAGAAACAGGAGGGCACCGGCGAAATAAAAAGAAAGCGGGCTAGCAGTTTGTCTGGGTCTGAGAAAGGGGTCCCTGGGAGGATAACGTGCATGAAATGATGCCGTATTTGCTGACCTGCTCAGGAACCAGAGTGCGTGGATATCAGCGGCTGTGCAGGACACCAGCACTATGGCAGGGAGGGATGCAGGAGGGGGTGGTCTCTGCGC
Organism: Tetrax tetrax; assembly: GCA_009806455.1. Lineage (NCBI taxonomy): Eukaryota > Metazoa > Chordata > Aves > Otidiformes > Otididae > Tetrax > Tetrax tetrax. The sequence goes on from WHYT01016786.1 coordinate 102,429, forward strand.
TGGGGTGGGCATCCTCTTCAGGATGTAAACCACTTCCATTCATGCTCACACCAGCTGTAACAAAACCAAACTGCTTGATGAAAGAGCCAACAAAAACTGGAGGAAAAGAGAACGTACAGACAAGGTCAGCAGAGAGAACTAAATCCCATTCTCCCAAATCCCAGGCCAACAGCATGCAAAGTCCGAGTCTAATTTCACCAAGTGCCTATCTTTTCTGGCCCACAGCATCCCAAGCCCAGCCTCACGCTGTTTTGCAACACTTCACTCTTCCTTCTTGCACATTGTCTGGACAGGAGAAGGAGAAGACATTGGTCACTGCGTCTCCAACTTGGCCAACGTACTGTCGCCTGTATTTTATGGAGAAAGGAGCCATTTCACTGAAAATCATGCTTCTCAAATACTTTCCAACAAGCACACTGTACACAAGAAAAAGGCTCCACATGATCCTTCACCTGGTCTCCTCCGCCTGCTCGTGCAGGACCACCGCCATGGGGTTGCAGCCCCCGGTGTCACCACGGTTCAGACAGATAAATTGTGATGATTGCAAGGAAGCAGAGAGTTACTTAGCACTGAAAGATATCCAGAGAAAATTAAAGTAAAACATTTTGCTGGTATCAGCCAAGGGAGAACGGCCAGCCCACGAGTCCAAATGCGCTCATCTCTCTCCACCGCAAATATTGGAAGGGATTTGCAGCAAAGATAATCATTAAATAGTGTTTTTTAAAAAGCCCACTGCACTTAAACCGCAGGTCAGCCCCCTCGTCCTGAAAGCTTTTTTCATCGCAACGGAAACCTGGAGCTGTTTAACTCTCTCTTGAATTTATCTTCAAAAACTTCAAAGTAATGCTTATCATTTAGTCACGTTTGAAGCATTTTTACTAGAGTTTTAGCACCTTTAATTCTTTACCTACATATTTCTCCTTCGTTAGATACAGAAATGAGGAGAAATCACTGCATCTGGTTCTACTGCATCACAGACCAGTCCCACAGGTCATCTCCCAGTGGGCATTACAGTGGGGGGGACAGAGGTCACCTGCAGAACATGATGGACTTCAGGCAGAACATTACTTTGTACAGAAGCCCACTGAAAAAAAAAAAAACCTCAAGAAAAATTAAATTTAGCTCTCACAGGAAATAATGCGGGTGAAAGTGCATTACTAAGTCGGGTGCCTAAACCCAGTTGAAAAGGCAGGAGTGAGAGGAGTGCACACGTGGCACTGAGTTCATGGAAACCGAGCCCGTACAAGGTGGTTTTTTAATGGAGCTTTGAAGGTTCTTTTGAAGATCTGAAAATTTATTGTTTGTTGTGGATGTAGTTTGTCATCTCTTGGAATGGATTCAACATCTCATGTAGTTACCTGTATTTTCTATGTTTATTCAAGTTGATTTAATCTATTAAACCATCAATCTGCAAAAATTAGCTGGATATCTAACAAAATTTTTCATTTATAATATTTAAGGACCTCTCTAGTTCTGTGAGAGACCTGTCTCTGTACTGTTCTGTGATTTCCTCCTCTAGTCCCAACACCGTTGCCAAATTTGAACAAATAAGGAAAAACCTACTCATACTTTACGCAATATGCAAAAGTTTTGATGTTTAAAATCCCAAGAGATGCAAAAGATTGCATTCACAAGCAGCTCCCCCTGCTCAGGGGATCTCCTGGGGTGTCCCGGTGGTGGCTCCAGTGTCCAGGGCCAGGCTGGGTGCTGACCCACGGGTCCCAGGTCCCAAATCCCCTCCCGTGCTCCCAGCGCTGCCGACACCTCGAGCGTTGCGCTGGTATAAATAGTTTGAGCTATTTAAAAGGGTTTCTAACACCTACCGTACAACGTTCCCTATCTTCAAGTCTTCCCTGCTGTAATTTAACTTGGTTCACTGTTCCATGGGAAACAGAAACGCACGGCAAATAAAATGCACTCTGTCTTAGGGCACATCTCCAGACCCATGAGGCTGGCTCACGTCTCTGTGTCCCTCTTTGCCTGCCTACCTGAGGTGAAGATGTGACGATACAGACAATGATTTAGCTGGATGCACGCGCTGTTTGCAACGTATATCGGCACAAAGCACGCGCATTTCACATTGGGCAAGGATACGTATGCAAATACTCATGAAAAGATAAAAAGGAAAGAATACTTCATAACGTTGACCATAAAAGATTGTAAGGTGCAGTGGATTATGGTGTTTGTTTGTTGTTTTTTTTTTTTTCTGTAAATGCACTCAAAATCTAACAAAAGAAAATTTTCAAAGTTTTCAAGTGTACTTTGGGTCTACTTTGTACAGTGGGCAATTTAAAAATAAAAAATAAAGAAAGTCTTCGTAACATTGATAATGTGACTGTTTTCAAGGTGAACTCATTACCATCCTTCTTTACGTATGTGAAGAGTCACTGCCAGATTGCAGTGAAAGTGCTGTAAATCATCGACACTGGTTTCCATAATGGGCGAATCTGCGCAAAAAAATATCCACAAATGTCTTCCTGCCCCGCCGATCCTGAAAATTTCAAAATGGAAACTAGAATAACTGTTCTTTCCTTCCCTTACCTTTTTCAGGTGATTTTGGAACCACCACTTTTGGTCCCTGTTGCGTATCACTGCTGCACAAGGGCTGTTCGGAGGCATCACCGGCAAAGCTGCCCTCACAAACTTCTGACCTAATCACAGGGCAGAACTATCAAAAGAAAAAAATCTGGTGAGACAGTTTTCACAGTGATTTCAGCCCAATTTTGCCCACCTTATATTAATAAGTTGCAGAGCACATTTTAAGTAGAACTATAAATATCTCCCCCGGTTTTTTTACGGCACTGTTGATTTCAGCCAACAGCGGCTCCTACAGCTGTTGCAAAGAACCAGCTTAGTGCCCCCGAACAAAAAGCAGGGCCCGTGCCCCTTCCAGCCCTGTTTGAGCAACCGTGCCCACCACCACAGGCTGGGGTTTCCACGAACGACGCTGCCCGTGCCTCCGCGGCCTCCAGCAGCTCTGCCTGTGCCGCGCCCAGCCCTGCTTCCCAAAACCCAGCCCAGCTCTGCTGCTTCCCTGGCAGAGACGAGCGACACTGAGGTAGAGCCCACACCAGTCCGAGCTCTCCCGCGGGCTGTGTGCCCAGCAGCACCTCAGCAATGAGTGGCTTTGGTACGTAAGAGTTTAGAAATGTCCTCCCACCAACACCCTGCGTCTGCACAACCTCAGAGAAAGCAGAGGAAGACCGGGCGGGTTTCTGAACGGCTAAAAGTTGACTACGCCGCGTGCTCAGAAGCACGCCAGTGTCCTCTTCGAAACCATCAAGGATGAACCGAGAGGGACAAACCCCGCAATTTCCAAGCTCCCGGCGGCAGGTGGAGAGGGCAGGGCACCGGAGGCACGGGAGCACGCTCGTGCTGGAGAGCCCGGCAGGATGTGGCAGTGGCGGCACGGCAGCCGAGCCTGCTACGGGGGATTGACGGCAGTCGAATCAAAGTGCTCGCCAGTATTCTTCATTTGATGCAGTATTTGTAAAATGTTCAAACCTTGCATATAATGCTTAATGCTATTAAGTAGAATATCCAAAGTACTTAAACTAATTATGCCTATTTTGTAAGATTAATTATAATTAATAATTTAACATATTTTATCATTTAAGTCAGTATCCGTTCTGATCTTTAACTTTAGAGAGCACACTGTATACGTACCACGTAATTAGGGCTTATGTATCACATAATTAGGGCTAAATACTAGGAAATCAGGCTAATTAGACCAAATCAAACTGAATTATTTAAGCTCTTTTTTTTTTAATTTTAGATGTAGAATATTTAGTAATTAAATACTGATTTCATTTTCTTGTACTTGCGCGTCTCACTTGTCTCCCAGCCGCCCGTTACAATGAAGCATTATAAAAGTGTTGTCAGGGGAGCGCGGGATGGGGAGCGTTTGGCGAGCGGGTGGAGGAGGCGCCGAGGGAAGCAGCATCGCGCCGTTAAGGATATCAGCGCAGTTGAGCCGCGGGAACACCCCGTGGCTTTCCACCGCCTCGGTGCTTTTCTACACGCAGCGCGTTCCCCGAGCGTCGGTCTCCTCATCGGGGAATCTCTTCGTGTCAGCCGGCGCTGGGGGAGAACCTGCAGCAAAGCATCCCTTGGGGCGCTGGCCGCAGCTGCCGACCCCACGCCGCAGCTCCCCTCCATGTTCAAACCCCTTTTAGTACCTGGATAACGGCACCTGGAGATGAAAAGCGTGTTTTGGCAACAGCTCAAAGCCTCTCTGGTAGAAAGCGTTTAGGACAGACGCTGTTGGCCGCGTTACACAGGCGCAAGGCTGCGTACAATAAAGCCTCTCAAATAAAGCACGGCACTGCCAAAAAGCAGAGAACGTAACTGAACAATAACAGGGCTGGAGGCGAAACCCTCGGTGCAAGGAAGCACCTGTCCTAAACCAGGCTCAGCAAATTCGCAGCTCATCCCAGAGAGTGGCTTACAGCTATAAAAACTGCTACTTTTCTACAGAGATTCATTCATTTCGTTAGAATTCATCAAAAAAGACAATAAAGCTTAGTCAATGTTTATCATCCTCCTCTGTCAGATGATCTAAACTGTGTAATTCTTCTCATGCTGAGCCACGGGCTGGTGTTGCATGCGGCCCCGAAAAACCAGGTATGGGCATGACAACGTCCAACTCCTTCCTGGCATCCCGCTCGAAGGATCGGCTGTGGCAGAGCTTCAATGATAGGTGGGACTGGGTAAGCGCTCAGGGAAAAGGGTTTGTTTCTGCTAGTGCATTTGTCAATTTTAACCAACTACGGGATTGATTTGAAAGGAAAAAATACATCAATAGATCGGAAAACCAGAAAAACCTTAACGTGGCTGTGGGCAAACGGGAACATTACTGCAAAGTAAGCAGCGGTTGGGGCTGGCAGAGGCAATGGTGCCTCCAGTGACAGCATCCTGCCCACGGCACCCCAAATCCCCACACTACACCCAGGCGGCAGCAGCAGCCCCGCCGCTCCGCCCCGGCGTGTGCACCAACCTCCTCGGCAATGTACGCACGTCCCCACTCCCAAAATATAAATATTTAAACATAAATACGCCTCCGGTGCGAGGAACTGAAAATATTCCTTCTATCAAGGTAAATGTTAAGGGAATCCATACGAGATCAAAGGGCCATGAAATTGAAAACAATCGTATGCCAAGTAGCCGGGGTCCTTTTGTACGCGTGGCATTCACTGCTGCCGCCTTATCCAGCGCTCAGCCAAGTCAATAAAAGGAATCCCATGGACTTCAAGGGGCTTAGAGAGAGCCCGCAGCTTCCTCGTGTTTTGTTTTGAAAAATCAGTGTTCCTCTTGTTTAAAGTGCTTAAGATGAGATTTGCACACTTTGACTTTTTCCAATACCGGCTCTTGAATCAAGATCAGTTGGTTTCCGGGGGCTTTTTTAAAATCTTGCACCATGACGAGCGTATAAAAGTGAGGAACGCGGACGCACAGCAGAACCAAAGGAGCCTGCGGCTCCCGTGCCAAGTCAGCCTGTGTCCTGAGGCGTGAGACAGAGGGGAAATTGTCACTGAGCCCACGTCAGAGGGTGCAGTTCTCTGGGGAAAGGAGTGAATAGATATTTAACTTCAAAGACAGATGCAGGACACGTGGTCCGGCCCCTCATTGCACAAGCGCAGCATCACCAGCAGCGTCCCAGGAGCAGAGGCCTCACACGCTTGGTCCACCTGCCACGCACGAGCTCCGCCGGCCGCCGAGAATCGTGACGTTACCGGGTTACAGGGTTTTACGGGCACGGGGGCAGAGCCCAGCCCATGCGCCTTGGGAAGCCAGGATGCACTGAGCTTTGTTTTCCTTTAGGGTGCTTGTTAAAGAGGTTTTTTTTTTATCAGCCCTCACTTCTCACAACTTAAATTCCCCTTTCCCACCACTCCTGCGGGTAACTTCTCTCTGCAGAAAGGTGTCCGCTCAGCGCGGGTTTCTCCAGGCTGCAGTCATGGCGCAACCTCATCGTTTGGTGGTAAAATACTGAAAAAATGGAGTACAAATAAACAATTAATAAACATAGATTTTATGGATTTCTGTTTTGCTCATAGCCCTGTAAACAATATCTGCAGTGCACGATTCATAAAGTTAAGCTGTTTTCATTTTTTTAAATAGCGTTTTCTAAGTCATTATTTTATTTGTAATTTATTACACATTTCTAATTGGCCTGGAGACATCCTCTCTCAGGATCAGCTACGAAAAAGTTTCTTTAAAAGTCAATTTTCGTTTACTCATACAAAAGGAAGAAGGCTTTTTCGTGGTTTTCTAATCACTAGTGTAATGCTCACTTTGGTCTGACACAGGGATCTAGGCAAAAGCGCACAATTTAAGCTTAAAGGAGGAATTATTGAGTAAACCTCAAATACATGAAAACAGGCAGCTATCACTGAAAGTTCATCATATAGTTCATTCCATTTTTGGCTATTAAATTAATTTGATAAATCTGTACCATACTGGGGATGCTTTATATGGAAATACACTAAAGCCACAAAATACTACGCAAAAATTTTAACTAATCTGGTTTAAAAACCACCCCACACTTAAAGAACACTGAAAAACTGTGAAATGTCAATGCAACTTTTAGTTTTTAATTAAGCAGACCCCTATCCACAGTTTAGAAAATACAATCATTTTTTTTTCCAATTTAAAGCCTTTCACGGCGGTTCCCACGATGATAGCAGCTCCATAGCTTCACGTGCAGCACAGCCACACAGAATAATTTAACACCCATTAATAAAGGAATGTTCAGAGGAACTTGAGCTCAAATTATATCAATCTTCCACTGTTCCAAAATAAACGCATCAGGTGGCATTTAAATGCAGGTGGCTAACCATTTTATCAGTGCACATATTTGAGCTATTAGAAATATAATTAGAAAAATTAAATTAAACACACTTAATGCAGATTCTAATTCTAGCAACACTGTCCTTATCATTGTGCCATTTTTATAGCAAATTACAAAGTATGGCTAAATTGGACGGGTTTGTTGCTGACTGATAGCTGAACTCGGATAATTAAGTTGTTAACCGTGTACTCCAGTGGTCAACACGGTTATATATCTTTGTCTTATCGCCGCCCCTCCTCCCCGGTTCCCCAGACCTCAGGGGAAGCAGATGAATGGCACTTGACACTACCCACCTACCCCGCCGGCTGATTAGACGCGGCCCTGTGCCACAGGTACACTCAATTATGTGCTTTTCTGAGATTCAAGCATTTCTTGAAGCTGGGAGCATTGGAAACTGTTTATTTGATGCATTTCACCGCCCAGCAAAACTGGGAGGAAAAAAAATAAAACCTCTTTACCACAAATAATTAAAGAGCACGCCCATGCCCAGAGCACATGCTTCAAACCCCGCACAAGTGGTTTGCCCTCCCGTGTAAGTCTGTCTCCAGCACTGAAGTCCAGTGGACACGTGGGTGCTGAGGGTTCCCAGTGATGGGAGCTGCTCAGGGGCGCATCTCTGGCCCCCACCCCACCACCTGCCCCACCGCCCGCGGAGCCATCAGCCTAGCGCCGGGTCACTAGACCTTGGGCATGGCGTTGCATCCCAAGGCCATCTTGGACTTCATCCTTCTCACCAGGCACCCACAGCCAAGGGGCAGATTACTTCTCACATAATTAGTACTTCTGACTAACAAACATAACTTCAGGAAGATAAAAATACAATTAACTGACCGGTGGGTTCAATCAATAGCAAAATATAGACACAGGTGTATATTTATATATATATATAAATCTGGACTGCAATTCCCCTAGGAAAACAATCCATATTCAGATAATATAAACACATTTCAGCACACACTGAGGACTGGATTTATAATATGAGAGATTATTTGTGATATATTTGAAATTTAAAAGTTGGGATAACTTTAACTCTTTGGCTAGATTTATGCGCGTGTAATTTTGTACCGATCAGCTTTCCCTTAAATAAAGAGAAATCATGTGGCTCTTGCAGTCTCTAGATCTGCCGATATCCTGTTTTCATTAAAACAACACAGAAAATGAATTAAATAACTTCCTGAATTTAAATGTTGTATTCTAAACTGACTTATGATAGCTCCGCTCACCCCATTTGAAACACCTGGATTCACCACATTGTTTGATACTTTTCCAACATAAAACCCCAACGTAAACACACGGAAACGTTACCGAGACATAACCAAGTCGCTTGCTTTACCTGTGGCCATTAGAGCGATCATCACGAATGCGAGAGCTGGGCTAACGACACAAAATCAACTTTTTTATAAGACAGTTGCAGTGATTTCTTTTCCCATTCAACCTGCCCTTCCGCCGAGCACCGTCTATACAGAGCATCATCACAGCTGCATCAAAACGGCCGTGGACCTAATGAAGTCCCACTTCGTTGCTCCTAAATGATTACAAACTAAATATCCTCAGTTGAGAAGAAGAATATGTGGTTTTTTCCTATTTGCACATGAAAGAGTAACACACTCGGTTATTTTCACAATATGTCATCAACAAAGGTTTTGACATTGTAACTCAGTTACAAAAAATTTATTTTATTGGGGTTTTTGTTTTTCCTTCTCCTCCCACTGCAGACAATTTGGTGGAGAAAAAAATTCCACCTCATTCTCCTTACATATTAACAAATTCAGTCGGATCTAGTGGCTCTCTTTTAAAGTTCTGAGCGCAGGAAATATTTCAAAAGATACCTCCTGAAAGGAAGAGGAAGCGGCTCAGCTTGGTGGGGGGCATCGCTCTTTCCCTGGAGATCTTTCCAGGAGAGCACAAACACACGCATACGCACAGGCTGGGCAAGCAGGATTAAAGAAAATCCTTTCCACAATGCATTTTACTGCTTTTCATTCTACGTGATCAGACTGATCTACCCTTTCTAACAAATACGTAATTATTAGCATATAAATTTAACACCCAGCTATGCTATTTCTTTATTTCCTTTCCTTACTTAATATGGAAAATTATTTGTCTGGCATTATTGTTTTCTGTTTTTCATTTGTTTTTATTGTTGAATGTTATTTATTCCTCAAAATATCTCTAGCTTTCACATACCTACAGATTTCTACTTTTGATATCTTTAAAATTATGTTACAAGATTGAGGATAATTGTCCAAATCACTTTTTAATACCTTGCTCTTGAGGATTTAGATGTACATTCCCCTTTACCCACCCAAGTTCTAGGGGAGAGCAGTGTTGGACATACCATGGTCTGCTGAGACCACGTGCTCTTCTGGCTGAGCACCAACCTCAGAGCGAGAACTGGATTTAGACCAGTGTGAATATCGCTTGCCTAGTTGTTAACTTTTGGAGACACAAATTATTTGGAGACACAAATTTGCTGACCGCAGGGACATCCTGGCTATGCTTGGATATTGGAGCTGCTGGTGAAGCACAAGCAAAAAATAAGAGGAAGCTCAATCGGGAAAGAGAACTCATGCTGTTTGCTCAGTGTCCGTGCTTCCCTGCTGAAGAGAACCCTATGTCATTGTTACACGTTTATAGCTTTAATTTAAAGACAATAAAGCTTAAGTTAATGACTCTTGTAAGAGACAATGAGTGGAAGCATCACGCTGGAGCTAGTGTGTCCTGCTTTTGGGTGTCTGGCAACTGTCCGAGAGCTCCTGCACCCATTTCAGACGACAATGGGCTGGATGCAAAGCCAGCCGCCCAGGAGCATGGCAAAGGTGGGTGCCTCCATCTGATCCCCGCTTAAAAATGTGTTCCTAAGAGACTTTGGGTTGGTCTACAAGTGTGTCCAGATGCACTTGGGCTGGGTCCAAGAAGATGCTTATACCCACCGCTGTAAAAACCACCTCAGCTCTGGGTGAAGGAGTCTGCTCCACCATCTCCCTTCATTCTGCATGCGGGTTATACAACAACAGGACTTGTCTACCTAGAGACACTGCCTCCATGGGCAAATCACACAAAATCTTCATTCTTTATTCTTCCCAATGCCTGCCAAGCGCGAGCCCACCAGGCAGGAGAGCTGGGAAGGGAAAAGGAGCATGGGAGGAGACGCATCGTTCCTCCCCTGCCTGTGGGCAAAGAACTGCAGCTCGCGAGACTCGCTATTTTCCCCAGGAGAAATAGAGGTTCCTAGCTGGTACCTTCAGAGATACAGAAAGAAATGGAAATTAAAAAAAATATGATCATTCCCTCCTCCTTTTTTTCCCTGTTTTTTTCTTTCCTTCTTCTAAGATATTACCTATGAAGGCAAGAGAGTAGCATGGACAGCATCTACATCTAAATACACATTGAGCCACCATAAACCTTGCGAGTCGCTTTTCTTTCTGACCATTAGCACCAGTAGCAGTATTCCTGTTTTATCACTTTAAAAGTCTCTAGGGAAGTCTGGGTGAAAAATAATCATTTAAAGTTAGAACTAGGAAAAAAAACCATCAGATTAAACACTTAGGACCAGGAAAAGTTATTATTTTTCTCTAGGAATTGAAGTTTGAGGGCATTTAAAAAAAAAAAAACAGTAAAACTACCATTGTTGGCATTGAGAATTTATTTAGAAATATTTGTGTGACCAAAGAAGGAACAAAAGACAAAAGACTGAGAAGGAAGGAGTGACATCAGAAGAGAGGAAAGAGAAGGAACTGCAGGAGGAGAACGGAGGTGAAGAAGAAATTTAAAAGAAGATCTGCACATAAAATTAACCTTGCAGAAAACTGGGGCTGTGGAAATACAGACGTGGAAAAACCAGTTGGTTTAGAGTTCCCAGGTTAATTTTCCTGTATTCTGGTGTAACATTTAAGGCCATTTTTTACCTTCGTTTAGTGGATGACCCACTGTGATGGATGAAGAACCAAATGGGTGAACTCCCCCACTTCAACTGCACCAGCCACAGCCATGGAAGAACTGTCTCAAATGCTACAACCACATGGGCATCACGGACACCTAACATCTGTAACACAAGGCCAGCACAAACACATGACCCCCTTTGAACAGCATAGCCATTCTGATCTCCAAGTGAAAACGCCGTTTCACTGAACACAACCTAAACCAAAGCGCCTGCGTTCCAAACGTCACGACCCACACACTACTGACTTCAAAAATTAGTCATTCCCTCAGGTTAAACATGTTGTACTACAGGGAAGATGGCCAGGGCCAACTTCAGAGATTGCCTTTTGCAAGTTAAGTTATTTGCCATTATATAAAAATAAAATAGAGCCCACAGCCACCACTGTTTGAAAACCTCTCTAAAATAACAGTGTGAGAGACTTCTACTTCCACCACCTAAAATGTAAGGATTGCTCTTTACCATACATGGTCTAATTTTACTCAAAGGTTTATAAACTCTGCTGTATTCAAAGATTAATTATTTTAATTTTTATATACCAAGAGGAAAAAAAAAAAAAAAAAAAAAAAAAAAAAAAAAAGGCAACATGGGGGTGTAGGGCAATTACAGGACCTGGTAGCATTATTTTCTCAGCAACCACAGTTTATATTACACTTACTGCTGCCATAAAACACCGATGGTTACCAGCGAGCATCGTCCCGAGGAGAAATCTGTTTAACAATGTAAGAGGCCAGACAACAGACATGTCAATATTTGCTTTTCAGTCCCCAAGTAGTGTGCATTTTACATCCAACTGTACAAAAATTTGCCTCATCTAGCTAAAGTTTCAAAGAAATGAGACAATGAGCAATGCATGGGATTTTCTGTGAATTTGCCCTTGCCTTTTAGAAAAACAGTTGTTTGTGTTGTGAAATACAGAACAGCATCTCTTTTCTATGGTCTGTGTAAAATGATTTGAGTTTTTATGGTTTTTAAGATGCTGTGCTTAAAGCAGGTCAGCATGCTGAAAATGTTATCCTGACATATTCCAAACAGACCCATCAATCTGATAATTTGGTGAAGATCAGATAATCCTAAATGAAAGAAAGCAACGGAAGGAAAACTAGGAAAACCCTCGATTTGCAGTGACAGCTAATTTCATAATGCATTTGCTAATAAACAAAATTATTGCTGCACAAGAGAAACTGTGTGGTCTCTGCTCAATCACTACAGAGGGCAGCAGCAGACAACAGAGCTCTTTAGCATTGCAGAGCAAACGTTCAACGTTCCCAGTAAACAAGGGAGCGAGGAGAGGCTGGTCCTGCGGACAGACCGGGGATCTTTGCCGGAGCGCGGTCCGAGACTGTTTGTTACGCATTCCAGCCACCCCTGGATTGTACGGGCGAGCGGGTTTGGAAAGTCTAAGGGAAGCCTGGGCTGCTTAACAAACCAAGCCTATCCTGCATCAATTTATCAAACCCAGATATTAAAAATAAGCACAAACTATGACTCATAATATATGAGCTGGACCATATGGTAGCAAGTTAAATTCATATTGTGTTTTCTTTCCCACTTTACACTCCAAACCAGTTGCTTTCTTTTCTGTGACATCTCTTGGTAGAGGAAGAGGCAAAAAGCCGAAGAGCCAGGAAGCGTGTCCTCTACAGCCGCGCATCGTTATGTACAACATAAAGACATTTACTGTAAAGACATAAAAGTTCAAATCGGAAGAAAGTTGCTCAGTCTAATATATTTAAAAGACTTTCTATATAATTTTGTTTCAGCAGTAAAAACGCACCGGGGGCAGGGGCGAGGTGCCTGGCGCAGTTATTAGCAGTGGTCATCTCCTTCTCCGGCTCCGGCAGCAGATGCAAAGGAGGGCAGCAAAGGTCTTACGATCAAAGGGGAGGGAAATGACTGACAACACGGAGCTAGTTCAAAGGAACTAATGGAATAATTAGTTCCAAAAAGACTAAAAAGACTGAAGAATTCATGATGTCATAAAAAGCAGAGCTACTTAAATTGGATTAGAAAATAAAAATGACACGAACATTGTAAATATTCACAGATCACATCATTGACGTGTAATGTGCCGTTAAATGATGTCAAATTAAAGGGGAAATTACATGTGTAAGAACTAGGAAGAATAAAGGGAAGACATTTTAAAGATGCACAGTCCTTCAAGTGAAAATCTCTATCATATATCAGGGCTGATCACCGCATGGATGAGGAACCCATGAGAGAAGAATAAAATAAAATATGGGAAAGAAAACATAGGGTAAAAACATCTCAATTTAAACGCCGTGGTGAAAGGCTGTTAACTTCAGAGCCGGCGTGGCTTCTCCTCAGCGGGTCTTTGTAAGGCTGCTCCCAGCCAAGGTGATGCCCAGAGCCAGGTGCTCTCATTGCTGAAGCCCTGTTAAAATTAGCCCTAATTTATTACCAAAACTCCAGCAGTCAAGTGTACTTTCACATGGAGGTTACCCTGAGTGGGGAAAAGGACTTTGCTCAAACAGCACTTTCAAATTCTCTAAATAGTATTGCAATTAACATGGCGCTACGTGAGCGAAAGAGAGAGGATGTGAAGACGGCACTTCTGAATCCACAGCCTTCCAAAATGGAAAACGCTGTTACGGATACCCTTAATCATACACGCCTCATGTACGCCATCCGCAGAGGCTTGCGGGCCCTGAACCACAGTGAGATATCATCTCATCCATGGCAGATAGCAATGTTGTGGCAATTAATTTACCGATACTCTGCGCTTTCAAGTGAGCTTGAAAAGAAGGTCCTCCCAGCTTCCTCCCCGTCCCTCCACTTGCTATCCGAATCTTCTGCTCCAAAGATGGCATTTAAAACTCCTGAAAATACCTGCATAATAAAGGGTAAAAGATACTCTGCACATTCATATATGTACATATCTTTTTCTTCCCTCATGGCCCTTTTCATCTGAAAACTCTGCGAGGTGTTAAAAACACATCGCACGCAACCAAGAAACTCGAGATTATCGGCATTATCTCCCCCGCTCTGCCTGGTGATAAGATGGTCTGATGCGCTCGCTGTTGCGATAACAGGCACCGACGTCGCATCTCAGCAGCGCTGCCAGGCTGGTTACGGTGTTCCTTTCTCATCCAGGCCTTTTCCACAGGAGATCATTGTCCCCCTGTAATTTAGACCAAGTCAAACTTGAGCCGGCGCACATTCATCCCCCCCGTGGAAGCCAACCATATCGTTTTGGATGAATACGGATCTTTTCCTCCAGCCACGCGCTGCGTAGAGCCCTGACCCGCAGGTCCACACCGGCATTGGCGTGGGGTGAAAGTGCTCGACACTGTCAGGAAATCCTCAGCACTTCTCAGGATCACGTACAGTGTAATTACCCACGTTTGCACCGAGTTGGGACATAAAGGTTAACACCTGTACCGCTATGAAAACATCACGCCATCTTTAACGATCGAGTCGTCAGTTTTGTCTTATAGCCAAAAGATGTATATTTATGTTGTGGGGACTCAAACAAACATAGATAGTCATGCAAAAATGAAAAATATATGTTAGGGAAAGAGAAACTTTTTCTTACGTTTTCATTTTGAGTTGAAGAAGTCCCACTTTTTTTTGTCAAAGAGTCCCTGCCCAGGCCAGGGTGCTCAGCAGGCTCCCATCCAGCCCCTGCACCTCCCCAGCTGAGGCGGGGGAGCTGCTGGTGGTCTCACTGGCCAAGGCACGGGGGCTACGAGGATGCTGAAAGTTTGGAGATCCGAAGGATGAACTTACAGAAAGTAACTAAAATACTTATATCACTTTTTTAAAAAAACACAATGCAGTGCCTTTTCGTCCCTTCGGAGGCATATTTTTGTGTTGCTGATGTCATCTGTCTCAGAGGTGTGAGGATGTGCAGGGGAAGGGGTCGGCAGACACCCGCACAGCGAGAAGAAACTCAGAATGCGCTCTGGGGTACGGGGCTGTTGTCTTTCTTTTGTCCGGAGGGTCAAGATTAAAATGTATGTTCAAATGGGCAAGGGAAAGACAAGAGCCACTCTTCTATTCCCTAATATAGCTATATGTGAAAAAAAAAAAAAAAAAAAAAAAAAAAAAAAAACCAACAATAAAACAGAGCCATGCAGGTTTGTTCCAGTTTGCGTTTGTTTTGCCACATTCTTTGAGAACTTTCTCAGCCCGGAGAGGACGAGAGAGCAGAGAGCGTGCCGGCGGAGCGGAGCAGAGCGCTCCCATCCCGGCTCCCGGCCGGCAGGCTCTGCTCCCGGCTGCAGCCACCGCGGGAAGCAGCCGGCTTTGTGAGGGCTGATGGATGCAAGCTCATCTTCCCGGCCAGCAGCCTCCTCTCCTACCTATCAGCGCGCCACTCAGATTTCTTCATCATCCAGTC
Source organism: Tetrax tetrax (assembly GCA_009806455.1). Taxonomy (NCBI): domain Eukaryota; kingdom Metazoa; phylum Chordata; class Aves; order Otidiformes; family Otididae; genus Tetrax; species Tetrax tetrax. The sequence goes on from WHYT01016786.1 coordinate 117,582, forward strand.
ATTTTAAAACAAATATTAAGATTATCTTTCTCAGGAATTTGTAATAATTTTTTTTTTTCCCCCCAGAAATCAAAGTTTACTCCAATCACATTGCTCTCTCTCAGTAAGGGTATCCAGAAATGAAAAATTTCTATTTGCATAAAATAATATCATAATACAAAACTGCTACTCTATTCTCATAAAAATACATTTATCTGGTAGTTTTTACCCTTCAGAAAAATCCTGCATATTTTGTTTATTCTCAAAAATATTTCTTTTTTTTTTTTTTAATAGCCTGAACCAAATAATTTCTCATTTTTACAGGCTTCACTTCACTTTTCTCACAGTGAATAAATTGCAACTTATTTCCATGAAATTCACAGATGACACAGATCTTTATTTTGCATAAAGGCATAGAGAAGTGTCTAATATCTTCAATATTCATCCACTAAGTGGACATTTGCATCGGGTTAGAAGGGAGAAGGAGCCCTGGCCCTCCCGCGGTGACAGCTGTACGGAGGGATGACATCTGACAGCTGTGACAGTGCTGACGGGAGGCCGGGATGGCTCCCGCATCCGTGATCCAATTACGGCACACATCCCTCTGACAGGGCCGGCAGCCCGCTCCCGCGCCGGGGAGGACAGTATTGATCTCTTGTCAGAGCCCACCCGCCCGCCTGTGATTGTGCCTGCCTGAACTTTGCGAAGCCGGAGCACCCGCGGAAATGAGCGGGGCGGCCAGGTTCGGGGAGTCAGGTGCAGGGAGAGGGGCAAAGGGTGCCGGCTAACCGCTCCCCACGCCGGCGCGTCGCCGCGCGCTGACAGCCCAATCATGCCCGCCAAGCCCGGCCGATCGAGCCAGCGACCGCCGGTGCTAATGGAGAGACAGCTCTTTGCGGTTAGCCGGGTGCTCCCGCGCGATGAAAAGGCCACTGCAATTAGCACAGGAGGGTCGGCTGGGCCGGTGACAGCGCCCGGACAGGGGAATGGCAGCTGCCAATAACGCCAGCTCCCCAAAACCAGACAATTAGCCCTTGGATCCTCCTGCTCCCACTCCCTCCAGCACGTTGCCTCAACGTGGCACCATCACACCCAACGTAAACTACGGGGGCAGGGTCCTCCTCCTCCTCTCATGCCACAGCCTGCCAGGTAACAGAGGATCGAGCTCAAACACGTAATTAGATATTTAAAAAGTGATTAGAAATTCAAGGAGTGGAAACAAGTCACCAACCCCCATAGCACATCAGACAAAAACATAGTACGTCTTTCATTTGGTCATTATTTTATACCACACTGTAATTAAAAACTAACAAATACCTGTTTTCAGCATGTTATTTAAAAGTTTCTATATGGCCTCTCACAGTTACAAAGCAAACTTATTAAGACCCTCATGCCACGGCTTTCTCCATACAATAGTCCAACACTGACTGATCCAGCATCCTCGTACATTCCAGACTAAAAGTCCAGGATTTTAACCTCCACCCAAGGAACAGGCCGAGAACAGCAAAACTGAGAGGACCGAGAAGCACATGGCTGCTTCCAAGCATTTTGAGAAAAATAGAGGCATTGGCAGAAAAGCTCCCTGCAAGCAACCAAAGAGTGTGATGGATCGTGGTCCGGGGCTGCCAGGGAAGCGGGATGAATAACCGCACGGTCGCAATGGGACAGGTACATAATTCTTCCCAAGTATCAGGAGGAGTTACAGAGTCAAGCCCTTCTTTTTCAAGTGTGTAAGGAAGCCATCCTATCTGTGTTTCTTCCGATCCTCGGTATTTTATCTTAATCTGCATGGGAAGAGACTGTGCCCACTGTCACACGGTAATTCAAATACCATTACCACTCAGGCCAAATTTTTTAAAAGGCTTTTCAGCAACAACCACACATTGCCAGCTAGATGTCATTCTAAACAAAGTTATTGATTACCTCACCCGAGCTGGATTTGAACCTGCAGACGAACTGCGACTTGCTGCCATGCTATAATTTTATTGATCAAAGCAACCCAGCTGCCAGCGCTTTCTGGAGAGTAAAAACAGAAAATAAAAACAGGAGCCTGAACACATCTCTTTTTTGCCCATACTGGGAACAGAACACAAATTTTTAAGCCAGTAGTAGAACTAGGAGGGTTTTTTGGTGGGGTTTTGCTCGGGGACTTTTTGCGGGTTTTTTGGTGGGTTTGGTGGGGGGTTGGGGTTTTTTTTTTTGTTTGTTTTTGTGCCAGCTCTGTGACAAGACTGCAATCATTTCCCAACCACTCTGCATCCAAATTACCCAGGGGGTTGAGGTCACCAGCGTACCGTTTTAAAAAAAGTCCTCAATTCTCCTTTATTCAGTTTAGAGCTCTCTGGAAACCATTTTGTGACATTTACACACGTTGGTCACTGCTTCAAATCAAAACATTGCCCAGCTATTCAAATCAAAACGTTGCTTCTCAAGGGTTTTCTGGCCCATGTCCCCATCAGGAAACAAGTTTCATTCAGACATCCCTTCCTACAGCAGCTCACCTCTCCTCCTCTTCACTGTTATCGATCACATCCCCAGTGGGTTTCAGGGGCTGCTGGAGATCTGTGTTACTCAACCCTAAAATTGTCCATTCTTTCCATCTAACCCACTGCCATCTCATCATTTTAAGTGAAACTGGAGTGAAAATGCCTGGGAAGATGAGCACAGAGCCGACCCCAGCCTTGCCTTGGATCTCAAGAAGCAAACCAAAGCACAGCGGCATCACCTCTTCCTGCCCCACCATCACTTGGCCAGAAAACTCAGAAGCAGAAACCACAAACCTTCACAGAAATTCACTAAACAAAATTTTTCTGAAAATAAAATTTCCCTCCCTGCAATCATTCACTCCCGAGAGTAATGCTC
>WHYT01016786.1:134044-144365 GCA_009806455.1 Tetrax tetrax
TTTTTTTTTTTGTTTGTTTTTGTGCCAGCTCTGTGACAAGACTGCAATCATTTCCCAACCACTCTGCATCCAAATTACCCAGGGGGTTGAGGTCACCAGCGTACCGTTTTAAAAAAAGTCCTCAATTCTCCTTTATTCAGTTTAGAGCTCTCTGGAAACCATTTTGTGACATTTACACACGTTGGTCACTGCTTCAAATCAAAACATTGCCCAGCTATTCAAATCAAAACGTTGCTTCTCAAGGGTTTTCTGGCCCATGTCCCCATCAGGAAACAAGTTTCATTCAGACATCCCTTCCTACAGCAGCTCACCTCTCCTCCTCTTCACTGTTATCGATCACATCCCCAGTGGGTTTCAGGGGCTGCTGGAGATCTGTGTTACTCAACCCTAAAATTGTCCATTCTTTCCATCTAACCCACTGCCATCTCATCATTTTAAGTGAAACTGGAGTGAAAATGCCTGGGAAGATGAGCACAGAGCCGACCCCAGCCTTGCCTTGGATCTCAAGAAGCAAACCAAAGCACAGCGGCATCACCTCTTCCTGCCCCACCATCACTTGGCCAGAAAACTCAGAAGCAGAAACCACAAACCTTCACAGAAATTCACTAAACAAAATTTTTCTGAAAATAAAATTTCCCTCCCTGCAATCATTCACTCCCGAGAGTAATGCTCACCCACGGAATGAACACCGATCTGAGCAGCGCGCATCGCAAAGGCAAATGGAAAGGAAATTTTAAAAAATTCTGCAAGGTGTTAATCAAAGCCTGGCAAAATGCGCACGCCAGAATTTAAAAAGCAAATTGCTTCAAATCTGTTTGAAGATGCTATTCACACCTCCCAAGCAGAGCAGCCAGTGCTTTTTGTTGTTGTTTGTTTTTTGGTAGGGGTTTTTTTTCCCTGCTGACACAGTTTTACCCTGAAATAAAAATATTTCAAGGTAGAAAGTGTTGCTTTAGCAGCCTCCCAGAGAGACTGGGATCTGAATCGTGCTCGTCACCAGGAAAAGGCTGCTCAGAGCTACAGCTGGTGGAATATCATATATCATGGGAAAAAAAAAATCTCTAGAATGTCTTTAATTTCTTTTTTTTTTTTTTTTATAGGAATTAAGCTTTACACCTCAGTTACTGAAGTGTCATCTATGGGAGAAGTGCCAGACAGTCCATTCTATAGATGAGACCAAAGAGACCCCAAGCCCTACAGAATCTAGGAAGGCTATGGAGGCAAAACCTCGACTCTATACAAATAAATAAAACCATTGCACTGAACTCAACATTTTACCTTAGCTACCACCTTTTACTTTAGTTTTCTGAGTACTTATGCTAACAGGCCTTCAGCACTTAGGGCTGTTACTTCTCGGTCAGCATCAGCCTCGTCGTAGTCTGTTCAATGCCCTTCATGCCGTACGTGCCCAGAAGGTCACACATGGGAAGCCCGTGATGTGGCCACCACACCAACAGGTTTGGGCACACATGCTCTAGATGTATGTATCCTTATCGTCAGCATACTACCACTGCCTACTTTCTATCATTAGAGCAATAGCTGAATAATTTCCTTTAAAGTCATTAAGAACTACAATGGTTACAGGTGGCTTTACTAAGGAAGAGGAAAAAAAAAAAATAAAGCATCTCAAGGAATGTGAAAATGTAGTAGAGGTTTTAGTGTACCTCATTAATTTGTCCTGAATTGCAGACATTCTTTGATTGTGATACTCTTTAATGGCAATTCTTAATTGTTGACATTAAAAAAATATGCTGAGCTGAGCAGAGAGAGGAATTCTGGCTACAGTGCAGGCATTACTTCCTATTCTCAAAAATTAAGCGTAATGGGCACGGTGGCTTAATAACCTCTCTCAAGAACCATAGTTCAATCCCAAGTGCCATCAGAAAGGTTAGGTATTTAAATCTTGGCAAATAGGCAGTTTATGAATTTCAGTGCACATGGGCAACTCGGTCCAGTTCTGAGACCACAGAGAATCTAGAAGAGAAGAGGACTCCTCCCTTCAGGGAAAGCAAGGATGCCGACGCAGATACCAGAGGAACCCTTCCCGGGGCTGGGCTTTCACACTCAGCTGTGACGCTGAGACACAGCTACGGGCAGGAAGGCACATGCATTATTCCACTTACAAGAAACCAAATAAACTGCTAGGATAAAGATACCTCGAGAAAAAAAAAAAAACAGAAAGTTGGAGAGTGAAAGGAAAGCAAGGAACTAGAAGAAGATTGGAGAGTTGATATTCCTTCCTCCTGGTTTATCCTCACCTTCCTCCCTCAGCTTTATAACATTTTATTATATTTATTATCTATATTGAATGTATTTATTTTAACGGGACATACACCAGTTAAGAGAGAGAACCCTCAGGGCTTTCCCTTGCTGTCCCAAACGCTCCCTTTGCACAAGGAGCCTTGTCCCAGCAGCAACCAAAGGCCGTGCTGCCGCAGGACGGTTGGGTCATTAACGCACCAAATGATTGTACCAAGAGCCTCCATGGGTGAACGTAACACGGGACTGTGCAGTCCATATCGATAGGGGGATTGCACAGCACCTCAGGTGAACTCATTATGGCAAGTGATACGATACACGCTGTACACCACGTTTTTTTTACTGCTATCCAGCTTCCCTCCATTCACATTGCAACAGAAAACCCGCTCCATTTACAGCCATTCATGTGGATGACTTGCATGTTGTTTCAGCTCTACGTTATCCTACCTTTCCCTCTCTGTCACATTCTCATGGATGAGAGCCTTAACTCCTGGTACCTGCTGATCCTGCTGTGTTCAGGAGCTGCTTGCTAAATCAAAGTTTCATTCCAGATATTATTCTTGCCTCAAAAAACTGTAAGTTATAAACTTTCAGACCGTGCTAGATAAATATCTCAGGTCTGAATTAATCTGCAAAGTTTGTTAGAAATGAAGGTCAGGACTTGAATTCGCAGCAATTAGAATCATTGATATTTTCATGGTATCGGCCTCCTTTTCCTGATTATCAACTTGCACAGTGCTAACACCTAAAAAGTTGGCCCCTCTGACCCTGCTTGAGTTCAGACGTAGGTACTGTAATGTTGAGAATATGGTTCTGCATTAGTTTTTCTAAGTGAAAGAAAATTTGTTTTAGAAAACATCACAAAGATAAAACATGTATGCAGAAATATATAATTTTACATATTTTAATTAAATATTATAGCCGAGTAAAATACTGATCTGGATGCCGCCTTCTCCAACCTTTGCCTCAACACTTAATGCAATTTATTAATGGTGTTCTGACCTACAAAGTAACTAACTAGGAGATCAACTTCCAGCACAGCCTGCTGGGAATAAGCTTGTCAGTATTCAGCTATTTATTGAAAGCAAGGACAGATGGCTGATCCAGTAGTGGGAGGCCTGAAAAGAAAAGAAAAACCATTCCCTGAGATCCCTTCAAGAAAAGTCATGATGGTCATTGGAGTCAGGTGCAAGAGATCCTTGATTAAAGACAGCCATTGACACAAAAAAAAAAAAAATCCTTCATCAATACTGATGAATATGCAATCCTTCTACAAATCCACAGGCATTTCAGTATAAGAACTAGTGGAAATCCAGTGAAAGGAAGGAAACGGGAACCATCAGAGCATCACTTCCGTGACTCTTCAACAATCTTTCCCAGTCTAGACATCGGAGGCTGTGCGGCCATGAGAACTGAACACGTGTCTCAGATTTATAATTCACACAGGAACATGGGAGTCGGGATAGCTATTTACCTTGGACTCAGTTGAAATGCCAAAGTTACCTATGATACATCCGTCGACTCTTTCTGGTTATAGAGACGCTTTAGTCTTTAGTTTCATAACAGTACATCACTTTCAGTCTGCAAAGCCACAACATTACTGTTGTGTGTGCACAAGCAAGGAAGGAAATTCATTTCTGTGTCCCGTCTTAACAACTTTTGAAGAGATCTCCTAATTTCAGTCAAACTCAGCAGTAGACAACAGAAAGTGTTCCAGTTCTTCCATATTATACATACTAAGTTGTCTAGCTAGGGTGTGTGTTCTTTCCCCCCAAAAAAGGCTGATCAGTTGACCTAATAGCCATCAGAATTATCAACATGGGAAACAGACTGGGAAACCAGAGATCTGCTGCTCATGAACAACTTTATTTTTACAATTTCCTACTCAAAGCACATAAATGTAAGTTGTGGTAAAGAGAGTTGAGATCAAAGTCACATGTCCATCAAATCGGTCACCAGTTAAAGGCTTAGTTAACGTGACTGGTGTAGCAGGTCATACCTATAAGGACATCATTATCATCATTGTCTGTCATTAAGAACGTAGCACTTGTGGGACAGTGCTCAGGAAAAATGAATTCAAAATGGAAGAACTATAAAGATGATAAGGCAAGAAAATAAGTGTCTATTTGTGGAAAGAGGAGTAAAAGAGCTTGGCTATTTCAGTGAACAAAATGAAGACTTAAGAGGGATGTGAAATTTTTTTTTGGGGGGGGTGAATTAAATAAATTAGCAGGTAGTAAATAACTACTAAGCGAGAACATTTATTAAACTTAAAAAATGTTGCTCTTACAACGTTGGTGTAACCTGGTGGTGTAGCTTGCCTATTACAATATTTTAATTTAAAGATGAACGATGGTTTCCTACAGGCAGAATAAAGTTCTGAAGCAGCATTTCATAAGGCCCTAAAGAGGGAAAACTAGTACATTTTTATACAATTATATGATGTAGCCGCTTGAAGAGGTTGAAGTTGGTATTTGTTCTGATCCTAGGTCCTTGTGGGTATCATCACACTGCAAATATGTCCCAGACGTTGGGAGAGGACCAAATTCATCAAAACCAGCTTCAGCTGCCCAGATCTCTCCTCTGAAACCCCTTCCATGTTCGCAGCAAGGCAGGCAAGAGGAAACAGTCTTCTCCACTATGCAATCTCGAGTCATCCTCCTCAACCTTCCGAATTAAATAAACCAAGGGTCCTATGACTTTGCAACCGTAATAATCATCTTCACCATAGTTTTCTGAGTAAAACGCTCTAGCCTGTGCATAGTCAAACACACTTCATTGAGTCTAATACCATACAATCCTTTCCCCTTGAGAGGAAAACTGCAGGCGTGCCATTTCTGTACACAGTAGTTTTCTTGCGGTCTAAAATGTACCAAAATCTAAAATACACAGGAGAAAAAGAACAACAACAACAAAAAAATCAACTACCAGAGAGAGAGAGAGACGGTAAATGGGGATTTTTCGATACTTTGGATACATAGTAAAAAGACAGAATGTTATAACCTTATTTTTTTCTTGCTAATACACCTCAACTCTGACCTTCCTGAAGACCAAGACCTCCTGGGTAATATGGTAATTTAATGTGAGCGCTTATACGCTGATTTCTATGGAGTGGGTTGGCTTTGTGAAATACGAGGTGGTTTACTTTTAAATAGAGCTCAACTGAGACCTAGAAGGGAACTGGAAGCAGGCCTCCAATGGAGAGAGATAAATGCCTAATTTACTGTCCCACTTAATCCAGCACTTTTTCCTTAAGTCATTATCTCCCGTTCCTCATTATTGTGGCAGCACAGTCATGAAAGACATGTGCAGTGAGACCATGATTTGAGTACTTCTGTTTACAATAGCCACAAATTATCATTAAAAAAAAAAAAAAGTATAGTTGAGCTGCTATGTGAAATATCGGCGATAAATAGGATAAGATATAGGATAAGATCTTGTCATCTACATTCCAGCTCAGATACACCCTTACCTGGAGAATATCACATACAAGTGTAGCTGGAAAATCTGTTTCACCGGGCATCATTTCTACAGCAAAGTGGATTATGGAGAAGACATGAGGTGCAAGTCAAGCATCCGACAGCAAGTACCATACATTTCACCATCCTTTTCTACTGGTGACGTCTTTTATATATTTGCAAGAGGTAGCATGGCATACGTAGGGTATTGGGAATACTCCGAGCAAGCAAACCAACAACGCTGTTCAGTCAGTTCTCCTCTGGACAGCGACATTAACAACCTGCAGACATTTAGATTTCGACACACGTCTCTATCTTTTCACAGCACCTCAGTACTTCGCACTAAATGAGAGTACCAGCCAGAAAAAGGATACCACATGTCCTAACGTTTCAAGTATGCATATAAATTAAAATATTCTCAAATTAAAAAAAAATAGGATCTAAGTTTGAATTGCCTGAGGGCAACAGTAGCTGACTTGTCATGCGCCCATTAAATTTGGTATTCATTAAGGACAACGTCCCTTTAGTACAACAAACCTGTGCAGCCCCTACACGCACCCTGCTTGGTCCCACAGATGTAAAGATCATCTTCTCACCAACAAGCAAGTCAACCTACATTGTAGAAATTTCTTTTCTTTATACATTTTAAAGGAGCGGGGGGTGGGGGGGGAAAAAAAAAAAAAAAAAAAAAAAACAAAACACAAAAACAACCACACCAACAAAACCCCCCACATTCACTCACCAAACAGCTTTGCAAAATGACAGGTTGCAAGGCATGAATTGTTTAAGGAGTGGAAAATGTCTGGAGGGTGCCCCCAGACTGCGAGAGCCGCGGGGAGCGGCTCTCCAAGACCACCTTCCCCCGCCCCGGAAGGCCGGAGGTACACAAGCGAAAGCCGTGCTTTATCGCTTTCTGAAATGGCACAATCTCAAAATGCAAATTAGCTAGTTAATTTCTTGCAAATTTCACATTAATTATTACTCTTTATCAGTTTAAATATTAGTGTCATATGTACGGTTATAGGGCTACTTGTCGGCATATTTAGAACAGATGTCTCAAGAAGTGTGGAGTGTAAATATTTATGGGTTAAAAGAAGAGACTTTTTAATTGAAAGAGCTCTGCTAATGGTTCTCACGCTGCCTTATTCCATGCTTTGGAGAACCACTTTTCTGTCAGTTTGTTTTGGAGACAGTCAAATGCTTTACACGTACATGTAAGCCACCGCTTGCAAATTCTGCTTTTCCAGCTCAAAATATCAAATACTCAATGCATGCAGGCCTAGAACAGAAAACATGGGTTTCCAGAAAGAGTTTTACTCTTTGTTTTATTCAGGTCTCGCATCCCATTCCCTTTTCTTCTACTATTTCCATGATGGAGAGCCTCTGCGTGTTTCAAAATCAGGGCCAAAATACCTGAGCCAGGAAAATGAAAAATGAAAACAGTCAAAGGGAGCTACCACTTGGCAGCCTTGGCTGCCACCTTCCAAATCACACAATCTTAACCCAGCATAGGAGTTATTCCTCCTGTAATCAGGCAGAAGAAATCATAGCTGGTTATAGGACACACTTGTGCTCATCGGCTCCTCAGCAAAGCCCAGACACGTCTACGCACACGGCAAGGTCTCCCGTGTTCCTCAAGTACTGGTGATGCAGCTCTTCCCACCACACCCTCCAAACATCCATTCTAAACGTAATTATGCTTAACCTGTTTATCAAAAATTCATTACGTGTGAATTTGATAGATAGTTCTCAATCTAGTAACGAGGGAGCTAAGTAAATTAACATCAGGCTAAGATTTAGTGTAAATTGCCTAATCATTCAGAGCAGATATGAAATGCCAAACACGTGTTTTCCTTTTAAAATGTGATGCAGATCAGAGCCCGGCTAGGCGGGATGGGACAAATCACACGGCTGCTGCGTGCGCAGGGATGGATGCGCAAAGGCAGGCAGCGGCGAGCGGTGCAGCCAAGCGGCCACTGCCTGCCAGGTGCTGGAGAAGGGGCTACCACATGCCATGACCTTGAGATCCAACATAAAACATATCTGCTGCCGAAAGCCTTGTCCTGGTGCTTGGAAGGAGCACACCTCCTGTGGTGAAACTCTCAAGGAACTTGAGAAAGAGACTCTCAAGAAGTTTCGAGTTTTTAACTTCAAATCTTTTTTTTTTTTTTTCTGTAAATACATAAACAATAGCAAAAATTTTGCATTATGAAGGTCAATAAACAAATAATGAAACCAAAGGGATTTTTGCATTGAAGAATATCAAGAAATATAATTCAGATGCATAGAATTTAAAGACAGTTATCACACAAAAACAAAGAGCTGGTTGTTGGCTAAAAGTCACTCTGAAAGCCAGACACCTGCGTATTTGAGGAATGAGGGAGGAGTAAGAACCCTTGACTACACGCTGGAAGGAGCACATCTCTGCTGAGTGGGGATGCTCTATCGGTGATGGTACAGCTGGAATGATCTCCTGTGTGGCCCGTTGGCTTCTACTGAAGAAGATTATTTTAACTCATGACAATTTGTTTAGTGTTTTTAGATCTTCTTCTGAAGAGAAAAAGTCAGAAATTGGTTGCCCTTATGGCTTTGCTTACATTTTCATAAGACAAATGTATCCTAAAACTCACTGTTAAAAGAGTCCCTGACCATTCATTTTTGCCCAGGGTCTGATTTCTGGTGGTTTCTCTACCTCCCTAAACTAACCTCAGCAAAAAAAGTACAGGAAATCACTGGGCCAACAAAGCCACTTGCCATTTCTCCACAGAACAGGCTGTCAGGTAGAAGATCTGACCCAAGACTGGTGTCCTGCCACGTGTTGGTGGTGCCATGCCAGCGCTGAGGTGCTCCCTGCACTGCAGCTGCTTTCTGGTGGCTCTGCCCATACTTGTAATGCACTGCCAACATTTTCCAAGGCGGGGGGAACGGGGGGGGGAAGACACAATTGTCTAGAAATAGGCAAGTATTTTTAATGAAAAATAATTATTTTAAATTATTAAAATACAGAGGAGAAGAGGAGATGATAATTATTTTATGGCATCAAAGGTACTTTGGAAATGCTTTAGGATAATTTTCGCCAAAATTATATCAAGTGAAACTTTCAAACAATATTTTCTGTTTTGAGTTGACCAAAGACGACAGAAAGAGATTTTAAAGTTATATAATTGAAAAAAAGGTAACCAAGCTTTTTACTTTAGGTCCAGCAAATATTTTAGGTCAAAGAAAAAGGAAAGCTGTGGAGAGTGGAAAACACATTCAACAATTTCATTTTGCTTCCTACTCTGTCTCCCTCCCCGCTGGTTGTCAACAGTTTGAGAAAAACAACTGTCACCCATGGACTCTGTTCCTTGCATTTTTCTTCCTCAATATCATATTTCTCATGAAGCTAGTAAATTATGAAATCTTCTAAAATTAAACTTTTGTCAGAACAGTACATAATGGAATGAAGAAATCTCATTCAATCTTCCCTCTCCTTTCTGTCCCGCTTCCCATTGGAAAGCTCAAACGCTTTAATTACAAGTGGATGAGTTAATGCCCAACACGGTACAGCAGGAAAATATGGTTACCTCCACTTTTTTTTTTTTTTTTTATTTTTAGAGAAGGAAACCTGTGCAACCCAAGGATACATTGCCAGGAGTTGCTTTCAATAGGCCAGTGCAAACAGAAACAAGGTCTGCTGACGCAGCAAGCACAGCAAAAATTACAACTGGTTTCAGGTGTATTGGTACTGGGGTTTGAAAGCACAACATGTGCAACCTAGCTGCCCGCAGTTTCCATCCTCGCTGGAAGAGCGCTATGGGCAGCAGGTAACAGTGGTGGTCTAGACATTTTCATTAACCACAGCACATTTCAGGACTTTCTGGTCATCCCCAAAGCCTATTTGGTCCATGTCTTTGTCAGCTCTCACTTACGCCTACTTCAGCCCCCAAAAGACATCTTACATAGGAATACGTTCAGGGTTCTTCACAATTTCACGGGGCAAGCAAAGTTTCCTGTACAGCAAGTTCAGGCAAGCACAAACACCAGAACCAGAACATTGCACAAACTGTTCCCTTTCTTTCCCCTCCATGAGTTAGGACTTTTGCCACTCCTTGGGTACACTCAATGTATTTACAACAGCGGGACCACGTTAACTCCAGATGCACTTGTCTGAACGTCTACGTGCAACAAGCCCAGCTCATCAGAGCTAAGGTTTGCTAATTCCAGAGTCTAAGGAGTTTCAGAGCCCGGCAAACATCGTTATTGGATTTAATTGCTACCACTTAGGCTTCTTACAGTTGTGCGCTCATGTTTGTAGGAACGATGCAAGTCCTCAGCTGCTATGTCAATCGACATATTGTAAAATGATTAAATGAATAAATATTCGGCTATATGTATAAATGACCTATCCTAGGGGACAAGAGCCATTATTCACCAAGCATAACGCATCTCAGGCAAAGCAACGAAATTAATCAGAGGTCTGGAAAACCTGACATCTGAGAAAAGATTAAAAGAATTGAGGTTGTTTATCCTAAAAAAGAACATTTAGTAGAGGACATGATAACAATTTTCAAGTATGTCAACAGTGGTAGCAAAGATGAAAGGGGGGGGGGGAGGGGGAATCA
>WHYT01016786.1:147151-180380 GCA_009806455.1 Tetrax tetrax
CATCTTAAAAAAAAAAAAAAAAAAAAAATTAAAAAGGGGAGGAGGCTTATCAATTACTGTCTATGATATGAACAAAGACAGTACCAACAACTACAGAAACACAACACATTTTTAAAGAAATCACTGATGCATAAACTGAATTATCTCAGTACACTGCTGCTCCATAGAAATAACACTCACTCCCTAAAAATTTAGGCGCAGGGATGAGAAATACAGACAGAAAGAAGGGAAAAGCAGAAAGCAAGAGTCTGCTGCATCCAGCCCAGGGCAGGCTCCTCACAAAGGCAGCTGGGCCCCTCAGCTTCACCCAGTTTCTGCTCCACTGCCAGCTCACACAAGTTCCTACTACTTTTTTTTTCCTTCTTCCTTTTTTTTCCTTTCCAATGGGGCAATTTGTTCGCTGTGTTGTTCTGCCAGCAGTGGATGAACTCCTGGAACCCGAAGCTCTCAGCTCAGCCTCTGGGATGTGCTGGTTTGCACGTCAAAACGGCCCCCATGACCCCCAGACACCCCCATACCTGAGGACTTCTGGGTGGATGCTCAGTATGGCTATTTGATATAGTGTAAAGGCATCAATTCAAAGGCAATTTACATTAAAAAACAACCCCACATTCAAATAGCACCCAAACAGCCATTTTTTTCTTCATTCTGATTTCCCAGGAATTGTTCTTTCTACTTTAGCAGCCCTCCAAAACTGCATGTGCAGTGAGGTTACCATGGACACCCCAACCCAAGTTTATCCCTGGCTCCATCCAACTCTGTAAAGAGTTGATGGTGCCCCACAGGCGAGCTGGCTGTGCACCCTGCCTACGTGATACTCTAGTCCTTGCAGATCTCGGGGTGCTTCACACCTTTCCCTTCCACAGGCCATGCCCCACGCTGTGGAAAACCCGAGTTCACCTGGCTTTCTGCTTTCCCTCCGTCGCTCGGAGCTCGCTCGTCCGCGCTTTGACAAATCCAGCGCAGCTCCGCTGATATTAAAGGTATTGGGCCAGACTTACACCAGAGCAAACGAGCACACAGCCTGACCTTTTCTCTCCTTCCTTTCTGGCCTCCTAATGGTTTTTTAATAGAAAAGATAAGATATTTGTAAAACAGAGGAAATCCCTCAAATACCATGTAAATTCCCCTTCTAATTTTCCAGATTTGTTTTGAAACTCCTCTTTAAAAAAAAAAAAAGAGAGAGAGAGAGAGAGAGAAAGAAAACTGCAAAAAACTTTCCCCTCAGTCTCTACTTTTCCGTGTTTCCCCTCGGTCCCTACTTCTCGGCGGCACCTCCAAGCCTGCCACCCACGCCCTCTGCCCAGCTCCCTCCTGCGCTCCCCCTAAATCGCCACGCTGGGGGGCCTGGGATGGGGATTTGGCTCTGGCCCTGCCCTCACGTTGCAGCGTCGCACATCCGCCTTTCCTGCAGCCTCGGGGATGCAGCTTTGCTTCGCCTTTGAGGGTGAATATTAATGCAATCCTCAGGACCTCGTTCAGTTGAGGACAAGCAGCGCACGGATTCCTTTCGGTTACTTGTCCTCATATTCAGTACATACAGCATCTTTCTTGACTTAATGCATTTTCCTTGTCCCTAAGTTTGCTTTTAACTCATTCTTCCCTAAAGCTCCCAGAGTTTCCCATTCAGCATTTGCTTATTTATTTCGTTAGAAGCGCATTAAGTGGATTAATACACTTTTAGTCATTGAGTCTTTTAAAGTTATTAACAAGCACAGCTCTTCTGAAATGGGCGAAAGCTAATGATAACACATACTTTATTCTCTGCCTCAAAGTACTTCTGCTGAAATCAAAAAGTCCCACTTTCATTTGTGTCATTTTTTTAAACCTAGTAATCACAGCAAAGCAGCATTTCTAACTTTTGAGTCATCAGCAGCAGCACAAATAAAGCTTTCACAAATTGCAATAATTTCTCATCAAGGCTTCCCCACAGAGAAAAAAAACAACAAATTAACACAGTGTCACGAATCAAAAGCCAGAGGCTGGTACAGAACATTTTTGGGAATAAAAGAAATTGCAGAAAAACAAAAGCAGAACAGGACAGAGTGAAACGGAGCCGCACCCCTGCAGCAGCTCCACGCACGTCAAGGAAGCCTGCCTCAGCAGAGCAACCCTCGTCGTTCCTGAAGCGCAGTCTCACAGATAAAACTGCTGGGAAAAATCACTCCTGAGGAAGGTGCTCTGAACTCGCTCTTTTTCTGACCTTGAGGGTGAACTCTCCACTTTCTACAATGGAGAATCATAGAGTCGTTACAGTTTGAACAGACCCCCAAGATCATCAAGTCCAGTCATCTACTCAACACCACCATGCCTACTAACCCATGTGCTGAAAGAAGAAATGGGAGTCCTGTCTCTCTTTTTTCACACTAGAAATAAGACAGATAAAGTTTTAATTCACAGGGTAGCTGAGATCAGAAGGGACCTCTGGAGGTCACCTTGTGCAAACCTCCTGCTCTAGCGGTGCCACCCAGAGCCCATCGTCCAGGACCATGGCCAGGTAGTTTTTGAATATCCCCAAGGATGGAGCCTCCACAACCTCCCTGGGCAACCTGTGCCAGTATTCAGTCACCGTCACGGTGACAAAGTGTATGCTGATGTTCAGAGGGAGCCTCCCATGTTTCACATTGTGCCCATTGCCTCTGCTCCTATCACTGGGCATCTCTGAGAAGAGCCTGGCTCCCTCCTCTTTGAGCCCTCTCTGCCTCCTCTTCTCCAGGCTGAACAGCCCCAGCTCTCCCAGCCCGGCCTCACAGCAGAGCTGCTCCAGCCCTCTCAGCATCTGCGTGGCCTCCTCTGAACCCTCTCCAACAGCTCCACGGCCTTCTGCTGTTGGGGGCTCCAGAGCTGGACGCAGCGCTGCAGGGGGGTCTCAGCAGAGCGGGGCAGAGGGGCAGAATCCCCCCCCTCGCCCGCTGCCCACGCTGCTGGGGATGCAGCCCAGGGTGCTGTTGGCTGTCTGGGCTGTGAGTGCACATTGCTGGCTCATGGACACCTTGGTGTCTACCAGGACCCAATGCCACGTGTTTCCTGTACCAACATTTCTTCCCATCAGCACGGCATTTTCCCTACAGCTGTGTCCCCAGCTTCCCAAGCGCCTCTCCGCTGCTTATGAATGATCCCTGGGGCACCACAGCCATTAGCACAATTGAGTCTCTTTTTCCACATCCAGCAAGTAAAAATTCACAAACCTAAATTGACTGTGATGCAACCCATCACTCTCTGTAGCCCTGACAAAAAAGGCTCTCCAGCATGGGCAGGCTGCATGGACCTCAGCTTAATTAAAAGCCTACAGGAATCATTGATCCACCATCACACCCATTGGTACTTTTGCTGATGCTGCGACTTCACCACAAATCTGGATTTTATTTAGAAGTACTTTTTAACATTCAGCACAGAATAATCCTTTCCTTCATCACGAGCCCCGCTCACTGCTCAGCTGTGGCTCCCAGCTGGCTGGGACACCACCCATTGCCCACGGCCTTCTGGAGACACCAGCCCAGCAGCACCGTTGACTCCGGAAGCACGAGCCCACCAGATCACAAACCATGTACCACCTTTCCGCAGAGCACTTGCTTTCAGTTCTTTCTTTGTCCACAAAACTCCCTGTAGAGTTCATGTCCTAAAACTGCAGCTTCCCAAATCCCAGGACCCATTTCACCGGGCAGTGTTGAAACACCAGGTGTTGTCTGGTTTGAAATAAATAATGTGTGAGCAAACCCTGCCCTGGTATGCAGTTACTGAATCTTTCGCAGCCAACACAACATGTATTTTTTCTACTACTACCACCTTATTTTCCTTCCGCCTCTTAAAATACAGTGTCTCTTAAGGATTATAGGGCAGAGAATGGATTTTATTAAATATTAAATTTTCTATGGTATATGTAATTTGGAGTTTGTCAGATCTGAGCCTCAGTAAGTTACGAGCTCAAAATTTGTGGACTAGAATAGATTATGTATTTTATTGGATCTCCACTGGGCAGCATCCATCATGAACTTCTTTTACCTCTGTCAGTAACTATGAAAGTGAATTTACAGCAACAACCCCTGTAACAGATACACACAAAAGTTTACAAACTCTACCGTGCCACCAGCCCAGCACCACGAGCTCCGCACAGCCACGCGTGTGGGTCATCCCAAAGGCTTCTGGCAGCCAGAAGGTGGCAAAGCCAGAGGTGGCAAAGGGCCTGTTTGCCAAAATTTAGTAGTAGCCTTCCCTATGATCAGGGTGAATCCCCGAGAGACACATACAGCCCTGCTAGCGCTGATGGAGAGACAGCGCGGCAAGGCCAGCGGCCTGCTGATCTAGACCGCAACTTAATTCACAAAATAAATTTGTTCTGGAAGAAGACTTACGACCATGCCCAAAACGATCCCATTCCAGCTCTGCAGTCCCTTTAACACACCCTTACCCTTACACAGCAATTTGCAGGCGCGAAGGGGGAAAAAGCAGCTTTTCATGTCCTTAGAAATTAAACCTCTTACTTTACGTCTCGCTAGCTTATCTGCAAAATGTCAATCCTTTTAGGAATTATTGTTGCAAAAGAGAAAATGAGGATAATTTACATCCATTTTATGCCCCAGCCAGCCTGGAACCCAAAGCAGTCGAACTACTTCTTTATTTACTGTTGTTATGGGGTGTGAATACGAAAAGGTCTCTCTCTTCCTCATGAACTTGAGCAACCAGAGGGAGCAATCCAAAAATCCACGAGAGGGAAAGAATTCCTCAACGTGACTCTAAGTGCGCGTCCTCTGAGGATCCGGGGTACCTCATCTCCCAGGCAGAACAGGTAATTAGCAGTTCCAGTGCTCAGACGCTCCGTGATGTCTCTGAGAGGAGCCGTACACAACGGCATCAAACCCGCTCACATTTGTCACTGGAATAGGCCCTGCTACAGCAGAGCACGGATGGGTGGGCGCAGTCAAGGACAGGCACCAGTTCAACCCACACCACGTCTCCTCAATGTCAAACACAGGACAGACGTGGCGGTTGTGACATTTCTGCGCCTGTACCACAGAACTTGATGCAGGTGAGTTAAGGCTCAACACCAAGAAAACACCAGTAAGAGTGGAATTACGCATTCAGGGCTTATTTTTCAAACAAACCTAAATCAAGCAGCCTCATGGCCCGTTTTTCATTTTTAACCTCAGAAGTGGTCCTTCTCAGCCCAAACACGCACCGCCGGAGAGCCAGGCCCAACAGTGCCGCGGCAGCGGGAGACACTGAGCAGGGAACCAACTACGAAAGGAAAGCGCAACAAGCAAAACGGCTGATTTTCACCACTCTGTCGGGGGAAAAGTGGAGAAAATGTTCAGAAGTGGATAAAAATAAATGCACTTAGATTTGCTTCACCTTTAATAATGCAAAATAGCGCTAGCAAGAGCCAACAATGGTTTGGGCTTTTTTATTCTAGAGTTACTTTTTCAATGGGCAACAGAGAATGAAATAAGCTACTACTATGGCTAAAATTAAAAAGTAAATCAGGTATTAAATTAGAAAATGAAAAAATAAATTACCACCAGGAGCACGGAGGTTTTATAGTGTGTGTGTGCTGTGGGGTGGTTGCAGCGCAAGAGGGAAAGGGGCAGATGGTTTGAGGAGCATCGCAGCACGGTCCCGTGCTCGCCCCAACACCTCCTCCGGGAAGGCAGAGCTCAGCTGGGAGCTTTTTTCCAGGCTGATTCTGGGATTGGTCCCAGCTCTGCACCCACCTTCTGTACGCCCACCCCCCTCCCTAACTGAGCAGGGGTCAACAACCAGAGCCTTATGGCCACATGGCGCTGGACCAGAGCGGTGGATTTCTGCAAACTGAGTAAATGAACAAACGAAATTACAAGAAAAAAAAAAAATCTTAAATATTATTAATTATAGTGCAGTTGTATGTATCATACTTTTGAGTATGAAGGGCGATTACCAAACCCCCAGAATTACAGCAATACAAGATGCAGGTTGGCTAGCCAGTCTCTGTTGAGAACTAGAGAGTAAAAACCTTTTGAACGCACTGTCATCAATGCCTACTGTACACTCAAACATCTTTTCCTGTAGGGCTGTGTGTGAGTGTACAGGTATTTATATATCTACACAACCAGAAAAAAAAAAAAAAAAAAAAAAAAAGCATTATTACTTTCCATTTAATTTCCCAGATCTCCTGTTTTCTTTACATACTCCGGCTGCTGCGGGTACCACCGGCAGTGACACAGACGGGGAAGGGACATGACACACACACAGCAAACAGAAGCCAAACAAAACGCAAGACGACGGCATTTACAAGCCAGCTGACAAAGCCAGTCACTTCACTTTAAATAATGTGGCAGGCAGCAAAAATATAGTAATTACAAGAATTTCATTTTCATTAACTAATAAACCAAGGAAAACAATTTAAGTATCTGAATGTCATTTTTCAAATGAAAATAAACGGTAAACATTTGAATAACATCACAGCAGGGATAATATACCTAAGGAATCCTATTGAAATATGCCAGCGAATTCGTTCTCTTTTATCACATTAAAACCGCAATTGACTGTAAACCTCCTACCACTCTCCGCCGAGACTTTAATTGTAAAGATTCCTGTTACATATCATATTAGAATTTAGTTAAAATTGTAGAACACATTATTTCCAATCAGACAGCCAACCATCACTCACAAAGATTTTTAAAAAGGTGATTAATAATTCATCTCAGATAAGGAAAAGATCTATATTTATACCATCTTCTCAGCCACCATAAACTACCTGACAATTGTTCAGTAATGATGCCCAGTAAATTCTTTAAAATGGTAATTTGTCATTCTGTCACTTCATTTGTGACCTAAAATTCCTCACTTGAGGCATCATCAAATAAATTAATCACTTTCCAGGATCCATTTCTCTGTTCTGCACGTTATTATGCCCAGGCTCTCTTGTGTTTCTCTTCATTTACATATATTTAATGGCTCAGCAGTGGTTCACTATGGCACATAACGCACACATCTCATTACAGGTGAAATATTCTAACTGCCACTATCACTGGGAAAGAAAATAACTCTCCCAATTTAATTTTCCTGATGTAACAAAACCATGATTCTTCACTATGAAATGTTGATGCCATCCATCAGTCACAATCAATAAAATCATCATAGAAGTACGCCTTCTTTAGCATCGTTCCTTCAGACCGGTATTATTTGAGGGAGGTAATTAAACTCATAATATGTAATGAATGTAAATGAAGAAAAAACCCTCATGTTCTCCCTCTAACTACGCTTATTTTACTGCTTTGATTTAAAGTATTTTTACATCTCACAATCCATGAAATACACAAAGCCCTGAAGGAAAGGCATCAGAAGTACAGTAAGCATCAATCAATACGTATAATGACTAATTAAAAAGGAACATATTTTAACATTAAAAAACCACCAAATGCTGTTATTTATAGATTTTTCACTTAAAATGATGCATTCCCTCTGGACTAATATATTTGCTGTCTCTCTGAAATATAGATCGCAACGCACTGGTTTCAGATACTGTTGCTTGCATGCGTAAAAAAAAACAAAAACAAAACAAAACACCAAAGTGATTTTATGGGGATCTGATCCACTGCAACCATTTAAAATACACACACACACGTGTGTGTATATATATATGTGTGTGTGTGTATATGTATGCAAACTATTTACACACTAGAGAGAAAGCCTTAATTATTTCAGTCTCTCATATATGTGCCTGCGCTTGTATAAATCAAGAAAGAAACACACTCTTAGAAATTATAACTTGTAAAGAAGTCCACCAAAAAAAGTGGTTTAAGAGCAATATGTTTTTCCAAAAAAAAAAAAAGCAAATAGGTATAATCTCCCTTGAAAATATTCACAGAACTTTGCTTACACCTACACAGCACGATGGACAACCTCCTCTGGTGAGGAGAAAGCCCAAAGAGCACCAGCTCCTCAGGGCCCATGGCCGCCTGCTTCCCGTTTGCCTGGCCCCTCTCTGCAGCCAGCCCCCACGGCTGGTGGCCACCTGCACCCCTGGGACACATAGGGCACACAGAGCATCCCACACGAGAAGGATTTTCTGAGAGGGAGAAATGATCCCTAGTTTCTGCTCAAAACAATTCCCTTGAGGTATCATTGAAACACTGTGAGCCTCTTCCCCCACCCAGCTGGGTCTGAGGGAGGTTGTTAACCCAGCACGTGGGCACACACACCCAAGCTTCAACGGCCAGCACGAAAGGAAGAAACTGCTCCCCTCCATTAGGGAGCTGGTTTTGCACGGTGGTGACTGAAACAGGCTTGCACGGGAGCTGGTGAAACACATATTCTGGGAAGTGAAGTCTACAGTAGGGTTGAGATAGAAATTGGAAAAAGAATGCACAACAGAAAAAAAAATTACTTTAATAATGACTCATTCACAGCCCTGCATGAAACTTCTGCACCACAGTAAGAAACAGAAGGCATAGGATTTAAAAAAGAAAAAAAATATTTTTATTTTCAAAGCAGTGTTCCACCAGGAAGGTAAGTCCAAAGAGGTGGGCTACCCACCCTGGGGTGAACATGAAAAGGGTCCAACACAGAGCAGCTGAAATGGGCAGCAAGGCGTCCTGTGAAGGGACACCAAGTCACAAATTACTGACAGTCTGAAAAAATTGAGGACTTCAAAAGCACCAATGAGTGGGTATTTCCACTAATACCAGTGGGTATTTGTATTTTCGTTGTTTTTCCTCTGCGGAGCTCCGCAGCAGGCAACCAGCCCAGTTGGAGGTACTGGTGCTGCCATTTCTCTCTCCATGTCCCAGTTCAGCTGCACCCCAGTCTGAGACAATTAACACAATTAGCACCCGGAGCACCCTTCCCTAGGCACACCGGCCCCCTCTCCATGGGCGCTGGGGGGACAGGGACGGGCGCCGAGGGGCGGGAGTTGTCTCCCATGAATAATGCTGCTCTAGCGCAGCTGGGCAGCCGCTCTGCGCACTTCAGCATTTTTCTTCCCAGCCGTGTCCAGTAAATATATGAGTGCTGCACCACCTCTGTGCCCCGGCCCAAGCTGGGCGGAGGGGACCGACAGCCGCTGCCGGGATGACGAGCAGAGAAGGGAGAGATCCCCAGACAAACCAAAGCATTAAAGCACATTTAACACCAGCTCTATTTACCAGGCGCTCAAAAGTAAATTAAAGAAAAAAAAAAAAAAATTAAAAAAAAAAAAGTCAGTCGTCTATTTCTTGGCACTTCTTTACTAACAGAGATAACAATAGAGCGAGTTGTTCTCGTTAACCCCTTGGTGCTGAGACTTTTGCTGTAGCTACGCCGGGGAGCGAAATGCTCCAGGAGCATATTAACAAGAAAGGGAAATTTCTTCCCGGTAATTGCATTCTGCCGCCATGCGACGACCTCACAGCTATCAGCTCACGCAGGCTCTTACACGACTCCCGTACGTACGCATACATAAACCCACCCGCGTTTTCCGTCCCCAGCTCCCAAGCTGTTTTGCCGCATGCTGTTGAGCTGTCATGTTTCCCTCCAGAGGTGGTTGTAGTTCTGTTCGAGGTGAACAAACTCTTGTTGTAGGTTGCTTCTACAGAGGTTACACAATCGCATTTACAGAGCGTGTTCAAGCTCAATAAGAGCATGATATAACACAGGACCCACAAATTGCACCCAACGAAAAGTGACTGTGTCATGGCCACGCTCGCTTGACCTAGGGATCTCCCAGTGCCATGCTCGGATAATGGTCTGTTCATCAAGTTTACCACATACAACCTCTAGAGCCACTATTTATTCAACTACCTAAAAAACAGCATTCCAGATCTTGCTCCACACTCACTGACCATTTATTGGCATAATGCTTAACTATTAGGCTACAAATAACTCAAAATTATGACTAGTTGAGTAGCATCAGCACAGCCCTGGTAACGTTCTCCCCATTACCTGTGTCTGGCATTTCTCAACCTCCATCCACCGAGGCCACCAACCTACTTACAGGAGGCTTTTGCATCACGTTTTGTCTATTTAAGTTCACACAGCATTCAAACATTTACTATCATCATGACGTCTAGAAATTTTA
Source organism: Tetrax tetrax (assembly GCA_009806455.1). Lineage (NCBI taxonomy): Eukaryota > Metazoa > Chordata > Aves > Otidiformes > Otididae > Tetrax > Tetrax tetrax. Next base: position 157,182 of record WHYT01016786.1, read on the forward strand.
GTCTCACTGAAGTAAACAGCAGAACTCCCTTTGGTTTCCACGGGACCAAGACTTCACTGTTACGGTAATTTCCAGTGACAGAAAAGAGGAAATATTACATCAATGTATTTCTGTTTTTCTCCTTTTTTCCCCATAACTGCTATCCCCGGCACTTCTCTGTGAGGCCCAGGAGATGTAACAGAACTAGCAAGGTTCTCTCCACAGCCATTATAACACTTGCGCATAATACGTCTTGCAAGAGGACCATGATTCATTTTTACTACTCATTAGGCGGCTTTGCTGGTACGCTGTGAATAGTGTAGTTTATGCACGAGGAGTCTGCTACCTGCAATGTTTGTAATTCTTAAACTCTTTAATAACTACCGAGACACCCAACAGCTGCAGGAGCACACATTGGGGCGAGTATGTTGTGAAACAGGACCGTTGTTATGTTCAACCCAACAACTCTGGTCTCATGGTGTAAATGAGTGTGTTACCAATTAGGAGAGGCGTGTTTTACCGTGGTTACTGATTTCTCTACGGCTCCCTGGAATTACACCGGTTGTCTGTTTTTAGAGTTTACTTCTGATAATTTTGTATTTATTTTTTCTAAGTATTTGCCCGATGAGAACTTCAAAAGTGCTGAACACAAAACCAGCCTGATATAAGAAAGAGTAATACTGCCTGTTAGCGCTACCGGGGACATAAAGCTAACGGTCTAACAGGGTCCCAGGCACCCTGCTGCTTTTGCCGTGCCACCTTCCATCACAGACGCTTCCAACGCATTTGCGTGGGAAAATCACAGGCTTTGCTGCGTTTGCAGGTGAACGGAACATCGCCAGCTCCCAACAGTCCACTGCTGCGCGCTGAAGGTTTTCAGTAAACCGCCAGCAGAAGACACATTTTATGACCGGGGGCAGAGGGTGCTGCTCCGCAGGCCATTTAACTGCCTTCTCTGGCGCAGATCAGAGTCAACAGCGTTGACAAAACACGGGGATCGGTACCACTTCCCATCCACTCAGAAAACAAACCCACCAACCACTAGAAGAGCTTGAAGGTGGATTAAGACCCCGCAGGCAATCAGCCCTGGACTCCGCTAACTTTCCAGGGCCGACCACCTCAACCGGGACACAGTCATAACATCACCTTCCCCGCAGAAAGCGACGTACGCGGTTAGCGCACCGACACAACTGTCTGGGCCGGCGATCCATACATCTGCAAGTACCTCAGGAGCTGACACCCTCCGAAACGCTGGCAGCACCAGCATCTAATCGATATGCATGTTCACCAGCAAGGCTGACTAGTACATCTGTTCTGGGAAAAAACATACATTCTGCCTCTAGTACAATCACCGTAATTAAAAATTAACATGCATTAATTGTTGGAGCTGATGTAAACAGCTGATGTTCCACTTAGCCCTGTCTTCTGTACATATCATTAGGCAAAGCCAAATATTGTTAAGTAAACAAGCAACACTTACAAAAAGAAATAGAAAACTAATTCCAACTAAATAAATCGACAACACAGAGCAAGTCAGATTAGAAGAGTTGAGATAATTATTAGGCAACCGGACTAACAGAGAGAAAATCATAGAAGACATAGTTAATTGTTTGCATCTCATTTCAGGGAATGTATTTAGACACAGTGTGAAATACAATTTAACTGGAGCGCGTGCAGTATTTTCCCAGAAGCAGGATGCACAATATGCTGTTGAAATAAAAATATAAGTTGGAGTTTGACATGCAGGTAAAACAAATAACTTCTCAAACGCAGCAGTCTCAACCAACTGCTTCCCTATTCAAGTCTCAGGAGAAATTCAGGTTGGTTATGCAATGCTAAAGGTTTTTTCTTCCTTGGATACATCTGCAAAATCCCCGTCAATGCCAGTGGGAACTACACACAGACACCAAGAGAAGAGAGTACTCCTGAGGAGTTCCATCCCACTTTTTATTGTTGTTATTTAAATGTCATCGCAAAATAATTTCTCCAATTTGTATACAAAAAAAAAGCAAATAAAACCCCAGCAAATCTGCTCGGCGCTACTCATCCAGAGTTGCCGCTTCAGATCACAGTGGCATCGCTGCAGATTGCCTGGGGGTGTCAGCTGCCGGTACCCCCAGGCTGCTCGCCCCGCTGCCGAGGGCGGCGGCGCTGGGTGCCTCCACTGTCAATCTGCAGGCTTCTGCCTCGAACCAAGGGAAAGCTGAAGTTTAAAGGACACCGGCAGGTACGGGAAGGGAAGCCTGCAAGCAGAGCAGTGATAGCACCCATGCCTCACCACTCCTGTGTGTTGACACTCACGAGTGCTATCTCAGGGGTGAAATGGCCATGCAAAGCTGGGTCACACTCAAGACCCCCGTTGGGGCTGAGGGCGAGCTGGGTGCCTATGGTGGGCACCCACACGAGACAACGCCGCAGTGATCCTCTGCAGACGGAAAAATCCCCTGGGCACAACCACAAAGCACCCATGGACCTCGGATCCACGGCACATCCCTTCAGCAACACGCTGAATTCAGGGGCTTGAGCACAGGCACTAATCACTCAGTGGCTCTTGTCATTTAATTGAGTCAGTAGTGAAATTTAGGCTTGGTATGAAAGATGAATTTTGTTTCTGTTTGTTCGTTTACGAAAAATCAACTTCAAGTGGAAATACCTCCAACCTCCACATCTGTGCAGCTTAGGCTGGGCTGGTGTGGCTCCTTCCAGGACCCCCCGTCATCCTCTCCTTTTTGCTGGAGTTACTGGAAACGTCAAAGCACAGCAAGACAGTTGTACCTTTATCTCACTGCAGCAAACTGGACGTGGAAAGTGGGTTGAGGGAAGCGCAGACCTACGTCTCTCTCTCAGTTGCCTGAGGAGCCCGTTTGGCTGCACAACACCAAGGCAGGGGCTGCGCGCACCCGCGCCGCATCCCCCTTCCCCACAAACTTCCCTTTGAACAGAGAAGGCCAGGAAAGAAGGGCTTGCCCGTTACAAGGATAGGAATAACACAACTATGGAATAAAAACTACACTCAGCAGAGCAAGCCACGCACCTTTGGTTTTTACACGCTAGGAACTTTAGAGAAATCACTGGAGAATTCTATAAAAGTTTAGCAGTTAACTGCATGGAAAGCATGTGGGGAAAACATGCCTCAGAGCTACTTCTCTGCAACGGGTTGTGATGTTCTTGAAAGTCTTTGAGGGAAAAAAAAAAAAAAAAACAAAAAAAACAAAAAAAACCCAAACAAACCCTGTGCTGTCCCTCCCATTGTCAATACATAACCACGAACAGCATAAATCAAAGTTGGAACATACTTCGTATAAGTGGTCTCATTAAAATATCGCAAAATGGAGAAGAGGATTGTGGCGTTTCAATGCAGCATTTTATTTTTGTTAGTATGTTAGTGATTCACCTATAGCTGATAAAACATTTCGGTGCTCGAGGACCTTCCCACTGCAGACACTCATTTTTAACCGAATACCTCAGGTTCGCCATTTTTAAAGGCCCGCCATGCCTCGCGGATGAAGTTCCCGCCCGACTCCCAGCCCCGAGACCCCTTAAAGGTTCACAGCACTGCTCAGCTGTTTCATAACAATATCAGGCTCATGATGAACCAAATGAGTTCTGATTTGTGCTATTTAATGTCCTAATGGCTTGACTAGTTAGGTAGATAATTACACAGTATGATTTATCCAACCCATTTATAAATATTTATAATAATGGATAGATTAACCTTTGGGATTTCTATCCTGCAATCCATTCGGTGGAAGGGGGATCGCTCCACCGCAGCGGCGAGTGCTGTTGCCTGCCAGCAAGCACTTGTGCGGGTGGTGGGACAGCTCGGTCCGTGGGAAGCACCCAAAGCCGAGGGGCCTTGGTTGGCACCCATCCACACCACCACAATGCATCTCTGGCCTTATTTCCCAATTTTATTTAATTAGAAAAAGGAAAATCACAAGAGAGAAGAAATCTCAGGCTTACACTGTCAAAAAATACCAGAATAACCTAAACCATGGAAGACGACCATTCTCAGACCTCCAAAATCACTCTTCATCAAGCAGAGCTTCAGACAGAAGTTCGGGTCAGCTGAAAAAATTCACCGGAATGAGGTTGTCTACTCATTGCAAGAGTGGTCTGAGGGGTGGGAGGAAGCGCGTGGTCATTCATGATGAGATGTGACACCGGTGCGTGACGGTGAGTCACGGCAGCCCCCGCCGCGCCGAGCGGGCACAGGCAGTGCATTGTCGGCAGCGGCGGGCGCCACGGCTGCTCCGGCGGCGTGAGCTGGCCCCGGAATGGGAACGCCAACGCTTTGCTCAGCGACGACAAAGGGTCAGTGTTTGCTGCTGCAAGGGCTGCGCGCCGGAGCCACGGCCGGAGGAAGGGGCTCGACCTGCAGAGCAAACAGCGGCTCAAGAGACGGGCAGCATTTGATGGCAACAAGTTGTGGTACCCCTGCAGAGTGCATTTTGAAAAACCCTGTTCCAAATATTTTCTTTTTTTTTTTTTAATTTTAAAAAAATATCCTAACATGGAAAGAATCAGATCTAGCACTTTCTGTCTGGCAGAATTGCTTTGTAGGACTTGCAAAACTGTGCTGAATACACATCAGACACCAACAAAGAAGAGAACTTGGTCTTCCATGGTAATTATTTTTGGTGGATTTGTTTTGTTGGGGTTTTTTTACTTTCTTGGAGTAGATCCAAGCCAATGCCTATTAGATTTCAGAATTTTGATACAGTATAAGCTTTCCAAATTACAGGTTTTTCTATCCCAGCAGAGTAAGAAAATAAGACACACTCATCCTTGGCCAACATTAGTGAAAGTCAACAGAAACAGACACAAGTCTTTGTACACACTTTGGAAGATTCTTCCTGACATATTTAAAATATTGTAAGATTGATTATTACTGTATCCTGCAATTTCTAATATTTTGCAACATATCTCTGCTTCAGAAGAGCATCACTATGTTTAGATTTCAGATTATTAGAATCACGTTTAAACAAAAATACTCTGACAACAAAATGAAAATATACAAAACCAAAGAAACAAAAATATTTGGAATGTTGTTTTCTGGACTTTCACTGAAAGTAGAACCACTTTTATTCTCCGAGATTGAGCTGAAGCACCTAGCTGTCCTACTGCATGCTTAAACAAATACCTATTGTATAAGATAAAAGTCAAAAAAAGAACAGGACCCACTCTGAAATATTTTAAGGTTGGAGTTTTTTTTTTTCTTTGCTAGATTACTAGAAAAAAATTGATTGAATAAGTTTGGGGCTTAAGACCTCGTTTTGCCATATAAATTATTGCACCTATTAAACAACCAAAACAGCTATTTGCAAAATGTATCTCTATTCTAGTCCAGCTCCACTTCCATGCACCAGTATGAACACACATCCATTTCCATGGGAGGTAAATCCCTACCTCAGCTTCCATAATTTCTGAAATAAATGCTCAGCCAGTCTGCAAGGGTCGCGGCTGCCGCTCCGACACCCGGCGGCAATCGCACACCCACGCTGATCCCTGGCATTTGTGTTGAGTCACAGCCTGGGAGCAGAGGAGAGGAGGAAAACCAGAAACGTACGGAGCAGCCAAGGATGAGAGTGGAGGGCAAGGAGGGAAGAGGAAATAAATTATGGTCCAAGATAACACAGATTACATGTAAGAATTGATCAGGGGATTAGATTATGACACTTTTGGGTGTTTTACAAGGGTCATAAGAGATGGGTACTACAGAAACTATGAGGATAGCTAAATTGTTGAAAAAAGAAGAGAGTGTCAAAGAAAACATCAAATTAATTCTTGCTAGCAAGGGTGGGATTACAGCAAACACTCCACACTTGGCCAACGCTTTAATTTACAAAGCCAGCAACATGTTGAAGAGTTCCTGCGTATGTGACAAACAGTGACTTATTAATATGTCAGTGTATTTTTTTGCTATTTTAAAATTTGTGTTGGAGAGGGGAGTTCAGACCACCGACAGAAGAGCTGCCTTAGGGGGTTCACCAGCATCTGTGGTCCTGAGAAAAGATTAAGGGCTAGAAGTGAGCACTTTCAGGATGTATTCCCACCTCTGCCACCTAAATCAGACACCTAAAAGTTCCAAACACTTCAGTTTAGTTGTCCCTAAACTTGATCTAGAACCCCTAGTGCTCCATCCCATGTGAAGGCCCAGCTGGAAATTCTTTTCTAAAGACCATACCCTTAGAGCCCATAAGAGATGAAACCCCCTCTGTTGTCTGGTTATTTTGAATGTAAATAATTAATGGCAAAAAAAAAAAAACCCAAAAAACCATAAAAAAATCTAAAAAATTGAAAAATCCCAGACCTCACCTTCTGAGCTTCCTACATACATATATGCATATTTGCCTGTTTATTTATTTATTTTACAGTTCACCTGCCTCATCGAGTGACACAGAGGTAGCAATGTCCCGTTTCTGCCCTTCCAGCCCCAACCCCCCAGCACAGCTGCAAGGACGCCCAGTCCCACCCAACGCTGACAAGAGGCACGGCGCTGGCTTGGCTCACGGGGTGGTGACAAGCGTGAGACTGCTTGTAGACACAGATTTGTCACAATATTATGGAGTGTGGCATCAGATCTGTATGGCTGTTTTAGAAGAACGTGTTTGCACAGCTGTTTGTTGTGAGCCGCGTCCTCCCTGCTTCACCCAGGCTTGGCTCCATGCAGTGTTCCAGCACAAGCTCCAAGCATCCTGCCAAAGCCAGAGTGCCCATGTGATGCCAACTGGGATTTAATTCCTTTACGATCCGAATTTAACTTTATTTGTGGAACTGGTCCAAACGCCAAGAGCAGCACTAAGAAGAAACAGAAGACAAAACCTGCCGTTGCAAACTGAAACATCCCTTCCCAGTACGCGTACCAGTTCACACTAGTCAGGCTGTATAGATTAGCAACCCCGTGAAGGGACCTACTTGGAAATGGCCACACGTGTCATAGCACAATCTGGTGCGAGCATTCGATGCAAAGTGAGCTTTCAGACTAGTGTGGAACTGTATTTTTCTTTTTTTTCCCCCCTTTTCTTCCTGCTGCTCCCGTCTCTGCCCATTGGCAGTTTTGACACGCATCATAATTCTGCAGTCTGCTTGGAATGCTGGAACCCGGTCAGGGATCCTAAACCAGTCCTTGGGATTCGCGCCGCAGTGAGCGCGCGCAGGAACCTCGAGCCTTGGCACCGCTGCCGAGACATCGCTTACGTGCCAAAGATGGGCTTGGCCCCGGGGGAGAGGAGAGCCACAAATGAGCCGCTGGAGGCCTCCTCCAGCTGTACTGCACATTTGCGGGGACAGAATTGCGCTTCGCTGTGAATCGCGGCTTCCTTTGTGCCCGGGTTGCTTTAGGCAATAAGGCGTCCAGCCGGCTGGGGAGCCCCGGGGACGGCAGAGCCTCGTGTGGAGAGGAGGGAGCGCACACGGAGCACATTAACATAAAACTGCTGCTAGCCTGGCTCAGGACAGCCATTTACCGATGGGAAGAGACAGCAGCAGCTATAGGGCCGGTCAGATCCAAAAGCACAGCCTTGCACCTTCCCTATCAAAGTACACGAGCATCCTGAACAGCAAACCCAAAGGATGACAAAGGAGTGAGATTTATTGTTCGCATACTACCAATATATTCCACCTGTAGCCAATACACTGAAGGAAAAACCCCAGAATAGGGAAATAAACCCTCTTACTGAAGGAATCCACCTCCAAAACTTCATCACAGGCTTGTCTGGGCAGCTTCACAAATGGGTTGATGGCTGCCAGCCCTGCCCACCTTTCTCGTCATCCCCCAGTGCCTCACAAAACATTGGCCATGGTGCAGGGACCCAGCTCAAGGTGAGGACAGGGCAGTGCCTCGGCCAAGGAGGGCATCCCTGGGGCAGTGGACACGTCAGGGAGACGCGGACGGATCCTAACGCTAATGGGCGCGATGCCCTGCCACGGCGCCTTCTGCTCTGGGGAGCTTCCACGGAAGGAAGAGTACAGGGTCTAAGAGGGACATACGGCCTTTTAAAATAAATAAATCCTTGAAAGTGTAATAGCCTCCAATGTGACTGTATTCACGACAAAGCAGTAAGTGAAGCATGCCGTTCCCAGTACAAATAATTGCCTTTGTTTTCATCATTTTGTCTGGTGCATCGCAGGAGGCTGTAGAACAGTGTGAGTTTTTCTGATCTATAATCAGACAGTTCATGAAAGTCCTAATGGAAATGAAGATTTTGCTATTTGGAGTGGTCAAATTTCCATTTTCAAACACATCACATTTTAAAACCCAGGTTGGCATTTTGGTTTGCTGAGAGTTTTAGGATAATAGCAAATTACACAGAAAATCTACCAATTCTTTGGCAAGTGAACTATGCAAAAAGGAACCATTAGTTCATAGGTCATCTCTGAGATGGGAAGACATCCTGAATAATAATTTTTAGAGACTACGAAGGGCATCTATTCGCAAATAACGCTCACATCTCCAGAACTAAGACCACCCCTGCTGTCTATAGACTACTGTGCTCGGAATTCACTAAAGGTGCGTTTAAATAAATTAATTTTCCTCGCTAAAATGATAGGGGATCATCTAGTCATCCTAGATAAGATTGCCCTACGCCATACAACACCCATCCTATATGAGGTGGGCTTACCCCAGACCACCTCGCAGATGGAGAGCACCAAGGTGTCTGGGCATCCCTTTGCAGTCCCAGGGCTGAGCACCCGGAGGCCCCTCAGACAGCGGTGTCTGCGATCCCAGCCCGCCCGAGGAACGAGAGTGGCTCCCATCCACTCGTCCTGCTGACACCATCAGCGAGCTGCTCACAATCGCTCTCAAAACACAGCTTTTGCAGTTTTCCTTTCATATTCACCCACTGCTCTGTGCTTTGCTAGGGCTGTATTTTTTTCTTCTGCCAAGATTAAAGAGAAAAAAAAAAAAAAAAAAAAAAAAAAAAAAAAACCAAAAAAAACCCAAAAAAACAACACCAAACAAAACCACTCAAAGACAATAGAAGTTATTCTTTTCTTCTATGCAAAAGTTAAACTCTGTAGCATCGAGGAGACTCCCAAACCACAGCGTCGAGCCCTGTTATTTAGAAAATGCAAATTCTACCTAGGGCAGGCTGTGAAGAGAAGGTACGAAAGACTGGGTAACTAAATGAATCTACTTTTCTTCCCCCCCCCAATAACAGTGCCCTGAGGCATAACCCGTACAGAAAATTGTCTGCGACTCACGCTTTGAAGCAAGCATGGAAAAGGAATCTCACTGGGAATCTGCTGCATTTCTTACAGCGCTGGGACATATTCATCTGCAAAGATATTTATTTTGGCTTTTGGGATCTTGAATGATCTTAAATTTGATGTTTGTAACAAGCCAGGGCTAAGTGTATTCCTGCACCACAGAGACTGGAAGCGTTAGTAATACTTTCCTGGAAGTTCACTGCAAAAAATGAGAACACTCTCATTATACTTTATGGTCCAATGACACATTAGGGAGCATGCTAGGAATTCGCGTGGTTTTTCTGTTTGCTTGCTTTTAATTCCGAAGAAAACTCAGAATCAGCAGCGATGGCTTCACCGCAGGTCCCACCTAGCAGAGCGGATTTCCGTAGAGCAATCGTGGCACACGCCAGCACCACCCGCAGCACAGGCCGGCCTACGGGGACACCACAACAACAAACCCTGCCCGACGCGGGACAACGCCGAGATCTGCACCAGGGGAGGCCGGCCAAAACACCAACTTACTCGTTGCACTATGACTCTCAGAATTTAAAAGACACCGAAACGTAAACCCAGTGTATTAATACACACACCAAAGCAGAAGTTAGTCCTTTTTTTCTGACCACTCTCCCCTTAGACTGTGCCACTCACAATATTCCTCAACAGTAAGAAATAAAACACCAAGGTTCCCAGTGTTATCAGGTTTGTGGTGCAGGTGAGGTTCCAAATACCAATCTGGAAACAAGATCTTTCTAGATTTTTAAATTTAAATTAATAATTAGAGAGACACTTCCCCTTGCAGCCTGGCCAACATGGAAAAAGGTGAATACAGAGTGGGTCAGCGACTTGCTCTGGAAGCAGATATTTTATTCTACCCTAATAAACAAGCATCCATTCTGAGTTTTACAGCCAAATCTCAGGGGACAAAAAAAACATTTTAAGCATTTCCCTGGACATTCTGATTTTTGTCCTTAGCTTCAGTGCCATGCAACAGACTCAGAAAGTCCCAGCCATCCCCAGACCTGGGAACTTTACCTTGAGAGACAACCTGAGGAATACCAAAGTAGCATCCAATCAACATTATTGTAAAAAGTATCCAGAATATTAAGTTAAAAGAAGACATAAAATCATAGAATTGTTTTCGTTGGAAGAAACTTTCAAGAGCATCAAGTCCAACCATCGACCCAACACTACCATGCCTACTAAAGCATGTCCTGAAGCACCACATCTACACCTTCTTTGAACACCTCCAGGGCTGGTGACTCCACGACTTACTTGGAGAGCTTTCAAGGTTTTCTAAAGCCCATTTTGCCACTAAAAGAGTTTCAGAGAATCTTGGGCTCTACCAAAATAGTTCCAGAGTTCCTCACCATTGTCCTCAGTTTAACGTTTTAGTAACCAACAGTAACAGTTCTTAAAAGACCAAGAAACAGGCACATCACAGCATTTCCCCTGCACGCCACCGTCCCTCAGCCCAGGTCACACCAACTCCATCCCCACCTCGGTAGCCTTTAGCTGTTCCATGAGAAACAGAAAGTGAAACCAAACAGAAACAAAAGCAACGCTGATTTGCTTTCCAACAGAGCTCAGCAAAATGCCAGCTATCAGCAGCCTCAGTGATTATCAAAAACACCTCTTAACACAAAATTTGTATTTTAAGTATATGTCTTGACTTACAAGTATTTTATGGCAAAGTAACAACTTTTTTTTCCAGTTCCACTTATCAAGAGCCTACCTCAACACTTTTGTCCCCTGGACTCCACCAGAACGCATTGCTTTGCAGTTCCAAGAGTTACTTTGCTCCAGGCCCACCAGCTAATGAAGGAAACTGGCCAGGACCCTCCACCCCACAGGCCAGGCACCCTTCTTCTTCTCTTCCTCTTCCTCCCACCCAGGTGAACACACCAAGACGACGAGGAGCTAATTGTCATTGCCATCACCATCACCTGCAGAAATACGTGGTCAGCCTTGGTGGGGTTCAGCTGAAGCCCCAACAGCTGTCTCCAGGGGTAACATGACCGGGTTGCCCGTAAACAAGCCTGGTAGGAATGAGTCTCTGGAAAAATATGAGGATGAAAAAGCCCTTAAAAGCCTCCCAAACTGTGACCCGCTTCAGGAATCACAAAGAAATCAATACAGCTTTGTGCATGAAAGCTCAATGCTCGGTTGTTGATCAGTGGATCTGAAAAAAAAATTCCAGTCTTGCACTTCCTTAAAGTTTTTGAACCAACATGAATTCACACACCCTAATTAATTTAAGTGAATGTTTGAAATTCTGATCTTCATGTGTTGTTTTCAATGGCCAATCCCTAAAAAGTGGAAGTTTGTTATTTCAATCAAAAAGACGGGATGCTACCTGTTTAAACATACCCCCTCTGAAACAGGAACACTGACTGCCGCGTTACCCAGGCCAGCCCTACACTCAGCTCCAGGTGCCTGGAAGAGGACTTGGCACCACCACACACTCCAGGTCCTACTTCTTCTTCAGGGGCCGTATTTCTTCCACAATTCTTCCTGTTCCCCAGAAGAAATGCCATGCCATTGATTAGAGGAGAGCACGTCCTATGGTTTCCCCTAAGACACGATGCAGCAAGGGTCATGGTCATGGCAGGGAAATTTGCCCCAGAAAAGGCAGAAATATTCCTTGGAAGCTGAGCTGATTGCAGTGAAGTTTGCTGGTATTTCATGCCCCTTTTCCAGCCAGAACCCAGGACAGTTAATCTATCCTCTCTGAGTTTCCCTCAGGAGCCAGGCGCTGGATTTCCCACCCCACCCCGCAATTGGCTCAGGTTACTCAACGCCTCACTGTAAACATCCACCGTCTTGCCGTATTTTTGCCAGCAGAACCTTCTCATTTATCCCCTGTAGCATGAACCCTTTTCACTGGCAGGTGCTTGCCAGTTTTTAGGCTTTAAATGGTACCATTGCTATCATTTATGCAGATAACATCACAATTAAGAACATATGAATAATTTAGAAATGAGCAAGTAGCATTTAGTTTCACCCTCCGCCTGCTGAAGCAGCTTTAAGACACGGGGTCTTGATTTTATTGCAAAACACTGGCTTCTCATGGTAAAAGGGATGAAAAGTTACTAATTCCAGGCTTTCGTTCAAACCCTTTAATCTCACAAATAAGTGCCTTCGGTGAGCACCTCATTATCTCCCGAAGCCTCCGCGGGCTGCTCCCAGGCTTTGTCTCGTTCCAAGGCTCGTACCTGGGTGTTCCGAACGAGACAAAGGGGATGCCACCCGGGAAAATCGTCGCCTCATGGAGCTTTTCTTCCTGAATCCTGGCTTGAACTGTTGGCAAATGTTATGGAACGTGCTCGTTCCATCGCAATAAATAACGGTATATAATTAAAATTCCATTCCGTTGTTGAGAACAGTGTGATAAACTGTTTGTGAATCGGTAATTCTATTTATTAAAAACAGGAGCATTAATTTTGACACGTTGAATTATAACGCAGACAAACAGATCTTGTGTTTTAATTAAATTCTTCTATTTGATGAGGCTTTTTCATATTAAGATTTAATACCAGATTCTGCAGTTCACGCGTTACTTGGCGGGGTACGATTCCACAGGGTGCCCAGGGAGCTGGGAGCATAGCCGCTCCCAGGATTTTGGGGGGCTCTGAGAAAAGCCCCTCGAGCCTCCCCAGAAAAGTGTTCCCCCCTCAGGGCTGGGACTGACCCCTTTTTCCCACCGCCTTTACCTGCTTCTCCTTCTTTTCCCATACTTCAACGATGTTTCCAGGCTGTACTACATTTCTGATTTTCTAGTGCCGAAGCAGAGCTGAATATTTAAAAAAAAAAAAACAAAACAAAACAACCATACTGCTTTGAGGTTTCTTTCACATTAAGCTACATTTAATATTCATTTCACATTTTTTTTCTATTAATTAAAAATAAACCGTGTATTGTATGGTACATTATCCCTCTAACAGCCCCATGTGGAGATCATGAAGTGGAAGACTAATGGTGTAGACTTTAGCATTTAGTTTTAACCAGAATAATTTACATATCTGTGAGAAGAGTCCGAGGCATGTGTAAATAAGCAGAACTCTCAGATATCAAGACCCTTGCTTGGTTTGCTGTGGACCGGAGAGCCATGGGCTCTGTATTTATTCCATCAGTCAGCTAATTTAATGAGACTCTATACAGCATCCATTTCTGCAGAAGACACAAAACTTATTATTAAGGAGAGGCATGTGGCAGTAAGAAAAATGTGTTTGTTTGCTTTTTTATTCTATTACCCCCAAGTAGCAAAGGTGATTCTATTCACTGTTCATTAAAGTTTACCTTTATAATTTATCAAAGGAGACCGATATCAACAGCTTTATGCTGAGATTTCAAAATTCGAGACTGATTAAAATTTAATGTAAAAGGCCAGAGATTTGAGGTGGGTTTCCAAGAAAAATAGCTTCCCCACTCAGAAGTATAGATTTCATTCTTGTGCATCTCTATTAGAAGGCACTATAAAACGCATTAGAGGGACGGCCTGAGCACTGAAATCACATTTTCCCTGCAAAAATTTGTGTGGGTCTTTTAGCCTAAGTTTCCAGGAAAAAAAAAGTTCTGTTGGGACACTGGGAGAGCAGCACTGGGTAAGCTCCGCCTTCAGCACCGAGCGTCCCAGCCGCGCCCACCGCACACCGCTGAGCATACACCAGCCCGCAAGGGAAATAACAGCTGCTCTGAAGCCAGCAAATGTTCCCATCGGGAAAATACAGAAAAGTAAGCCTGACAAGTAAATAATAAATATTAAAAAATTCTGTGAATTTTGATTGAACTAACCATTTTTCAGGGAAAAACAACAACAACAACAACAACAAAACCCAGGAAAATATCAATTTCACAGATTTGGCTAAAACTGAAGAACAACTTCTACTGTAGTAAAAAAAAAAAAAAAAAAAAAAAAAAAAAAAAATCAAATATTTTATATGAGTGTTCCAAAGCTAGACAATGCACGTTTTTAGTCTTGAAACAGTGTTTTCCTTCCCAGGTTGCTTACTTGTCTAGTCTTCAAAATTCTATAACAATGAAAAAAGAAGGGTTTCCATTCAGGTGATACAACAGAAATTACCTCTCTCTTTTCTAAGTCTGGTCAGTGAATTGACAAATCTGTCATGGACATCACTCTCCTACTTCCTCCACCACCTGCAGAGTCATACCAGCATTCCCACCACATTCGCCGTGCAAACTGCTCCCCACATTTCATGTGGAACAACTGTAACAAATCAAACTCCAGATTACTTAGAAAAGCGGTTGGGGTTTTCTTTACTGCTGGTTGAGACCAACGGAATATGCACAACTATGGACAAGGATTAGAGCACCACAAATACGTTTTCCAAATTTGTTTGCTTTCACTTTTTTTTTTTTTATTGGTAAAATATTTTTGGAAAATTAATAAAAAGAAATGTAAAAACGTAAGAACTCAAAAAAAATATTTAGTGAGAAACACGTCCCTCTCTTGAATCCTTGCAAGCCTTTCGGCGTGGCAAGGCCTTGAATGAGCCGCTCACACAGATTTGTCACAAAGCGCCCTTTCTGAAGGTTTGAGCACTGTTTTTACCGATCCTTATTCTCATTTTGTTCTTGCGCAAAAGCAAAGGGAACAGAAGTTCCATGTCTGTCTCTGCTACGTGATTAGTCCCATGAATCTCATTTGAATAATAAAAATATGGCCTACTTACGGCTTCTATTAACTGTTTCCTAAGTGAGAAATAATTAAAGATTGCAGAATCTGGTCTTTGGCTAAACTAAAAAAGCAAATCCAGGTCTCTCTGTTGATGGAAGAGGTTTATTGTCCAGAGTAGGACTGTGCAAGTGCACCTGGCAGATGGGGTCCAGCCTGGTCTCCTGCACTGGAACAGGGCGCTCCATGATCCCATCAGCTCTTTCATCTCTTATATTCCTAAATTTAAATTTTCATAGGTACTATAGTGACAGACTTCAAAATTATTAAAACAGATTCTAAAAAAATACATACATGCAGAGAAAAATATGTGTATCAGCTTTATTACAGTTACACTTGGTTGATTTGCAGCATTGTACGCAACAGTAAATTCCTTGCAGACTAAGGAAGTCTTGATCCAAATAAGATGGACAAACAAAAAAACCCCACAACCCTAGACTATATGAAATGATTTTTTTTAAAAAAAGGAAAGGGTATTTAGATGCAAAGGAAGTAACCAAGTAACTGAAAAATATTAAGTACTAAGTAGTTTTAGCTGCTAGTAGCTTGAATCAAAAGAATAAGGCAGGTATCCATCTGAGTAAGAACTGTGGTTGTATTTTCTACTGGGATTTGGCTTTTTGGAGGTAAGAGGATGCTGGAACATCAGATCCTGTCTATGTGTGGACTTGCAAAAGCTTTGTGAGCGTGCTTTTTCGGTTTCAGATTTTTAAGCAATTAGTTTGCAGATGTCACTAATGAAATGGCATTCGTTCCTTAAGCAGGAACCATACCTGTTAACCATCTCGGCATATTCCAGCTTTAAAGCCGAGCTTGATGTGCACAGCATGCTCAAAAACTGTACTCACAGTTCAAATGAGCTGGATTACAGACCATGACCAGCGAGACCCTCACACGACAAAGCCTTTGTGTAATTAATATGCAGGGTAAAATGCTCCCTGGACGGCTGCTAAAGCGATTTAAATCATGCACATAAAAAATGTAATCACAAATTTAGCATGGTGGACATTGTAGTCACACTGTGCTTGATTGCATAGAAGGTTCCAAGTGTGTTTTAAATGTCCTTTAAGATTGAGATTAGGACTTGTACTTACAAGATGCATATTAATCTAAAACTCAACATTTTTCAGTGTGGGATCACAGTAGGAGAACATTATGGGCAATAGAGGTTCATTCTAATCCCAGTAGGTAATTACACTTTGAAATAATATTCTTTAATTAAATCTTGTTTGCAGTTGATTGATTTAAACACTAAATCTAAAAACCTAAATTTGAGTTTTTATCAATTTTTGATGCTTATTGCACAGAACTTGGGCTTTAATTGATGTTTCTGAAGTTTTTAAAGCTCTTGTCCACCGTATCCTAGCTGAATTTATTGTAATTACCAACATCATTCTTCTGCACTGCAGACAACTTTCACTAGAAGCATGATAATTTTAAGCACTTTTAAACCATAAAATGCATGCTACGTATTTGCTATGCAAGACGGCCGGTGTTTTATCGAGGTTCTTTCATAAAGCGTCCTGTTTACACCACATAAGCTGGTTTCAAAGCTCTGGAGAAGGGACCCTGCTCTCTGAGCATCCCTTGTTAGCTGCAACGGGAGGTCGTGGTGACGGCACGCAGCCAGCGCCACGCGGAGAGTGGTACCTGGCTTCCATTTCAGGTGTGATGCCTCTGCACCTCAGACGGCGGGTCTGACCACCTCGGCCACCACCGTTCGCTCTCTGCTCCAAGCCCTTTCTAGGGCTCTGGTGCACCTCTGGCTGGGGACATGGTGCTTTCTTGTCAACATAATTATTTTTAAAAAGTATAAGAGTACCAGGCCAACCTTTTGTTGTGCTGCCACAGTCATAGCAAACATACCTAGAGGCTAATTAAACCAATACACAAGTCCTCCCCACTAAATTAGACATGGGAGTTCCCATGCACTTCCCCTGCCCAGGGCAGGGCGCAGGAGCCCAGCGCTTTTGACATTCCACCACAAGTTTTGGGGCATCTCTACAAGCCCCATGCAGAACTGTAATCCCAGAACCAGCTCGTTTAAGATTTAGCCGTTAAGGTTTTGATGGTGGTTAAGAAGTACTACGATTAAATAAATTAATCAGAGAACAGCTTACCCACTAGAAGACGCGTGATGGTGGTTGGACTTCACGCTGCTGCAGCAGCAGCTATCCCCCACCTTGTTCAGGAAAGGTGGTGGGCAAAGCCTGCCCTTGGCCACCTCTCAGCCCGTGCTGAGGACCCGAATTTCACTTGGGATGCGTCATCACCCAAGAGCATCCGCAACAAGCTGGGACTTCTCTGGGCCCTGCAGCCTTGGCAGCAAGGCTCTCAACACGGTGTAGAAAGGAGCACAGTGCAGATGGCAAGTCTCAGACTTAATCTCCATTCCCCCATGAGTTTCACGGCTTCAACTGGACTCTGCTCCGGTGGCAGGAGGATGGGTACCTCAGCATGGATGGACCACGCGTTTGGAGTGAAGAAAGAGAAGATGCAGTGCTGGGAGACATAGTACTGTATCTGGGGGGATGTAGAGCTCCATGTTTGTGCACGTATCATAGCAAATTACACACATGAACATTTAAATACGCCTCTACAGGGCTGACCTTTTTCAGTGTGTGAAATTCCACATCCAGAACTTCAGGAATAATTCGGTTATGCTGTGAAATGAACTTTAAAAATATACTGGTTTACCATAGTCCTCCTTCCAGTCCCACCCGGGCAGCAGAAATGGGCTTGAATTCAAATTTCACTCTGCTACATAATGATATCATGTACGTGTCTTACAGTAAAGTAAATTCATGATACCATATATTTAATAACAGAAAATTCACATCTTACCGCAGCTGCATTTGTCATATCTGAGCAAAAACAAACTACTGTATGGAATGTTTTATTAAGATGACTTCACTGTTGTGAGAAATGATTAAGTCGCTATAAGAGCAAAGTAAGACCACAGGACCCCATTCTTTGTAACACTAATATTAATCACACAAATAATATAAGTGTCTTACAGTAATCCACATTCCCTTAAAATATATATTATACATCCTGAGGGCAAACAGCAACATGACCGACTTGGAATAAATCCCTCAAGCCATAGTGGCCAGAAGAAAGCCATTTATATTCTGACAGATTAATGTGTATTTTGTTATGCGTAACAAATGAAAATATTTACAACACTATCAGAGAGAGCTAAAGAAAAATTAAGTCTCACTAATCAATACAGTTCAAGCATGGATTTAAATTCTTTCCAAACCTTACAATGTCCTCCAAAAATTAGCATAAAATAAACAAGCATGTTACTATCAGTTTAGCTGTGGTTACTCATCATTATATTTAATCTTAAAATTTCTATGTAAACTAAATACTTCTCATGGTATAAGGTGAAAAAAATGAAGAAACTTCACGTGCTTGATGAATTTTAACAATGCAATGATTCAAAAGTGAGTTAATCCTCTCTAACGAATATCCTTTGCTGACACTACAATAATAGGGGAAAACAAAAACAGACAAAGAAAATTTAAAAAATTACATAAATGGCAGCCTCAGAGGCAGCGTACAAGTGGAGAGATTTGCCTGTGATGTGACAACAGAAGGTCCCTTGCTCCCTCGGCCTCAGCACAGCAGCGGGTCCGTATGCAGAAATCGGGCACCACGGTCCCCAATCTGGGTGCTACCCACCGCGTCCTGGCTCAGAGGGAGGAGGCAAGGCACACTCAGCCACTCACCGTTTCCAAGCACAAATCAAATGAGAAAAATGGGAAGAATAAACTGGTGTTATTTTGAACAAAACGGGACGTTCTACCTGGTGGGCAGTTGGTAATTAATCAGTAAAAGAGTCAACATAGTTACTAAAATATATTGAGTATAATGAGTTATTTTTACCGGGTTCTTCACCTTTTGCACACACAAAAAAGATCAGAATCTTGCACACAAGCAACACGAGCTGTCCTTGAGACTGGTAATGTGTGCACTGTTCTTGGCCAACACAGACCCTCCTCACCCCAGCCCGCGCAAATCGCAGCAGACACCAATGCCTGGCTGGTCAGCACAAACACATTGCTTTGGGCCGTGTTCCAGCAGCCAGGAAAAAAAACCAAAAAAAAAACCAACAGACCTGTCTTTAGCTCTGGGTAATGGGGTTGTGGGGAGCTGCCGGCTGGGACAGGCATGGCTCAGGGCGAGACCACCACAGCCTCCATCCCACAGCAATGGTTGCCCAACTGCCGGCAAGTCCAGTCCAGGAATGAAGGGGTCACACCTTCCGTCAACAAAAAAAAATCAAGGATACACCAACGCGCAGACAAAGTAAAACTTCATTCCTTCTGTAAGCTGAGAGGACCAACATTTTAAAGATCCTCCGACATCTTAAAGGAAAGCCGTAAGGGTTTTGTAAGAATTTCTAAAATCCTTTTTTTGAAGGGCTTTGCAGTCTTCTCTCCTGCCCAGATATCTCCTGGGCTGGAATCTCAGCACACTCTTCCTCGAGCTTTTCATACTTTGTTCAGTTAATATCTCTCACGCAGCCTTGCCATAAAGTCTGCTCTTTCCATGAGGAGCGCTACTCCTTGTATCAAAGAGAGGAGAAAACATTACGACTTCCACCATGACTAAAAATTGGCTGTCCTTCTACTTAACCTATTCATCCTCATCTCCTCCTCCTATTATTTCCAAAGCAATTTTGCAAGATGACTATTATGCAAATGCTACAATAAAAATCTTATTTTCTGCTTCCTTTCAGAGCCCTGTTCTATTTACCTCCATTCACTCTCTCTGATGGACTTCTCAGACAAAAAGGAAAGAATAAATGTGTCCATTATTGACCCGAGTCTGAGGAAACTCAGCATGAGGTCAACTACTGCAACAGAGGTTTTCAAAATCCCTTCCCACCTAATTTCCCCATTGCAGTGCTGGGATGACTTCTAATGCTCTGATACTTAGAGCGGGCTCGGCTCCCTTAACAGGTTCTGCCATTCCCATCGGGATTCCCAAATTGCTCTTTCTTACTCTCCTCTGCCACACCAGCTCTCCTAAACCTTGCACAAACAAAACTGGTGCAAAACACAGGCTTTCCGCTCGTATACTGGAGCTGCTGCCCAAGACCAGTTCCCCGTTTGAAGAATATTGCACCCGTAAGGCTGTAAGGCAATTTAAATTGTTTTTCATGAAACTTCTGAGAATCTTTTCATTGATACTCGATATGCAAACCTATACAGAAATACCTGCTATTCAAGAACGTCTTCACACGCTGCAAACGTTGATTCGTCAATGGAAAAATGCAAAAACATCAGACGGAGCAGTCACACTCCAAGTCCTACCTGCACTCCAGCCAAATAGTAATTACAACTAATTACTACAGCTTAGGATGCATTGATTAATGTAAATGAATACATTAGCTGGTTTCAAAATGAAGCCTATTTAAACTTCTACCAAGGATAAAGAATATTTTTTCTGTAGCTCCTCATTCTGAAGCATGCAGCACGGACTCAGGATGGGGGAAAACCAAAACCATCCCACTCACCAGTACAAAATCCCAAGGCAAAGTGGCATCTTCATCAGTGACTCCCTACTCCTCATCAGAAGCTCAGGAGTTCACATTGTCTGTCAAGCAGAAACCCCACAAAGCACCTGCATCAGCTGCTTTCAGGACATCTGAACCAGAAAAGCCAAGCCCACGACTTTGGGTGGAGGAATTGCTCGGCTACACAGCGCAAAGCATCCTCACCAGCTCAAGTCTCATATGCAAAGCAAGCTACGGCACCTTCTTCTACCGTATTTTAATAGGCAGATGGGTAGTTGAGGTTAGACTTGCAGAACGATCCAGAATGGTGAAATTCACGTTAGCTGGTGTCTGAGACCCCCCCAAAGTCCTCTGGCAAAGCCAGTTCCTTACCAGGGCTGTAAACGTTGTTTCTGCCCACGGAGGAAAAAATAAATAAATAAAGGAGGGGGCAGAGATACAGACCCATTACTCCCAGTGCTGTCGCAGCCCAGAACAGATGGTGTGAATGGGTACAAAATGACGTGTGGTGCATACAGCAGTAGCTCCAGACCTTTGCAGGGTCCTCCCAACCTCTGCAGCTGCTCAACCGGGGCTGTGAACCTGCAAAGTTACTGAAATCGCCTCAGAAAGCACAGACGGGGCTGATCTTGCACACAAGCATGTCTGTACAATGCCGCTACCCACACAGCCATAAAAAGCGTGAACATGTTAATCATGATACACTACAGCCATGGAGAGAACACCTTTCACCTTGTACCTCCTTGACCTGTACCAGGAAAGCAGCAGAAACAGGAAAGTGAATCTTTTTTTTTAATTCACATCTTGGAGCTGATGGTTCCCATGTGAAGACTTTCAAACTATTGATGAGAAACTTGCTTTTTCCTTCACATTTGCACTTCTCCAGCTTCCTTTCTCCCCCTTGGGAGCAGCTCGTAGGCTTCCCCAGACCCATGAACATGGCTGTTGAACAGCTCTAAAGCTGAGGAAGAAGCACAGGAGTGGAAATCTCAACTCTGCTTCTCCAGGTTTGCTGCCTTGGTCCAGCTCTTCTTCACGCCTCCATCTATAACGGGACTGACGGTACCTATCCATTCCCAAGCCCGTTGCGTTGCACGTTGAGCATCTCCCCAGCGCTACCTGCCCTGGGGCGCAGGCCGCTGCCCAAAGCCCCCGCGCTCCTCTGCGTCCCTCAGCCCACAGCACCCAAGCGGTTAAGTGGAAGCCGAGATTTACAGTTGCCTCAGATGACATCAACCTGGGGTCTCAACAGAAAAGTCTCACGCACGCATGGCAGGCGAACCACTGAGTTTTCAATTAGCCTATGTTTTAGGGATGCGAAATTGCATATTCCTTTTCTACGCCTTCCCTGCACTTACAGAGCAACCCATTATTAAGCTATTAATCACCTCTCTCAATTAATAGTTCTAAAATGACCCGGGCTTTAGTAGTTGTGTTGCAATTGAAAAGCTCACTTATTTTTGGAAAGGTAAAGTTACGGGCGGCAGTAATTTGAAGCAGCCGAGCCATTAGCCACTGTTTAGAATCTCAATTACTCTAAAGAAGGATAATTACAACTAAAACAAACTTGTGATCCCACATCAGTGAGACGAGTTCTCTCCTGCTTTATGGAATATACAAGCAGTTTTTCATCCGCTGGATTTAATTTCCACATGAAAAATTGACCTTAACAGTATGAAGTATGGCTACAAGTAAAAACTGTGTTTTCATTGAAGAGAAGAAATGCATTTCCTGAACGCCGGCTGTTCAAGCTAATTGATTTATTGGCTCTCCATACAGTGTACTATTGTCTTTGCACTCGTGGGACGGGGAAGCTCTTGAGAGCAGAACTGCTCTCTGCCGCAGCAGCCTGACAGCTGAGGAGGGCTTTTTTTTTTAATATAATGTGCAAGTTTCTCAGAGCTGAAGGAAATCTTTCTAGGATCGGAGGAAACTAACTGGACGTGCCTGTTAGCTTACTGGATTATTTTTTTTAAACACCATAATGCTATTGGGAAGTGAACAGCACTGGCAGCAGGTTATTTTAATGGGATTGCTTTCACTGTAAAACATTTGTGTTCAGGCAGATGTAAAATACCAGTCAAAAGAAGAGAAATAGGAAATTCCCTTTTTTTTTTATTTTATTTTAGAGATGGCAGTGAAAAATTCAGTAGGAAATAAAGGCTGTGCAAAAATACTTTTTCCTGATAATGAAAACAATTTTAAAATTCATGAAATAGCCAAATATTTGTTATGAGCTCTTGCTTTTAGGTTTTATGTAAATTAATGCCTATAAGATGAAAGAAAGTGCTTGGTAGCAGGTGGAAGCAAACTCACATAATCATGCCAATAAAAAAGCCCTGAGGAAAAACAAAATAAAATGAAAAATCAATACAGGATGTTGTTCTCCAGATACACTATTAAAATGTGGTATTCCAGAGCTGCACTATTGCCCTCAGTAAGGGATGAGCCTTTTGCTCTGGGATAAGCTGAGGGACAAATTCCCCCCTCTCCTGTGTGCAAAAATCCTGCTGCAGCCGAAGGAAGCTGCCTGCACACATGCTGGAGAACACAGCCTGAATACAGTGATGTAGCACTGGATTTTACCGTGTCGATGAAAAACACCAAAAGTTTTCGAGATTCCCTAACTGCTGCCAAAGTGAAAGCCCAGAACGTAAACCTGGCAAGAAATCTGATTATATGAAATATTTCCGCAATAATTCTTTTATTCCAGTAACAAGCAGTTTGGCTACAAATTGTATTTTTCTCCTCTTCCTTGGTTGTTTTTTGGGGTTTTTTTTTGGTTGTTTGGGGGGGGGGGGGGGGG
>WHYT01016787.1:11428-29078 GCA_009806455.1 Tetrax tetrax
GTTCGTTCCAGTGGAATTAGGGATCTGTCACAGAAAATGTTTATTTAACGTGGCTGTGTGTTTTTATGGTGATGTAGAACTGTATGGTGTCTCTCTCAGAATGAAACGTCTGAGTGTTAAGAACAGCGCTTAACGGAATACATGTAGTCCACTCAGCTCACACCTGCGTTCCTAATTCGTTTGTTCTTGGTGTTTCTTACAACGCGCTGGGGACTCCGTCCGACCCTGGGCCGCGCGGTCCTCCTGTGCTGTGTGTTTCCTCGTCTTTTCTCTAGAAGGCTTTTCAGCGTGCCTTGTCTTGCCTTGGCCAGATTCACTGCTAAACCAAATAGTTCTTTACTACAGAATCATACTAATTTATTTTGCTCTATATTCAAGGCTTTCCAGTGGGCTTTTCAGAACTTCCCTGTTTATTTTTTTGTGAGTCCTTTCTAAACGTTTCCATTATCATTTCTGTTACTTAGTCTTTGGGGAACCTCAGTCCTTTGCCTGCAAGCAGATAGGGAAAAACTCATTCTCTTGCTTCAAACCGTTCTTTGAGCCTAGTAGTTATTGTAAAATATTTTCCATTTTCTAGGCCAGTGGGCACATGATAAACCTTTCATCAAAGCTGGCTACCTAGAGACATTTAACGGTAAAGCTCCTCTTCCATTACAAAAGTACGTCAAAGCCCACGACTTAAATACAGGCAGACGGGCTCTCGCAGTGCTGCTTGTGCGCAGGACAGTGTTTTTGCATCGGCTGTTTGTAAATGGGTTGTTGCCTTTGTGCCTAAGGGTAGCAGAGACACCGCCAAAACGTTTAAATTGTCTTTTAAGATTCCTGACCATATTTTTGTAAATGATCAGTGATCACTCAATTTTACTCAAGTCCCTTTGATGTAGCAGAACTATCCCTTCTAGAAGTAATTTCAGGAGCCTGGTAATAGGCAATCATTATTTAATCTAAAAAGTTTAAAATATGCTAGTGATTTAAAAAAGAATACTTTCAGATGTAAAAAAAAGGTGTGAAGCATTCTGTGCGTAGTACAGACCATGCTTTTACTTAACATAGCATAATTTGATTTTATAGGCTGTGTAAATCCACACGTTATAGACACGAAAATGTCCGTGTTACTTCCTTTTCTCCAAGTGTGGTGACGTGAGATGCTGCCTCAAAATAAAAAATGCACAGTGACTGCTCTGTGAGCCGGAGCACCGGATCCGCACAGCTCGGAGCTCGGTGTCCTTCGTACCGTCGGCTTCCAAGGGCGCTGCGTTAGACCTGTGTGTGTTAGAATTGTATGCACGCTGTATTCACCCAGATATTTCTTTTGTCCTGAGGATGAACTTTTGGAGTCTCAGCGTTCCTTTACTAATGTATTTAGTTTACTTTGTTAAAGTCAGACAATGGCAGAAAACAAGTCCTGTAAATAGCATCTCTACTGCAGATAAAATCATTTCTGCATTTTCATTTTCTCTTACGTTGTTAAGAACTTGATTGTATTTCACTGTGGAGATGTAAAGTAACTTCATTTGCACAGAGGCCTGCCCGTACTTCGTAAGTACAAGAGCAGTCACTCCAGTGGTAATGTTAGAAAGCTGAAAGGTTTTGATGTCTGTATTTATTCAGCTGGATGGCTTTATCCAAAAGTTTCTGTATCAGGATTTTCATGTTCTGTCAAATTCCAGTGCTGAAACTGTTCTCAGGAGCTATCCAGAGTTCACGTCTTCTCCTGTTTGGTGGAGTTTGTAGATGTCAGTAGATGGAGTTCTGCTGGTCGAAGCCGTTCCTCACCCAGGCCTTTGGATGAGCGGAGCAGTGTCCCAGCGGTGAGGGGACAGGGTTGCTGGGTGTGCCTGTGTCTCTGCTGGCGCTGTGAGCTGTGCTCTGCCAGGTGCGGGGTTTGTGCTGCTCCCCGCCGTTGCTGGCGCGCTTGGGCTGGGCTTGTCCCAGCGCTGGAGGCTTTCTGTGGTTTGTGGACGTTTGAACGTGCAGTTGCTGTCGTCTTATTTTCCTGAAGTAGGCTGCTTGCTTGCAGCTTTCTGGAGCAAGGTCGCACCCTACACTTTTTCTTTACCATCTCTACTGTCCCGTGTAAGGACACATTAACGTAACATCCCAGTCAGCACCCTTCAGAAGGGGGAAGAGCGGGGCTAGGTGCCTTTGACAGAGTTCAGTGCTGCTGATGCTCACAAGCTTTGGTAACCTGCGATGCAGTTACGCCCTTTTCCGTGGAATGACAGCCTGTTCTCGGGAGCAGCTGAGGCAGCAACGCAGAGAGTGTGCGTGGAGGAGGTGAAACGTACCGTTACCTCGCGTTGCTCCACACAGACAGGGAAAGAGTGGCTCTGGGGACAGGGTGCTGCCTCCCTCCCGGCACAGGTGTGGTTCAGGTGCAGCCGTGCCTTTGGTTACCAGCGTTCCGCGCAGCGGCAGTGCCCGGTGCGGTGGGTCCGTCCTGGCCCTGCCTGTTCTGTGCTGGCGGCTGAGGCCCGCGGGGTGTCGCTCCTCTCTGGAGAGGATGTCGTGTTTGCCTTAGGCCTGCTTAAAGCTGTTGGGGTTGTTTTTCTCCGGAGGAAGACTTGCCTTTTGGGTGATCTTGTTAAAAATTCCCTGTTCACGATCGGTGCTATCATGGGAACTCTTTGGTATTTTTTCTATTTCCTCGACTCCTATTCCTTTCCTGAGAGTGACTTTTTATTTGTGTTCTGGCCATCCGAATTTCAATCAAGACAGACAGCGGATCATGGCATTATTTTTCTGCCTGTTGATCCTTCTTATTTCAGTTTCTTTCAGAGATAGTTTAGTCTATTTTCCTTTTATAAAAAGGATTAAAAAACTCTGTGACCCAGTGGTAGTTTTCTTGAACTCCTAAGCTTGTGAAGAGCGACAGCATCTGTATTATTTTGAAAGATGAAGTTTTTCTCACTCCAGCTGTAGTTAAACCCGGTCTCAGCGCAGGGGTGCTGTGGGCGTGCAGGGCAGCGTGCGGCCTTGGGCGGCGCGGGTGGAGCGGGCTTTAGCCGCCCTGCTCGGAGCGGGACGTCGGTGCGGGTGCCCGCGGGGCCTCGCCGTTCCCGTGGTGTCTCAGCAGCTGCGTTTGAGATGGTGGGACGGGGTTTGGTGCGCGTGCTGTTTGAGGAGCGGTACCTGAAGAGCCGCAGGCTCGTTAGCAGGGGAGGCCGCCTCACGATCCGCTGACCCTCTGCAGCTCTTAAAGACGTCTTCTGCGTGTCCGAGGGGAAAAAGTGTTAAAATGGAGCAAGAGTATCTCCAGAGTTTTCTGTTTCTCTGTGGTGGGCTGCCTGATTTTGTTTGTTAGTTTGTGTAATTCTTGAGTTATGGTAACTTTCAATCCAAGAGACCCAGAAATAAACCAGTCTGTGATTTATTTATTTATTTATTTAGCTCATGATGAGTAACGTGGAGGACAGAGGACCACCGCCATTGGGCCAGAGGATCAGCATTGCGCAAGGTCAGTGGTGACTTCCCATGGCACTGGGCTGTCAGAGTGGTCCCGTAAGGTGGGGGCTGCTGGCCGGGGCCCCCCGCCCGCGTGCTCCGGGGCTCGCTGGGCTGGAACAGCCCTGGAGCACGGCCGAGCGTCCGCTCACTGCTGTGGGGTGGGTACCTGGCTGCAGAGGGGGCAGAGCAGCCCAGGCGCCTCGGCGGCCGCACAGCATCCCTTCCTCCCAGCTGGCGGTGGTTGGAGGGGTGGGAGGCCCTGGGGGGGCCCTGGGGGACACAGTGAGCAGAAAATCGGTGGGAGGAGGGGGAGCAGGAGGGAGAAAGTGGAGAGCGTGGCCTGGCAGCGGAGCCAGCGGCTGGAGAGGCGGCTCCAGGAGGGTGGTTTATCAGTGCCTGTGCAGTGGTGTGGGGTGGTGAAAGCAGAAAAATGATACCTTGCTGTGATGTTTTGCTGGGAGATCATCTGTGTGCTGAGGCGATTCCGAGGAGGACGTGGGCTTAATTCTCACCGGCTGCATCTGGTGCCAGATGCCAGGTACACCCAACAGGTGCAGGGAGCGTTCCGTGCACTGGTAATTCTGGCTCTTAAAGCGGGTAGCGGGGTTAAGTATGACCATTGCCACAGTGACAACGCTTGCATGTTTTTCTGCCAGCGGGACACGAGCCACGTTGCTGTGTTTGTTCCTGTGTAGCCACCGGCTGTGTGTGTTCCGGAACAAGACTGCTCTCGTGGACTTTCCCGTCCAAGCGTTGCGTGGCCGTTCCGGGAGAGAAGGGAGGTGGTGCGATGACCTGATTGCTTGCAGAGGTGAGTGGCTGTAGTTCCTAAACACAGCTGTACTCTTAAACGAGTAGCTGTTCAAAGCAGAGACCTTTAACAGTTTTGTTCTTCATGCTTATGCATTTTATGGGTTTTTATTGCCATACTATGTATTACCATAAAAACCTCGTTCTCTCCATAATGGCTTGAAAACGGTTTCATTATTATGTTAATATGAAGCCCTTTGCAGATCATCTTTTGTCAATCTTTTTGAAGTACTGTACATTACATTCTAAAAGTTATATACTTGTTCTTCATGCTTACTGAATATTAAGTGTGACTAGCAAAGGTTTCCTTGATATTTGAAGATCTCTTCCATTTAATTAAATTATTGTTTTTGTAACAGACCAGAGGCAAAGCTTTCAAGCCAAAAAAAAATTATTAAAAAATTTCTAAATTTTTTCATTTCTGATACATTAAAATCAGTCTCTACATTTAAGCAAGGAATACCTCTTAAAATTAATTCAGAATGGCTGATGCGCCTTCAGTAACAAACCCAGGTTTAAATTAAACCAAGGATGAACCTGGTACCGCGTCTTTTTCACTTACCAGTGCCAGCTGCATGAGAAGAGGAGGAAGGTAATTTGCAATTCTAGAATTTAACTTATTTTCATGTGCCAAATAGATGGGAACATACGAGTGTGAAATATCTGCAGAGCCACGCCTGACATTCAGTGCGTTAAGCGCTGTCTTTGCGCAGCGTGCCCGTAACAGGAGGGCAGCGCTGCTCTAGAGCCTCCCCTCTTGTGTTCTGGGCAGCTGTGGGCCGGGTGGGGAGAGCCTGGGCTTCCCTTTCCGGGGCTGAGCGCCCCTCTCCCCACCACCGCGCCGGCTGAGTCCCAGCCTTCACGGCAGAGTTGTGCGTTCCTTAAGGACCGTCCTTTGGGCCGCTTTTGGATTTGGCATGTTTACATGGAGCTGTGTTTGCCTCTTTTGTACTATGGGAAAGAGGGGGAATCTCTGGTCTCCTTTCTGAGCCTTGCAGGATTTATTTGAGTAATTGTTTCAAGGTGCATTTCTATTTATTTTATCCCTATCGATCTTTGTGATCTTCGTCTGAATGCTTATCTATGCCGTATATAATTTCCATTTTCCATTAATGAATTTCCCCCCGCTGCATTTTTTCTGGTTGATGCAGCCAGAACTGGACAGTATTCTTGGTGAGAATACACAGTTGACCTTGAAAGTGGTACTGTATCCAATTTAATTTTTTTGGCATGCATTTATTACATATTATTGTTTATCTTTTCATTGATGGTACACTGTTTCTTTTCACGATTTTATGGGTATTTCAGAAATCAATGAAGATTCTTAATAACAGATCATTTTAGCGGGACATGCCAATGTTATCAGTATTCCTTTAAATGTGCATTACTTTGTGTTTATCAGCACTGAATTTCACCAGCTGCAGTTTGTTCATTTGCTTACCCTGTTAGGTTTCTCTCGAGATCCTTCAGACTGTATTACCTCATTGGTTTCATTTTGCCGTTTCACAAAATGATAGTTGTTAAAGAGGGTTAATAAATCCTCCTTAGAGGTCTGGAGAGGGTGCCCTGAGTTATACTGGCTGTTTGCCAGCGTGCTGCCCTGTTAAAATGCCAGCGGAGAGCAAGGAGCCTTTTTCTTTG
The DNA here is from genome assembly GCA_009806455.1 of Tetrax tetrax. Classification (NCBI taxonomy): domain Eukaryota; kingdom Metazoa; phylum Chordata; class Aves; order Otidiformes; family Otididae; genus Tetrax; species Tetrax tetrax. Next base: position 17,327 of record WHYT01016787.1, read on the forward strand.
CTCTTTGTCCAGGTGTGGGAGCTTCTATTCCTGTTTTAGTTTCAGTCGTTTTACCTGGTGCTGAAGTGGGGCTCACTACTGGTCCTTAATTTGCAGGACTACTGTGTGCACCTTAGAAAGACGTGTGGCTTTTAGCATAACGCAAGTTTTTTAGCGCAAGTTAATCTTGCAGTTCTGCACCAGGTTACGTGGGGTGAGGTCCTGTGGTTGGTGTCGGTGGGAGAATCCACACTGTGCGCGCAGTGAACCCTGGACGAGGCTGGAAATGGCATAAATAGGGCTTTGGGTTTTTGTGACAGCGAGGGCGAGTAAATCTGGGACCAGAGAGCAGGAAGATTTCCTCTCCCTGCCTGACGAGGGGGCTACAGAGCTGTGGGAAAAACTGCTGCCGTTCGTGGTACCTCATGGCTTCAGCTCCTGTTAACACCGCCACGGGTTCTTGGGCTGCGTCTGTGTGAGGCGGTTACTCTAATGCTGTGAGAAGAGACAGAGAACTCCTGATACCCGAGTGGCATGGTTGGCTGTGAGCAGGTGAGGAGAAGGAGGACTCAGCCGTGCTTACCAGAATACTGTATTTTTTGTATTAACATCCATAAAAAGAAAGTAACCCACGTGGCAAGTCAGGTGGTAACCTGGGGCGGTTCCCCTTTGCGGCAGGCAGGCCCACCTTACGGGAAGGCCGTGCGGTTCCCAGTTTGGACGCGCCTGCCTTTGACTCCGTAGCCTACGGCTTTGTGCCTGGGGCAGCCGGTCCGCTCCGGCTTGGCAGGCTTCTTACCCAGAGCATCTGAGAAGACGCTTGTGATGTATTGGCTCTGCACGTATCGCTGCATGCTGTGCGTGAAAAACCCCGCGTTATTCGTCCACCTTGCCGAGGTATGGTAAGTAAGCTTTGAGGAGTTTAAAAATGGATTTTCTTAAATTCTCAAACTGGATATTTCATTAACATTAAATAAACATTTCAGTACGGCGGTTCACTTAATTTCAGCTGCAACAAAAGAATTAACTCTGCTTTATTGCAATTTTGAGTACTACCTACTTCTTTATAAACTGTGAAAGAGCCACAAAGGTGGTTTTTACAGCAGAGTTCCTTTGCCTGAGCTTCCACTGCAGAGACATTATGTCAGAGGTGAAGATAAACGCGTTAGCAGTCAAAGCACACCTTCGGTGGGTGATAGGAACAACTTTATGTATCACATCATTAAAGCAGAACAGAACACGGAGGCTGAAAAGCATTCATCTGGGAAACCAGTAAGTGCACTATTCAAAACATTTTTTTCTAAGAAAAATGAACTCTGCAAACAGAGGAGAGAACTGTGCTAAGAATGCTGGGAAAGCCTGATGAAAACAGAGGCTACGCGGAGGAAATTGCTGCAGAATGACAGGCCGGTCGAAGCTGACAAAGGCTCTGGACGTCGTCTGGCCAAGGGCCCTGCTGAAGCAGGGCCGCACAGAGCCGGCTGCGCGGGGCCGTGTCCAGGTGGGCTCCGAGCATCTCCAGGACAGAGCTCCCCACCTCCCTGCTGGGACTGGTGGGTGGAGGGGCAGGACCCCCGCCTCGGCCTGCTGCCACCGCTCCTCCTCACACGTCCCAGGGCACCGGTGACTTTCCTGCAGCTGTGCAGGCGTGTGACACAAATAGAGGACAGAGGTCCATCTCCGCGCCGAAAAGCTGCAGTTATGTCTGTGAAACGTGAAGCTTTGGAGGGTGAACTCACCTCTGCACGGCCTGGTGCTCGGCAGTGAGCTCCGGAGGCAGCGAGCGGGACTGGAGGCACGGGGAGCTGAGAGGGAGGGGGTCACTGCAGCGGGTGGCGGCTGGGAGGCAGGTATTTTGTGTGTCTATCTGTGGCAGCGTCTCCGTTACGCCTACACATAACACAGCGTTTGGTTGTCACTGCCTGAGCGCCCCGCCGCCGAGCACGAGGCGCGTTTAGATCTGCTGTCTTCTGCGATGCCTACACGAGACCTGCCATACCTCTTGGTGGTGTTGAGTCTAAAGAGCGTTAGAAATCCCCCTTTATGAGCAGAAGTTTGATTCCTTTTTAGAGATAACTTTCTGCTTTTCTGCCTCTCCAACTCCTTTTTGCCCTTTGCAGTTTTGAGGTAGGTCGGCATTGTCCTACTCTTCTCAGTTAATGGTAATTTTCACCTCGGAGAACAGAACTAGGATTTTTTTTTTTTCTTTTTAAAGTTTAAAAATAACAAAATTATACCATGTAGGCCATATGGCAGAAAAAGGAGGTGAGAAAGATGAAGGAAAATTCAGAGCAAGAGGGTTGGTAGACTTGCTGGATCGGGTCCTTTCTCATTTCTGTAGGTGATTTATCTACCACGTCACTCTGTTCCTTCTCTAAATGGGCTTGTAGTCACAAGTGTCGGTGGGTGTGGTTCTGAGTGCACACAGGTTGCAGCTCTGAGGAGAAACCCCTTTGGTCGGGCCTCTCCCAGCGCCGGGTTTGTCCCCGAACAGGGCTGTTACTTCGCTAACTTGTACTGGAGTGGGATATGATGATTAAATCAAGCACAAACTTTTATTTCCAAGCGTGATTATTCCACGTAGTCAGGCTGAACCCAGTCCCCTCAAATGGTGTTCCTCTACCAGGAGCAGGTTTCCAGCGTTTGCGGTGTGAAAAGCAGTGACCTGTGCTTCCCGTGGAAGAGAAACGGTGGCTCTGGCACCACAGATGAGATGTGTTCAGACTCGGAGTATTTCTGGAAGGGCTGAAATTTCCTGCTACTTTTACAACTTGAACTGAGCTCTCATGTGGACACAATGAAAAGGCTCTCATTCTTTGACGCGATAGACCTGTAGCGCTGGACCCGCCGCTCGCGCGTGCCCGGCTCACACAAAGCACAGACTGACTGCCACACTGTAGGCTCTGCCTTAGCCCAGACTCTTCTGTAATCTCGCCCAGAACAGCCAATACCTGGTGTTCCAGACGGAGCGGAGCGGCATGAAATACTTGTGTTGGTAAAATAGGTGCTGCAAACCCGTGCAGCTGCCGTCCTTTTCCTTAGCAGCAGGTTTGCAGTGGGAGTGATAAGGAGGAAGCCCTGCGTCGTTCAGGTGGCAGAGCAGAACCCGGCTGCGCTTGGAGCCGTGTGCGGGTACCGCGCGCTGCCCGCCGCCGCTCCGTCCCTCTGCCTGCGCTGGCAGCGGTGTGTCCCGCCTGCTGGCAGCGTGGTCCCCGTCCCCGCAGCGTCGGCTGCCCTGTGCTCACGCAGTTACTGACGCGCGGCGCTGGCCTGCGTATCTCTGCGGCGGTGGAAATACACCTGGTGCGTGCTGCTGGCCACGTGGCGGAAATCCTCCTCTAGGCCCTGGGTCAAACCATGGAAAAACAGCTTACATGAACTGTTACTGGTGTTAATAACACCACTGGTGAGGTTATTAAAAAAGTTCTTTGCCTGTAAATAGCCTTTTTTCCCTCAAAAATAGTCTTTTGGGGTAGAACCGATTAATGTTTTAGCAATACATAATTTGGTTACAAGAAACTTTCACAAAAATAGAGATAATGTATTTTACAGAAGTCACATATTAGACAAATGTTAAATATTTTACAAGCACATCAGCTGTGCCTGAAACTTCTTTGCAGTGCGTAGTAACCAGTTGAAGGTAATATCTGTCATTTATTGGAGAAAAAGCAATTGAATACTCAACAGAAGAGAAATGATCTTTTTAGCTGGAGTATAGAGTCCGTAATTACAGCGTGAACAGATTAGGGAAAATAACATTCCATCATATCTCCCGTTCAGCATTTACGGAAATTCTGGGTATTTATTTAATATTTAAATAGCCCGTCTCCAAGAGTGTTTTCATTGTTTGGTGTGGTTGAGCAGTTCTCTGACACCCTTCATCATTCATCGAGGTCATTTTTGTAGGCACATAATATTTTAAAACTGTCTTTTTATCTGCAAAGTATTTTTACCCAGGAGTTTTGTTAAACTGCTAATGAGTCTCATGGGGCGATATGTTTAAATTAAACATACATTAATACCTGTTATAAAGTGAAAAAAAACCCCTAACAAAAAAGCTTACCATATATATATCTATAAAACCAAAGGTGAAGCTGAGCCCTCCTGTTAAATAGTGGATTTGGAGCCGGACTGCCGTCCCGGTGTCCTTGGCGTGGGCGAGCTGGCCGGGAGGCGAGGCAGGTCGGTCGGTGGGGCTCAGGGAGTCGAGCTGGGGCTGGGGACGTGCAGGTCTCGCAGCGTCGGGTGCTCACAGAGCGGTTTTGCGTGCCGCCGCCGCAAGGGCACGTCCAGCCCCAAGCTGGCCGTGCGTTTGGCCCCTAATGTGGCATGGCTGCGGCTCTGCTGGGAGCCAAGGACCATCGGGCTGTGACCTGTGCCCCAGCATCGTCCTCTGTGGGTTTATGCAAGGGCTTTCCGTGGTGTGTTTTCTGGAAGTGAAGGGTTTGGTGCTGCCTCTTGTCTTTCGCGGTGATCGTTTCCCCCGGCTGCGCTGCTCGCGCGGTGCAGGTGCTAATACCTGCTCCACTGCAGACCCCACCGTCGCAGCTCATCAACGGGAAGGGAGCCGGCGGGTTCGCCTGGACGGGCCGTCTCACCTGATCTCACCCACCTCGCACTGCGGGAGGGCCAGGAGGTCTCACCAAGGTTTCCACTGCATCTCCAACAGTGGTGGTAGCTGCCGCACGGGTACCCAGCTGTCAGGAGAATTTGTTGGTTTTGGAGGGGCAGGGATGCATCTGGGTGGGCGTCTCCTTAACCTCCTCATTCCTAAGTTCACGGGCTGGCCTGCTACTCCTGCGGGCCTGGGAATGAGATGAAATCCCACTGAGTAGCTATGTCTGTGAGTATGAAGTCGCTTACAACTTCATGAAGGACCAGCTAAGTTAATTTTCAGTGACAAATAGTCGTAACATAAGTCAGGTTTTTTTAATCCTACGGTTTGATCATACAAGCCACTAAAACCTTTCTGCTGTGCATCCCGCATCAGGCCAGCGTGACGCAGTGACACAGCAGTGCTGACTGTGCCTGTGTTGGATCTGTGTGAGGTTTGCGTTCTCCTTCGTGTTACTGGCAAAGGGACTGGGAAGAACAGCTTGGGAAGGACTGAGCTCTACAGAACCCTCCGTATTTGGGGAACATTGATCGCTGTACTTTGCTAGTTAATAGCCACTTGTGGCACTTTCCCTGGTCATAATTTTCCTTGAATTGTTCAGACAACAGTTTGTTTTCATCTTCTCAGTAAACCAAGTTACCTGGTAAGGATATTTTAAAGCTAGATCTTGCTGAGTTTGTTCGAGCTGTCCAGCGCTGCCAAGACAATTCCCTTTTAAAGAGGGTTAGGCCAGGTTTTTGCCAAGATCCTGCTCCCATTAGTCTGTATTCTTTTGGCACTGTTGCTCTTCTTCAGCACAAGAGGATTTGTCTCTAAACGCTGGCTCTGAGTTCCCTTGCTGCTGTCCTTGTCTCTCCGTGTGCTGCGTTAAGCTGGCCAGTGCTCTCCCCCCGCAGCCCACGGCTCAGACCCTCCGGCCCCTTCCCCTCCTGGGCATCGCGATGACTTTGCTGCTTGCTGCTCTCGTGCTGGGCTGTACACGTAACGCTCCCAGATGCCTTCAGAACTAGTCGTTCACTGATACTTTTCCTGAATAACCTCTGTAACCATCTAGCTGTGGTCACTCAGTAATGAATATTTATGTGAAGGACTGCTCTTACTCCCCGTTGTACTTCTCCATTTTTGTACCTCATCTGCTGTGCTTTCCTTCCCAAGCTAGTTTGACAGGGATGAATCTTTCCTCCCCAGTGCTGTCCCCTAGCAGATATACTGGATGTGCAGGATCTGTAGACGGCTCTCGTTAGTGTAAGCACTTGTTACTAACGTCATGCCTTGTGCTTTTTTTATTGTTCACTTCTAGGCCTTATGACCAACTCTTTCCTCTGTAAATTCTCTAGTTCCAGTTAAATAGTTTGCCTCTCCTTTACCCAGTGCCAGAAAAGCTGCCTTGTCTTTGTGGGACAAGACTTGTCTTAGTATTGGCTGCTACGGCCTCTTCTAATCTGGAAAAAAACCCCCAACACAAAATAAATGAAGAAACGACTGTTTTTCAGTGGTTCCTGAAGATGGTAGCAGCTGGAATTGCAGGAGAATAGCGCGAGTCTCCTGAGGCACCAGTAAGGGCCTTGGAGACCGTAATTCAGGAACGCCAGCTGAGAGCGTTGGAGGTTTCACTTTAAAAGGACAAAGGACCTTTGGGATTTCCCTACCAAACCCTGCAGAAGTAGCCAGTGTTTATTTTCCCCAGTGCTGTACGCAGCAGGCCTGACAAGCGCTGCCCGGGCGCGGTGAGTTTTCTGCAGCTGCTGCGTTGCGAAGGGCGTGGATCCCACCTAACCCCGTCCTGAAGCTCAGATGTGTGTTCCAGGAAGAAAATGTAATTTGTCTATTTGTCCTCAGTAGTGACAAGTGAAACCTGCAGACACGCACTGAGAGCCTCCGCAGTGAGCTCTGCTCCTCGTGTGGGGCAAACAAAACGTTGAGACGTATTCGGTTACACTTTGTTTACCATTTTAGCTTATTTTTCACTGCCTTAAATCCAGTCATACATATGTATGCTTAATGTTAAGCAACAGAGTTAAGCAGAGCAACTGTAGAGAAGTAAAGCTGATCCCCTCTCAAGGTTTTTGTGGAAAAACATTTAAATGTTGCTTGAAGGAGTTACACTTCCCAGTAGATGGCAGCATATATTCAGTCTTTATTAAAAAAAAAAAAGTAAAACCTTTATGAAGGGTGAAGAAAATGCTTACAGAAGTCCAAGATATATTCTTTACAGTGTTGTTTACAAGTGTCTGTTAATAGTCCTTTCAGAAGCTGCTGTTGAGAAGCAGGACCTCGGTGGAGAACGTGCACTGGGCTGTGCAGTAAGTCAGACAGTCTCCGTTTCTGGCTGTGGGGTGTTTCTCGGGCTGAAACACGAACGAAAGACAGGGCCGTGGGGCTGTGTTTTCCCCAGGAAAGTGGAGGCCTGTTGCCCCTGCTCAGTCTGAAGGTGCGGGTACGGTAAGGGCTTGATCTGGGTTCGCTGAGAGGGCACGCGCCCTGGGACATCGGTGGGTGGGTGGGTGGCCCTGGAGCCCGTGTTGCGGGGCCGGTGGAACCCCCGCAGGTCCCAGCCCTGGGTGGCTGCGCTGTGCATCACCGGCACGCTGCGGCTCGGCCACGGGTGCCCTCGGCCCCAACCCTGCGGACCCCAGGCAAGGCTGGTGCCCGGCAGCACTGGAGGCTCTGACCCTGCAGAGCCCCGGCCTTGTCACGTCGTTCGTGTACGGAAGTGAGGGGTTTGTGACGAGTCTTGTGTGCTCTGCGATCTCTAGGTGTGCTCTAGAAGGGATGCTAAGGCAGGCAGACATGAGTGGTTATTGTGTACTGCTCTTGGCAGTGTTCCTGTCCTCTGCTTGTTGCCAGCACCGTCCTTTTGCCTTTTCAATACTGTGCTTTTTGTCTTTAATACGTGGCTTTTGTTTCTGTTCACTTATGTATTGTAAATGCATTATTCTGCTAGTCTGCAAAGACTGATGTCTTTTGGGGACTTTTTCCTTCAAGCATAGGGAAGGAAAGCAGGAAAGAAGGGTGTTTGTCTTCTGCTGTTGGGGCTGGCTGGTGCTGCCTGCAGCACGGGCTGATCGGCCGCTTCCTTGAGAGAGGCTCCTTCCAAAAACCACGCTTCCCACCGTGACCTGGCGCTGCCTCTGGCTGTGAGGCTGCAGGAGGGTGACGCAGATACCGAGGCGTGTCTGTGACTTTCTGTAGGCCCATGCTGGTGGAGGGGTCGCTTGCCTTGGATGGGGCGCAGGTGCCCACACCGATGCTGCGCCTGCTGCGTGTCCGGCGCCGTGCTGGTGGGAAGCTGCCGTCATGCTTCCAGGTGACGGCACGGCTCTTGGAGCAAGGCCACTTGCTTCATCCATCCCAGTCCCACGTGTGTGGGTTCATCCTGCCCTTCCCCGCTGTCCCCACGCGAGTCCAGCCAGGGCTTGGCCAGGGCAGTGGAGGCCAGGTGGGAGCAGCACCCCTCCTGTCAGGCGGTGCGTTTGCGTAAAGCCGTGCGTGATCCAGCCTTCAGAGAAACCGCCCTGTGCTCCTGCGTGTCGGGGGCTGCCTGCGCCCGCTGCTCCAAACCGCTTTACCCTCCCGGGCCCCGGAGACGTGCTTGTGGGGCACGTGCCATCGCTCGGATTGTGAGAGGATGGAGAAACAAGACGGAGACAAACGTTTGTGCTGTCAGGGTGCAGCGGTGATGTTCGGCGGCTGGATAACACCTGGCCTGTGGAGTCAGAAGCAGCTTGTGTCTTTGTTGTTTGCTTTTATTTTATAGCTTTTGGCAGATACCCAGAAAACAAGATTAGTCCCTTTTTTTTGTTTGTTTGTTTTCTCCTGTTACAAACCCCTGCAACAACTCTGAGTATCTAAACACAAAAAACAGCCTCTGACACACAGCGGTGCTGTGCTGCTGCAGAAATGCTGAGCACTTCTCCTCTGAATTGGGGAAGCATTGTCATCCCTGCTCGTGAGCAGGGAGTGAGCCCCTGCCAGCAAGGAGTGTTTTCCCCTCAGACACGACCGGGCTGTGCCTGCAGCGCGGGAGTCAGAGAAACTTCCCGAGTCTGCGGCACAACCAGGGGGTCGGTGTCCCACGTTTGAGTCCGGTTTGTCATGGAATTGGAGAGCACCCGGCAGACACAATCGATGGACTCTGCGCAAGGGTGAGTGGGTTTGGGGGATATAACTGGTGTTTCTCTTTTCAGTTTCCATGAACTCACTTTCCTTCCTAAAATACTGGAATTCTGCGAGCAGCAGAGCCCAAATACATCTCAGCATTTTCATGACGTTTCTCAAAGAGTTACCAGTTTTCACTAGCGCTTTCACAGCTGTAAATGTCTACATTGTTGGGTTTTTTACTAATGTTGGGTGTTTACTCCAGCTGTGGTCCTAGAGGCTTTTGACTCTTTTGCATATTAAAAGAGAATTATGGTTTTCTTTTTTTTTTAAATCCACTAGTGGAATTCAAGACTCCTAAAGCAGGACCTTCGGACCACGAGACGTGACAGGGGTGTCAGTGAACGGTGCTATTGAGTCGCCCATTCCTTCCGCGCCGGCCTCAAGCACAGGTGGAGCGTGGGTACCACAGACGTGACCAGAGACCAGCTGATGAAGGTGACTTTTTTAATCTTCATCCATCCTCGGGTACGGCTCGGGGCTGGAGGGTTCCCTGCTGACTGGAGCTGCTTTGGGAAATCTCATGTGTCTATGAAACACCAGTGCAACCTCAGCAGATACGTAGTATGTTACATATACGTGCACGTATGTGGGTACGCACGCTGGCTGCCTTCCGCCGCCTGTGTCCCTCCTGGTGGGATCCCGCTGTCTCCGTCCTTGGAAGGAGCCCCGAGCGTTGTGGCGTGTTCTGCCCGCTTACCTCTGTGCGAGCAGAATGAAACGTCTGGTTCGCTGTGGTGCTGAAAGCCTGTCATGAGGGACGTGGCGTGCCCACAGCCCGTGCGGACGTGCAGGACGCGTGGTCTGGCTCCCGGCGAGCCGCGCCGCCTTTCGCTGCTGCTTACCGCGGGGAGCAGCACGCGGCAATCCTCCGGAGGCAGCTGGAGTGCTGGGGGATGCTCTTGCTCTTCTCCATCTCTGTTTTTCCCAAGAGTCTCTCGAAGATAAGGCTGTGGGGCATTTTGCATACCTGTCAGTGGGGACTGTCCCCCCCCTGCTGTCAGGACCCCCGCTGGCTGCCGGGGCCGGTTCGTGCCCCTTGGGCTTCTTCAGCCCTTGGAGCCAGCGCGCAGCGGACTGTGCGTGACAGATAAGGCGGGTTCTCGCTGAGCTCTTCGCGAGCAATTTCTCACATGTATTAGGCATAAACAATCTTTCTTTCAGAGTCAGGCATGCATGTCTCATTCTAATTATTTTTTTCCCCTCTAACCCGTTTTTGTTCAAATTGTTGCCACAAGCAGTGGTGATAATGTTCTCTTTACATTGTCACTATAGAGAGGGGATTTGCCATAATTATTGCTTAAACTGGGTTTTTCTTCATTGAAAATGTTAAAATATCTGTGGACGCATGATAATGGACTCGTACCTGTACCACATGTGCCATTGCCAGCCAGGCAGAGGTGCTCTGTGTGTCGGCCCTGCGGCAGTGTGTGTGTGCAGGACAGGGTCCAGCCACGCTGGGGGCGCGGGCCGGAGAGGGGGTGCGAGGCAGAGCAGCCTGTGAAGAGCCGCACCCTCCGCGTGCGCGCAGAGCGCCGCAGCACGCCCTGTCCTCGGGAGAGGCAGGCTGGCTTGGCAGGCGCCGTTGTTAGCCAGCGGCAGGTCGCTCACCTTTTTCTCCGCGCCGTTCCGGAAGCACCGTGTTCGCAGTGCCAAAAACTGTCTGAGGAAACCCTGCTGCAGCAGCGCTGCCCCCTCGCTGGCTGAGCCACCGCCCGGGCAGAGCTGTCCCAGCGCTACGTGGCGTAGTGGGATCTAAAACCGTGCTGGGTGCTTCCAGTCAGTGCTGCTGGACGGATGCGTTGCCGTGTCTCACGGGGCCGCAGCTGAGCGCAGATGCACGTGAGGTGCGCTCATCTCGGACCCGGCCTGGCGTGACGCTGCTGGGAGCGCCGCCAGCTTTCCAGGGGGTTTGGTGTTGGCTGTTTTAAACACAGCTGTCCTTAAAGCTAGGTTAGCTCGCCGCCCGCCTGGACAGGGTTTGTGTCAGCGCCTGCGCTGGCCTGTAACGCCGTAAGCGGTTACGGTGCGAGCAGGGGAGGACAGCTGAAAACGGGCGGGAGCGGCAGAGGAGGATGCGGGTCAGTCAGCCAGGCTGCTGCTTTGAGGAGGCTGCGGGAGGGAGATGAGCAAAGAGGCATGGGCCAGGCTGACATTTGATAGCATTCATTTATCCTGGGCTCTTGCTAGGACCTTGAAATTCCATTTTCTCCCTTTAGAGTCCCTTTGTTTGTGACTACAGAAGATGTTAAGAGACCTCTCCTTGGAAAGTGGAGCACTGCCCATGAATTGCCCCAGAACCGCTGTGGGCAGTGCTGCCTCAGCACAGGCAGCAACAGCTTGCGAGCAGGAGGTAGCGTGGGTTTCCTGTGCATCTTCAGGGGATGCTGCTGTGGAGCCTCGGCTCTAGCGCGCACTCTGCACGTTGCCGCGGGCTCGGCATGTCGTCTGCTTTGCGGCCTCAGCACGAGCCGTGGCAGCATCCTTCCTCCTGGTTCTTCGCTACATGGGGTGTCTGGTGTTCACCCAGCCGACTAACAGGATAACGTGGCTGGTCTTTTAAGTGGTTTCCAGTGTGCCCCAGTCACAGTTGAAGCCCACACTGGAAGGTCCTGTGCTTTTCCCACAAGTCCAGGCCGATGTTGAACCTGTTGGTAGGAGACTTGCCGAGGCGCAGGCCGAGTTGCAGCCCTCGTGGCGCGTGAAGGCACTTCTTGAAGCGCCTGGGGTTTAGGAGGAGGGCTCCACATGCATTTCCGTAACCTGGGTTCCTGCAAAAATGAGATGTAAACAGTGATGTGCTCTATTTGTCTGTGTTTTTCCCAAAGGTCTTTGGAAGCTCTTGGCTAAGCCAAAGTAACCTTGAAAGAAGGATGGGAATCCTTAAGATAATCCAGTGCCTGCTTTCAAAACCAGGTAGGAAGCTGGCTGGGTGGGAAATGACCTCAGCTCAGCCAAATGCCGATATGTTTAGCTTCCGATGAAACTGGACCCTGAATG
>WHYT01016787.1:40644-142484 GCA_009806455.1 Tetrax tetrax
TTTTTTTAAAAAAAAAAAAAAAAAAAAAAAATCTTACTCTTGCGTGATCAGCAGAGGAGATCGGTCTGGTCTGTATCGGTGGCCACCGGGAAGACGTATGGAAACACTTTCACAGCAGCTACTTTTCCCTTTAAAAAAAAAAAAAGAATTACAAATAATTCTCTCTTTTCCTAACCCTGTCTTTAATAAAAGTCTAATGAAACTATGTCAAAATGGGTGAGTAACTGTTAGATGTATAATTAAACCTTCCTGTGTAACGTGGGGCGCTGCGAGATCAAATGAATGATGAGATTTCCCTTCTGGATATAATACCTTACTGAGAGCTGTCAATATTTTTTAAAAAGAAAGACTGAAAGGATGTGAGTTTTTCAAAGAATGGGAAAGTTGTAAGCTACTTAGCTGTCTAATATTAGCTCTGAAAGGAAAAAGTGAAGTCTCTGAAGAAATGTTGGTGGTGGTATTGACACCGGAGAGCAGGCGGTGCCTTTAGCTGACGGGATGCAGCATCTGAAGTGTGCTGGTGCTGCTCTGAGCCCTGTGTTTGCAAGCTCATTGACAAGGTTTAGTCCTGTGATGGCTTCTGGTTAATAAAGAAATTAAGAATGTGATCGATGGCGTTTTAGACGCAAGCAGTGGATGCTTGATTTTGCCCTCTTTACCACATCCTTGAGGGAAGGAGAACTAGATCTGAGGAGCCCTTCTCGGCCGGGGAAGGAAGCGAGGCTCCGGGAGGACTTTTGAATGCAGCTCTAAACAGATTCCAGACACCGCAAAAGAGCAAAGCAGCTTCTAAAGTGCAGTGAAAAATAAATATTTTTAAAGGACTTCAGCATATTTACCATAAAACATGTTGATTTATAAGAGTGTAATTATTACAGTCATTAAAAGACCATGATTATCATGAAAAGGCTATTATCAGGAATGAAATGCTAAAAACAAATGGTATATGTTAAATCAGATCATGCATATTTCATAGGAGATATTATACTCAAAATAAGTTGTCAGGTAGCCATGGCAATGACTTTTAAGTTACCCTTTTTGCTGCCTTAGTGCACTGCTCTGCGTGTTGTGGTGTCAAGCCTCTGAACGTGCCCGGCTCTCTAAAGCTGCAGCTGGGTGTGGATGTGTAGGGGCAGTTGCACTCCCAGCTGGTCACTTGTGGGTGCGAACACTGGGTACCGGCCGGAACGCGTCCCGGAGCTGTGGGTGTCACGCGGCAGCTGGCACGCGTGGACGGGCTGGCCGTGTTGTGTCCCGGGACATCAGTGGGAGCGGCTGGGGGCCGCTCAGCCCCGCCGGCCCCGCTGTGGTCCTGGGCGTCCGTCCCTGCCAGACGCCCCTCTCCTCCCCAGGCCGGGCTGGCTCCCCGCCGTGCCTCCCTGCGGGGCACGCTGCCCTGCCCTCCCCTGCCCTGCGGCTCCGGCTTCCCCAGCCGGGCTCCGTAAAGCCCAGCCATGACCTGGCCACCTGCGCAGCGACGCGTGCCCGAGGCATGTGCTGCCTCCGCTGGTGAGTGCTGGTGAAGGGGGTGTTGGCGTCATGTCAGAGTTCAACTTCTGGCACAGCCGAAGAAAAAAAAAAATTTTCTTGCCCTCTGCTGGTAAGCATTCAATGATTTGGTGCCTCGCAAGCTTGACTGTCAACGTCGGGTTTTCCTTAGGGTTCCCACTCCAAGGGATTCACGCTTCAGATGTAGATGCCCGGATCTCACAAACCCCAGGCAAATGCATTTGTTGGGACACAGATTGTCTGCGCTTCTAAATGCCCCCTAACTAAGAGCATTTTCAGGGTATGATTGAAATGCCGAGGCCAGTATGGCCATCTCCCTGGAGCTGAAGGGCAGAGTATGTAGGGATGGTTCTGTTGGAGGCAGTGGGGGGCTGCTCCTAATTGTTGTGAACTGGACATCTGGCTGCAACAATTTTTTTTTTTTTTTTTAAATTGAGGGTCATGAAACATATTTGTGCATTTAAAGTTCATAATATTTTTATAGAGATGCTCTTCCTTTTTCATTTCATGTCCGTCTCCTTTTATTTTGAGTGTTTGCTTTGATTTTTGTGTCAAAGAGCTGATAGGTACAGCGTGTGTGATAAGATCCAACTGAGATTAGAATAAATTCTGGTTTGTGGTGCAGAAAAGAACAGTTTTTACATATCAGATCTCATAAAGCAGAAGAGATGTGTGCGTGGTGGGTGCTGAACTCTCGTTTACCCTCTCATTATTCTGCCTGGAACGGAAGCCCATGCTTGGTCCTGGCACTGCAGAGGCCATTGGAAGGCTTTTATCACCTTGTTTAAACACAGAGCCGTTCCTTTTGTCACAGGGCTTTCCCCACGCTGAGGAGTCGGAGATGTAATTATCCACGCGAAGTTCTTGCCGAAGGTGCGGAATTCCTTGTAAACAGCCTCTCCTCTGTCACGCCAAGGTTGTTTTACTGTCTGGGCTCTCCCCGTTTCCCGTAGGTCAGGGCCAGTATGTGAGCTCCGCTGGCGTGGCTGCAGTCAGTGGAGAGAGACCCGCGGGTGTGAGCGGCCGGCGTTCCCGAGAGGAGAGCTCCAGGGCGAGGAACTGTCACCAGCTGTCACTGGAGAGCGTCCAGGTGTCTGGCCTGGGAGCCAGCCCAGGAAACAAACCTCAGAGGCGGAGTTGCGTGGAGCTGGTTGCATCAAGTAGGACAGTTTCTTATTTCTTTCATAAAGCATTGTTTTTTAAACATAAAGATTTTGGTTTTTATGGGTATGGCATGCTCTGTTTCTGTACTTGTTTGGCGTTTAAATAGGCATGGTAGGAAAATATCCTGGATTGTGCCCTCGTTCTTCAGTTACACGTTAATTAATATGTTCGGGGCCAGGCGTTATGTCCTCACCTGTCTGGGGATTAAAGTACATCCATCCAAGGATGTTCCCGCCGGCCCCTGTCCTGCAAGGCTGGGGAGAAGGGGCTTGTTGTGGTTTAACCCCAGTCAGCAGCCAAATACCACGCAGCCGCTCGCTCCCCCTCCCCAGGGAAACGGGAGAGAATCAGAAAAAAAAGGAAAACTCATGGCTTGAGATCAAGACAGTTCACTAGGACAGCAAGGGAAGATACAATATTTATATATATATTAATGATAAAAACAATAATAATATAGGGATACTAAAATATCAAAGCGAACCATGCACAATTTCTCACCGCCCGATGACCAGTACAGCCTGTCCCGAGCAGCGATCACAGAACGGAACTGAGTGCGATCCTGGAATGAGTCCGAGCAGAGAGCGCGCAGCCTGCCAGCCCACCCCCACTTCGACAGGGAGCATACGCCGATGGTATGGAATGCTTTCTTTGGCCACTTCAGGTCAGCTATACCGCCGTACCCCTCCCGGCTTTTTGCGCTTGCACGTTAGCAAAACCTGGGAAGCTGGAAAAAAGTCCTTGATCTCTTAGCAACAAGCAGTAACATCAGTGTGTCAGCAACATTCTTTGCACACCCAATCCCACACTAAATGCAACAGACAGCAGCTACTGGGAAGAAAATTATCTCCATCCCAGCTGAAACCAGGAGAGGGCTGGACAAGGGGAGGAGGCTGGTCCAGGCAGGAGGAGATGGGCAATGCGGGGGACAGGAGAGAAGTGCAGTTTTGTGAAATGCAGCTCTGTTTATGTTAATCCATGAAAACATTCAGCATGAGATGGACCACTTGCTCAAGGACCACCAACAAAACAACTTCTTCCTTCCCCCTCCTCCCCAGGATCTTTCAATTTCTTGATCAAAAATATTTTTCTTCAAATTCTCAAAAAAATAAGGATTTCCACAACTTCTCGTAGCTCATTCTTCCAAAGCAGTACATTCGGAGAACTTGTTTCCCCGTTCTTTCCCCCCAGCTCCTCTGCTGGTGCCCCGCGTGTTGCTGGTGCGCCGGCGTTAGGGGGAGGCCGGGTCTGCAGAGCTGCGAGCTGGCGCGGAGCAGCAGACCCCAAGTCTGCCCCCGAGCGCTCTGGGGCGAGCTCCCGCCTGGCCCAGCACTTGTGATGGGGACGTGTGCCAGGAGGAACGCGCGGCGTCACCCAAGTTACCCCCCGAGGGCCGCATTCGCGTGTTCCGGCTGGCGTTGATCAGCGCGCTCCTTCAGGGCTGAGGAGAGAGAAAAGGGGAGAAAAGCACCCAAAGTCTGCCTGCTCTTCATCTAGAGACCGCACGGCCGCGGTCCTTAACTCTGACTGCCGAATCTAAGCCCCCGAGACTGGAGAGAACAGGGCGTTCTCCAGTGTGTCAGCGCGCGCGAGGGAGGAGTTCAGCTGGGAGCTGAGCTGAGGCTGCAGAAAGTTATTTCAGTTCGTTTTTGTTGTTAGCTTTGCTGTGGCTGTGGGCTTTTTGATGGCTGTAGGTGAAACGGTGTTACGGCACTGCCGCGGTTGTACCGTCTGCCTGCACCCAAACGGCACGCCCCACGCTGGGGCAACATCGCAATCATGTCATCGCTACCGCCATCAGAGTGCCTGAAACAGGCTGCAGGGTGACACCGCAGTCACTCAGAAATTACACAGATGTGTTCGTTAGTGACATTCGTGTCATCCTGACACAATGGTGACATTAGCATCTAATTATCTTGTAGTCAATTTAACATCAGTCACATCCTGTATCTCATGTATCGTACCGCCTTGACTACCTGCATCTCCTGGGGACACGAAACAGGTTCAGACAACCCAGGATCCAGGCGATCGAGGGAGCGTTCGATAAATTCGATGGGCGTTGTGGCACGGAGCTCTGCTTCGAACGACCGGGCGGTTTGCTGCGCGGATAAACAGGGGTGCACGCCGTGGTGAGAACGAATGGCAAGGAAAACGAGGAGCCTGGACTCGGAGGACCAGAGAGAAATAGCATGACAGCCTCTGGCTTCCAGAGCCACCCGGCACGCCGGGACCTGGTGTGTGCCGGACGCGGCAGCGGCCCTGCCAGCGCGGGGCAGAGGAACGGGTGTGGGGGAAGCGCGACAGAAACCCCAGCTTTGCTGGGAGGATGATCCTGGTGATTAGCCCAGTGCAATTACGGCTGACCCGACTGAAATCTGTTCAGCTTCTTCCTATTGTTAGGGCATCGCTAATTTCTCATTAGCGCCAGCTGCAGCCAGGCTCGGCACGGCACTGTTGTGTGAGACGGGGAAACTTGGTTTGAAGAAGCAGAGGCGAGGGCGATCATTACTGTCATTAGTGAAGACTGATCGTCTCATCCAGACATCCGAGACACCTCGGAGGTTGGTCAAGTACCAGGAGAGAGCAGCGAGTAATGGATTCCTCAAAAATTGCAATGTGAGTGAGATAAACGATCGGCATGAAGTGATTCAGCCAGTTACGCAGTCCTGAAGTCTTCAAATTGTGCTCTCCTGTGGGACGTTCATTGTCTCCAAGAGGGTGTATTTTACTGAATAATACTGAGATGTCTGTGAGATGCACTTTACTCTGGAACAACACCGCTCTTCATACTAATAAGCGCTCCTGAAGAACAACTGTGATGGCAGGGTTCTGGGAGCCTAGCCACCAGCATATTTTCCTCTGTTTAATTAGATAACAGTCGGCATATTTCAGAAATAATGCCTCTCCCTCAAGATCCTCTTGTTGTGTCAAGTTTTCTGTTTCTCAATTACCCCTTTTTCAGAAAGCCTTTCTGGTTTTGATTGATCTTCAGTTGTTATTAATGCCTTCCTGGCTGTTTCATCCAGAGATGAGAACTCTAAATTCATATCTCTGAATGCAATCGTACCAGTGTTACAGGCACATCACAGAAAATAAAACAAAAAATGAATACATCCTTACAGCTCAGTGTTATTCAGAGGAGGAGTTCTTTTTCTTTTTTTGTAGGTGACCTGGTTTGGGGGCAGTTTTGTGCATGTTTATTGCGCAGGTAATGACACCTAAATATTATCATATTTAGAACTTGAGGTCACTTCAGGTAATTGCAAAACTTGGTTTTAATGACATGGTTGCTAATGAATTGCTTTGGCTATCCAGAGCAGTTGTCCTAATGTTATCAGTCGGCTGCTTAGCTATTCGCAAGGGAAATCTTATCGTTATTCACAGAGACAGAGAAACAAACAGTAAATTTAATTGCACTACTGAGCACAGAGTCGTAATCTTTATATGACAGCTAATGCTTTCATTACTTATCAATGCACTTACTGCCTTACTCTTTCACAAAGCCAGGCATCTAACAAATAGAAGTAGATCTTTCTCTTCTACGTATGTAAAGACAGATAAATGACAAAGAATATGATTGAACAAGTATACTGAATAATTTTATGTTCTATGAATAGTTTTACTGACTCTTGAAGGCATCTTTATATATCTTGTTAAGTACATTTGGCTTTCAAATTCAGAAAAGTTTTTATCCATTTTATGTAGGCCTTACTTCAGCAAAGCCTGCAGTACCTCGCTGGACTTAGGCGGTTCCTAAAGCACATCAGACGCGTTCTCAGGCACAGACCTAATCCGTTCCGCTGGGATGTCGGCTGTGATCCCGCAGGATTTCTGCGCGCACGATTAACGTCACATACATGAGCCATCCTGTGTACGTCGACACGCTGAAAACTAGTCCTGTCCTTCAATCCCTCCTGATTGTTTTCCTTGAAGGCACTTTGTTAAACGCCTGTTTAAGTGTTTGGAAGAATCAGGTCTGTAAGAAAATGAAAGTCACCAAGTCATACTGAAGTTTTGATGCTGCTTTAGAGAGTTTCGGTGAGTTCTTGCATGCAGTTGTTTATGTAGAACAGAGCTGCAGTGGCCACTCCAAACCAGTGTTATCCAAGAGCTGCTGCTATCCAATTTGGTTAATTACCTGACAGTGGCGGCCCAGCCCCGGTTGATGGGTCTGTGCGGACACCTAGCAGCAGCTCGTGCAGCGCGCAGCGAAGCCCGTGGCCTGCTGGTGATCCGACACCCGTTGTGGCTGCAGTGCCCCTGCACAGCTGCCTTCAGGGCGGTCTAGCTAACGCACGGAGTGCTTGAAAGTTTCTGTTTGATTTCTAGAAAGAAATGAGATTTTCTGTTACCCATTCGGATGTCCGTGACTGATAGAGGCAAATACAAACAAAAAATTACAGTGTCTTATTGACTTGTCACCCAGTGCTAAGGGACTCAGGTAAACACTGAGCCTCTCTGTTTCACGCCGGCATCGGAAGAGCTGTATCCATAATTTTGCCTTTAATTGAAACTGGGGGCTGTTTAATTTGTTCCCTGCAATGGTATTGGAGATGTATCCAGAAGCAGGCACAGTTTGTGCCAACTTTCTTCGATTCAGTAATTCTTGCTATGCACCTCTGCTTAGGCTCTGAAACCCAAACTCTCCAGCAGTCTGAGGCCTTAGCTTATTTTTAAATGATTACCGTAGTGCTGGTAATAAAGCTTTCATGTGGAGTAGGAAGGAGATGAACATTAAAATAGTCAGGTTAAGTGGCACAATAATTGAACCTGCTAGCAAATGGGGGGGAGCCCTTTTTGTAATAATTTCTTTGCTTTGCATAATATTTGAGTCTAAAGCAAACAGGGCTTTTTCAGCGTGCTGTTGATGTGTGTGTACTTGATGTGCTGTGTTAATAAAGCACAGGAAAATTGAATAATCGGCAGGTTGTCCTCTTAACGCACAGCCTTGCCGTTACCCAGAGCGCGCACAGCAAATGAGGAGTTCAATAATTCATAAACAGTGCTTTGTGCTTGGCAGAAGGGAGGAAGCGCGGGTAATCCTGCCTTACAATGCGAGGGCACCCCAGTAAAGCCCTTTAGGAAGAGCAGACCTTAATAACCAACAGTGTCTGGAGCCAGAGCTCTGTGTTTCAGACAGACAGCTCCTCTGTTATTAATTTCCAGACTCGTTTGATCGTTGCAGCCTGCATCGATCCCTGCAGGCCCAGCGCCCTCCCGGCCTGCCCGGGTTTTGTTCCTCCGTTTGCTTTCGCAGTGCTCGTGCTGGCGCTGGGCGATGCTCTCCCAGCTCTGTCGGTTGTCCGCCCAAGGGCAGCCAGCCCTGCGGTGCTAATGTCCGTCTGGGTGGGCTGCTGCGGGAAGGAGGTCCAAAATAACAGTTAGCATAATGTTACTTAATGCCTAAACTTTCCTAGGCAGCACTAACGTAGCTTTTCTTCAGCTGAGTCAGCCCTTTTTCAGTCTGGTTCAGGGAGCCCTGGGATTTGTCTGGAAACCAAATCTAAGAGAAGCCCGCTGTCCGCAGCCGTGCCTGCTCCGCGGCGGTCTGCAGCATCGCCCTCTGACATTCTGGGCGCCGCAAGGCAAAAGGAGCTGAAAGCTGCCAGTTCAATGTAATTGGTAAGAGAATAAGTTTAAGGCAGAATTTTACTTCTGAATAAGAGCATGCACTCAAAGATACATTGAGATTTAAGTAATCTGCTCTCGATTCACAGCTCTTGTTAGTTCAGGTTAGCTTTTGCCGAGTGCTGTCTTGGAGGTGAGCATGTTGGGTGACTCCGAGCAGGTGAAGCGGGAGCCCGGGGGCACGCGAGCTGCCCTGGGGAGGCCCCCCCTCTCCAGCTGCCGTGGGGAGCGCTGGGCGCATCGCCTGAGAGCCGAAGGCAGCCTGTGTCGGCGCCCGCGGGGCGCAGCGGGTGCCGGGGCAGAGGGGGAAACCCGGCCTGCCAGTCAAATGGGAAATGTGTAAGGAAAAAAGTCACACGTCTCACTTTTAACTGTCATATTTTTTAAATGGGTGTTACTATGGATTCTTCAGCAAAACGCCTCTCCAGGCACAGTGGAATTTGGAGCCTCGCCATGATTTAAGCCTGGTTTGCAAGTGATGCTAAAGGTTATGTGGTTAAACAGTTGCTGCATCCTGTACGTTGCCAGTGACAGCTGAGGCTGGAGAAGAAAATGCAAACAATACCCGCGTTAATCAGCAAATGAATTTCCTCTGCCTAGGCTAATATTGATTATTTTTTTTTTTTTTCACTTTATGCAAATCCTGGCTAATGAATTTCCTGGTAAGAATGCGTTCCAAAAAAAGAAAATTTTGTTCCAATGTTGTAGAATTTTGATGGCATATAAAACGTGGGTTAGATCCCAGCGTATATTTGCTGGAACCCAATCCTAAAGTTCATCTTGCCAAGAAAAAGATGAAATATTATCTGAGTTCTCGCAAACAGGCAGCAGACAAAATTACCTCCAGGATGTCTTCAGTGCGTGGCTTAAAGCTCCATCAAAGAGAGCTGTGGTCTCCGAGCAGAGGCTGTCGAGCAGTTACAACAGTTGTCTGCCGGATTTTATTTATGTAGCTCCCAGTGCACATTATGACCTCTTAGAATTTCACAACTTAACACAGCTCAGGAGCTTCCGCTGTGATACTCAGTGCTTAAAATCAAGCTAAAATAAAATCTTGTTTGATTACAGCAGCGTTAAGGCCCGTCTCCGTGGCAGAGCGACTGGGAGGCAGCGTGACCGGTGCATGTGCAGGAGGGATCTGTCATCGGGCTGGCTACCCATCCGTCCCTAAGAGGTCCTCGCAGTGGTCACGGCAGCTCTCGTCTCTCCACCGGGAGGAGCGGGAATAGGCGGCTTTTGTCTGGGTGTCCGGCGTTTTCTACAGCACCGCTCAAGGTCGGAGCAGAGAAGGCCAGTGGGGTCAGCCCCTTCGCTTCCAGGTGGGAAAAACGGAGCAACAGAGCTTGCGGCTAGTGGCAGACATGGTCGGGGTCTGAACGAGCCTCTGGTGCATTTGATGCCATCGGAGTTATTTTAATTTTAAGGTAATTTTTTGTATTGTCAGACTCAATATCATCAGTGTCACTGCCACGCCTCTCTGCAGCAGGGCCGTCACTGCTGCTGACACGGTGGTCACGGTGTCACTGCTGATAATTTAAGTCTGACATTAGAAAGATTAATTTACTATGAAAATGACCCTCGGGAGACTAGTTCAGACACAGGATGAATCATATCTGAAAAATTGGATGTCTCATTGTTTCAGAAGTTCTAATTAACTTTTCTAACCATCAGAAGTGGTGGGTACAGACACACCATGGCTGCCCATTTTGTTCCAAGGGGATGGCCCAAGGAGGAACACCCCTTTGACCCTTCTGTGGTAGCTGGGATGACTCCTGTGCGGTGCTGGAGCCGAATCTGACTATTTCTGTCTCATGCCTTTTCACTGCCAAGGCTAAAAAATATATCTAGGTTAAATTTGGAGCTGGTTTTTTGAAACATTTTTTAATCTTTTCCTGGAAAAATCTAACAGTCAAATATTTGTGCGAATCTGCAGAAGGGCCTGGGGTGTCTCTGAGGTCTGTCTGAGGTGAGCTAATACACCTGCTTGCGTGTGGAGGGTGTAGGGAGAGGAGAAAGAGGCTACGGCACAGCCGACAGCGTGAATTCGGTCTGGTATGCTAGCAGGAGATCAAAAGGGAGGAAAATGTATTTCCTTCTTTATTTTCTTGAATGCTATCTATGACGTGGGGTCATGCAACGCGTCATGCAAGGCTGCCGAGGGTGGGAGATCCGAATGGCCTTGTTTCAGCAGTAGCCAGCCGTACCATGCCCCGTTTACCGGGCCGTGTGTGCACAACTCCATCTCACTCGACAGAGGGAAGCTCCGGCGGATGTTTGCGGGCCCCCCTGTGTGCAGTGCTGGGCCGCTCATGTCCGCGGCTCCACAGCCAGCCCGTGGGCTGCCGGCCGGGGGGGCGGCACTGACCTTCCCAGTCCATTGCTTCTGTTCACTAATGCAACTCAGATTTGAATGCAGCTTTTCCCTCTTCTGTGGATTTTATCTGAGCTTTGGTATGGGTGGGTTAAACAAAGGCAGACATTTCTTGTCACCAAGAGACATTATTTAAAAGATGATAGGCTCCTAAAGGTGCGGCTACATGCCCACTAGGATTTTCTCAAATGTCGTGCTGTCCAAATAGCTGCTGCCCGTGGGGAGCGTGGGCCAGGCACCACACGGCGGGCGCAGTGCGGGTACGCGTGGCACAGATATCAGTGGGCAATGCGGTAAGGGACTGAGCAAATGAATGCCTCGGGCCGTTTGTCATGAGCCAGATTCGCGGGCAGAGCTCTCTGCAGCTCTGTTGAAGAGAAAAAACAGCTCCGTGACGACTCGTCTGTCAGTGTCAAGGAGAGTCTGTGATTTACTGACGTCTGGAGATGGCTGCCTCTGGGGAAGGAAGATCATGGTTATCTGCTCGGGCGCCTGCCCGGCGCGGGCAGCGCGAGAGGCAGGAGGAGCCTTGACCAGTACGTGCGCTGCTGAATGTGCCCTCCTCGAAAATGGCTCTGGACATCCACGCAGACGGTGTGCGATGTCTGTTTCTCCACCGTACCAATTAGCATGTGAGCAGGCACTGGGGATGGCTGCTAGCGCCTTCTCAGCGGGTCTAGAGTTGGGATTTTACTGCTTTCCTTCAAAAAAACGGCCTGGCTGCTGGGAGCTAGCTGGCACATGCCGAATCCCGCACCTGCGAGTGGATGGGTGACTGCTGGCCATCTGCAGCGTGTCTCGTGGTGTCACTGCCATGTGCACCTCTGGGCAGAGAGGGACGAGGAGCGCAGCGGTGGTGACACTTCGGTGCAACCCCTGCGCCTTTCAGACTCCGCGTCCCAAAGTCTCCTTCGTCTCCGGCCCGGGAGGACGGGCACCGGCGTGCTGCCCCGCAGCCGTCCCCAGGCTGGCGGCTGGGGAAGGGAGTGTTTCAGTTTCTGGTCACCCTTGGTTAAAAGGCTGTTGGGACGGTGTGAGAGGCCGGGAATGTACTTCAAAGCTGGTTTGGATTGACAAGTGATGGTGGTGTGTTTGTAGGTACAGGTGGGAGAAAGATCAGCCACAAAGGAAGCTCAATTTTATTTGTCGTTAGTTTTGACTTCAGCAGATGTTTGCTGGGAACTGTTTTAACCCACTTAATTTGTCTCTGTGTAATGGGAAGCAGATAGCCGCAATTAAGAGACTGATTAGTAAGTTCTTTAATGACTTTCAATAGTTTTAGTCATTATTACTGATGCAGGACACTGCATCCTGGGAGCTGGGATTTAAGGATTACAAAAAACCCCAAACGCATCTCAGTTGTTTGCCTACAGGGAATGTGCTAGGTGTCTGTTTCCCTTCTTGGCCGTGTAGAGAGGTGCCAGATATTTGCTGCACGTGATCTTAACTTCTGAAGTTCACAGAAGGGTTTTGGAACCCGTGATGCCAGCCATTTACCTCTTGGGTAGGACAGAACGGTCCCTTGGCCCGCCTTCAGTAATTCATGCCGGGAGCTGGTTGGGATGAATCAGGGAATCGGTGGCAGCAGGTCCCCGGGCAGGAATTTAAAGTAAAGCACTAAGGCTAACGAGCTGGGGGTGGTGGTGGTTGTTTCTTGAAGCACCTCCAGTCAAGAAGTTTACAAGAGCAAAGCCAATGCCGCAAGCCCTCGTGTTGGCAGGTGCGCTCCGAGGGGAACGCTGCGCAGCGTTCAGGTGCCGGCTGTGTGTACGCTCTGGCTGTGTTCAATCCCGGCACCATACACTACGTGCAGGAACAGGGCGACGGCGTAGCTCCGCGGCTGTTGCCTTTGCTTGGCCTCGGTTCGGCTGACCACCGAGGAGCCGCGGAGCGTTTCGTGGTGCCGGCACCTGTGCCGGTGCAGCTGCGCTGGTGGGCCCAGCAAGGGGCCAGGGCGGCCGGCACCGCTGCGCGCAGCAACGGGACCAGTGCTCCTGCGGGGAAAAACTATTTTCATCTCAGTTTTCTGCTCTGCAAGGAATGCTGGGATGGAACCTTTTTCCCTTTTCTCCTTCTCTGACAGAATGAGAATGAAGTAGATGAGACAGATGTGAAATGAAGTTCAAAAATAATGTTGAAGTTAAAAGATAGTGTTGAATTGAAAGACGACTGTGCTTCCTTGAACGTATATACTCAAAACAGGATACTTTGATGTTACCAAATTGGTTTGTTTAATTTTTATTCTTCTGCAGCCTAATTTTTTTGAACTTTCCTTGTTTCCCATTTTTCATACAAATAATGTTGTAAACGGAAAAGTTTCAATAGAAAATTCCCAAACAATGCAGAACGTGGCAACAAAGCACTGATATTTGGGGTGTTGCAGCGCTGATCTCTTGTTGCTCTTTTCAGAGCTGGCCATGTGCACAGCAGTGTGCAGAGCTGGGGAGAGAGAAGGGGCAAGTGATCTGGGCTGTGGCTGTGTCCACCTTGGCGTACGGTTACTCCTGGGATGATGCAGACCGTTAACTGGGTTTCCCTCCTCGCCGTGCTCCAGCTTGGCTTCAATTTCTCCATCGGCAAAAGAAACCGAGGACTTCCCGTCAGAAGAAGTCCCTCCTGACTGCCGCTCCGGCTGGGATAAATTTGGTGGTAAAACCCGCAGATCGTTATTGGGAGGGAGGGTGGCAGTCTGTGTCCCAGAAGCCTTGCCATCAAAAGCTGTGATGTGAGAGCACCGTCACACAAAGCCACGCCGGTGAGCCTCAATTACAGCCTGCTTTCTGGGGAGTTTTACTGCCTTGTCCTCCTTCTCAGTATGCGTCTGTGGGCTTTATTTTGTGTTTCTGTGAACAAGTCCTGGCAAGCACCGTGACAGCTTTTGCCCCTTGCAGTGAAATAACGGAGTTTTTTCCCATTGCGCTGTTTTATGAGAGCATAAAGTTTTGTGACATTTATGGAAGATTGTGTCATGAAGCAGGTGGCTTGTTAGCCTTTATTTTATTGTACTAGGCCCATTTGTACACATGTAATACTAGACCTCTGTCATAGGTCTGTGAATTATATGCTAAGCTGCTGTCTGAGGAACCTGAGCAGGCGTTGCTGGTGCTGGCTAAGCAAGCAGGGGTGTTTATCTGCTCTAGACCTTGGTGTAGTGTTTGGAAGAGCCGTGTCACGCCGGAGTGACAGGGCAGACGAAAGGAGAGCAACCACGAGGCCAGAGTGGCGGTTAGCCTCTCATGGCTTGGATCTAGACCTAGCCAGCTCCTCGAGCATCTCTCTGCGATCTGGTCTTGTTCTGCCTAACTGAGGCCTGCCGCGAGCCTGGGCTAAGTGCGTACAGATATTATTGCAGATTGAGACTGGCTTGAAGTCTTCGTTAGGGCTTCTGTTTTTCCCCAAAATTCTGACAGTGAATAACACACACAGCTTCTGTGCCAGTTCTCAGGGAGGAGCTGTGGGTGTTTGTCCCAGCTATACCAGAAGTCAACTACTCGTTGGCGTACTAAAATACATGATTGGTCCCTGCAAGCCTTGCCTCCTTTTCATAGAATCATAGAATGGCTGGAGTTGGAAGGGACCTTCAAAGCCCACCCAGTCCAACCCCCCTGCCAGGAGCAGGGACATCCCTGACTAGATCAGGTTGCTCAGAGCCTCATCCAGCCTGGCCTTGAATGTTTCCAGGGATGGGACATCCACCGCCTCACTGGGCAACCTGTTCCAGTGCTCTACAACTCTCACTGTAAAAAATTTTTTCCTAATATCTAATCTAAACCTACCTCCTTCTAATTAAACCCATTACCCCTTGTCCTATCACAACAGGCATCCTTTTGCCAGCACGATTGCAGGAACAGCGCTACCGAGGTGTTTGCAATGAACGTGTGGTGCGCCGGGGTCGTCGTGTGGTGGCCTGGATGCTGATGGACCTGTTGGTTCCTACAGCTTCGCTATATCTGGGATTGTCATTCGTTTTAAGGTAGCACTTGCTCATGTTTCATATTTTGTGGGAACACTGCTTGCACAAAGAGTGCAGCCAAAATTTTTTGAAAGGAACAGTACCTCAATTTCTAAAAAAAAAAAAAATAAAAAATTAAAATAATATACTGAGAAATGACATGCTGAAAAAGTTCCAGGTTGACCACACAAAGCAATCAGTCATTTTTTGAAATCCTGACCAGGGATATTTTGACTTGTTAGGCACGTCCCAGTTTACACACGTCAGTACTGTATCCAGAAGCCAATGTGTGCCGTGGTCACGGGAGCTAAATCAATACACAATGTGTAGAAAACTCAGCCAAGGGGAGAAATCAGCCTTGCACCTGCCATAAAAAGGTGTTGATTTATTTGTTTGTATCTTCACTCAAAGAACGTTGCCACAGTCGCATTTAAAGTATTCAGTAGATCGTGGCTGAAAATTACGTTTTAGGCAGCTGAGGCCAGTTTTTCTGTTAAAAAAGTAAAATGCAGCAAACACAGGAAAGAAGCTCTGGGAGAAGGAGCCGAGGAAAGCAGTGAATCTGTGAAACAGAAGGGTGGAGCACACTGTCCAAAACGCCTTGCCTGGGATTTATGGTGAACAGCGGTGAAGTACTCGTGAGACGGGGCACTCGGGCGTTAGCCGGCTTCACTGGCAGTTAGTGGTTCTCAGCGGACTGCACGATGAGGCTTGATGGTCTTAGCGTGTGGCTGAAGTTCACTTCAGTAATCTGTTCTGCAGCTGCTGCTGTCTGGAGAGCGGAGAGGAAGGTTGTGCTGCGGGGAGAGGGGGATCGGGTGGCAGAGCCCCGCGCCGGACCCGCTGCTGGATGGTTCGGGCTGCGGCGCGGAGCACAAACGCAGCTTCTGCAGGGCGATGCTGGCAGAACTGTAAACAGGGACGTACAGTAATCCCATCTCGGTGTTATTAAACCGTGCAGCTGCTTTCAGAACAGCAAGGCAACATTTAACCCAGGGAACATTTATAGGATAGCAAAAGGTTGTTTCAATTACATTTCAGTAAGTGAGGCACTTGCCTCTCTTCTGACAAGCGTAACTCCTTGACTTTTTGCAGACGCGTAACGTGGGTATAATAATCTCTGGAAATGTGTTTTGAGTAAATGATGATTTTCAAGGGTAAGAGAAAGAAATCAAACCTTCAGTTTTGATTAGGATTTTTGTTTCACCAGGCAAAGCTCCTCTTCCTCTAAAACATCGCAAACTTTTTGATTGTAGAAGAGCTATCAAGAGACACAGATAAAGATGTGAAGTAGAATAGCACACATCGACTGTCCCTCAGGCTGCTCTTGTTCAGAGGTTCTACTGACGTACATACGGCAAGTTTTCACAGACAGGTTTTTTGGTAATTGTTACATCGACACCTGCGATCATTATAGCGGAAAAGAAACCCAGAAGGATTGATTTTCTTCTGCAGGTTTTGAGTCTCCTTATTTTGAGCATTAACACAGTGAATTTTCTGTCTCTGTGTTTCTCAGTGAGGCCCTTGCTGTGCTTCATGCACGCTGCATCCCTCCCCAAGTCCGGCGGGCCAGATCCGTGACACGAGCTGAGCGTGTGGGCGAGAGTCTGCTGCTCTGCAGCCAGCGTTAGCATGCCGCATGCCCTGGTTCTTGAAAGGAAATGGTACTGGGAAGAGGAAAGTTATTTTTTTTCAGTAGGGAAATAGGATGATAAGGATATAAAAGTGGTGAAGAGAACCTTTACCACTCGTGGCATAACGTGTACGTGGAATAACCTTAACTAAACACCCCAAAGCTGGTTGTTCTGGGTGGAGGCTGAAGGCCAGGAGTGTACTTCAGATCACTCTCCAGGAGTGAAGAGCTGAGCCCTGGCCAGCCCTTCGGACCGAAGGGAAAGTCCCTCCCGCGGTGATGGTGGCCTGGACTTTGGTGAAGGCCCACCTCTGGAGGGGCGGCTGGACCTGGGCCCAGCCGCGTGCTGGGCGTGGGCTGTCGGAGCGGTCAGTGCTAGGGTGAAACAGGACCCATGACATCGGAGAGCAGGAGAAGACAAAGGCACATCTGGTCATTAGCTTTATAATTGTTCTGAAAACTGATTTTTCATTTGGGGACAATTACAAGGATCATTTGTAACAGCTGAATGACAGCCTGATAGCTCAAGTTGGGTTTGCTCTGGCAAGAGCGTTTCTAAGGACACACGAGCGATGTGCTCTCAAAACACGTGTGTCCGTGTGCGTATGGAACAGTGCCAAAGAGACCGGGCGTGTGTTCGTGCCTACGTGCACGGAAGCGGATTGTGCCACAGGTCCTGGAATGGGCAGCA
Organism: Tetrax tetrax; assembly: GCA_009806455.1. Classification (NCBI taxonomy): domain Eukaryota; kingdom Metazoa; phylum Chordata; class Aves; order Otidiformes; family Otididae; genus Tetrax; species Tetrax tetrax. Next base: position 57,590 of record WHYT01016787.1, read on the forward strand.
CTTTGTCTCCCGTTGCGCGGCCTCACCGGCCGCGGCGCATGGGGAACGGCTGTCGGAAGTCTCTGTGGCGGTGCCTCAGCCCCCAGGAAGAGCCCTGGGCCTGGAAGAGGATGCTGCGAGAGCTCTGCCGCTCCGTGCTGGGTCTGCTTGTTTATCTGGTCAGCGCCAGCCTGTTTTGTGGGCAGCTTGTGCTTGTCTCCAGGTATTTGGATTGGATAATCTGATCAGCGCCAGTCCGTTCCTGGCTTCTCCGGCCACTGCTGACTCCCCTGTGCTACCCTCCTGGTGCTCCATCCATCTGTTAGGAATTTACTTACGAAATGCATTAAAATAAATCACTAGGATTTTATGTGCATAGGGATCCCGTTTCCAGCATTTCAAAAATCCTGGTAAATAACTGTGCTAGGAACAGTATCACAAAGTCCTGTATTTTACCGTTGGTGATTTACAGGGAACGCCGTGACGCTTGGAAAACAGCCTTTTAACATTCAAATCTGGTGGTTTTCAGAATTCATTTCATACTGTGCTGTCGGGTAATACAGGTTTGCAGACCAGGTGCATGTGCTGAGCACTGTTATCAAAGAAATGTGCTCAGATGCAGAGTACAACAACAGCTTCCATCGAATTATTGCTTGGCACTGGGGAAGATCACAGCTGCGCCGGAGGCAATGGAAGTGCTATGGATCTGGACTTTTCTTACTTGCTGGGCTATTGATTTTTCCTTGGGGGAGGACGGGACGACCCTGAAGAAGAGGAGACCGTTTCCCATCCTCTGCAGAAGCTGATCTGAGCGTTGTTTGTTCCAGCACGGGTCATGCGGGAGCTGGGGGAACCTGAGCAGGCTGACGGCACCCACCAGCGCCGGTGTGGCAGGGCGGTGGAGCGGCCGCTGGCCCAGTCCCTGCCGGTGACAGGGCTGGTGCTCATGGGGGACACAGGTGGCGTTCAAACCTCCTTCCTAACCTGCCCTGCCATGAGCTTCAGGAGCAGCGCCCGCTGGGACGGCCACCGAGGGTCTAGCTCCGTACTGATCAAACCGGGGAAGATGCGGGAGAGGAGGAAGATGTGCTGGAGGCAAGGTGGAGACGGGTGGCAGCCATGCTGGCACTTGGGAGCCGCTGAAAGATGCCATTTTATCTGCTTCTTGGATGCCTCTGAGCTGTGGTTTATTTAAACAAAGCCTTTGTCTGTAACGTATCCGTCAAAGCCGTAATGTTATAGGGAAAGAAGGGCGGCTTGGCTGGTGTGGGGACTCAGATCGTCTAGCGTTCTGTCCCAGACAGTCGGCAGTGCGGTGTAAAAAATCCAGTGCATTCAGCAAAGGCCAACACAGGAAGCCTTGAACAAACCCCGGAGGACACCAAGACAACCAACCTAACTTATAGGTCAATGCTGTCAAATTTGGTGTAAGTTCTTTTTGTCTAATTAATCTATATCTACCAATATGTTAATGAGAGGCAGGCAGAAAGCTGGCTGCCACTGACAGGTCCCCAAGGCTGAAAAAAAAACAGTCCCAGCTTGTGGCTAATTATTTTTTCCTTAAAATTTATTACTCTGCAAGATAAGCAAACATGATGTTTATTTGACCTGTGCACCTTGTACCAGACTCTTTTTCCAAACACTGTTCTTTAAAGCAGCAATTAAATTGATAGAGAAGAAAATGCTGCTGAAAACAAAGCAGCACAATGATGAAGGAAAGGGACGAACATGGCTTGAAGTTGCAGCAGTCGCTGCGTTGAGGTGTTCACCACCCTTGCCCGGGGCCATGCGAGACGTGGGCTGAGCTCCCAGCCCTGCTGATTTTCCCGTGGGTCTCGTGATGTCTCCTGTTTTCTTCTTCGAACCCTTGTGTGGAGGTGTGCTGCTGGAGTCTCAGCTTTCCTGCCGCGTGTCCCGAGGGAGCAAGGCATGGCCGGAGCCCCGGGCTGGTCTGCTGGTGGCCGCCCGTTGCCCTCGGCCACTGCTGGCCCCTCGCGCCCGCAGGCGTGGAGCGGCGTCGGCCGGCACGGGGCTGCGCCGTGCGCGTGACGCCCGGGGTCGCAACACGGGGCCGGCACGGCGCCCCTCGCACGCGGGGGGCACGGCGGCTGTTCTCAAGCGCTCTGGTTACCCGTGCCTCGCTCACAGCTTTCCGTCCCGCAGCAAGGCAAGCTGTCGTCCTTGGGGAGCTATCAGGAGATCTGATTTATGCAAGAGGCTGTAATAAACTCACAACAGTTATTTCTGTAGCTAATGGGAATGTAAAAATTCAGATAACGTATGTTAATTCTGATAAGGGAAGTCTCTGATAAGAACACCCCCCACCACGAGGTAGGAAAGCTCTGCACTGACTGCTACAACGCGTCTGCCCCGGCCGGCTGAAGCGTTCCTGAAAGACTGATTTGTGGAGTAGTAGACTGCCAACACCAAAGGTGTCCGTCCCTTGGCCTAGGCCTTGTTCTTCCCAAGCAGTTAAGTAGGTTGTGCCAGTGTGTGGTGACTCCATTTAACCTGAGATGAGGCAGAGAACGGGATCTTTCTGATTTACATCGTGTGGCACCTTTGGAAAACAACTTTTTTTACACTGAGGGTGGTGGAGCACTGGCCCAGGGTGCCCAGAGAGGCGGTGGATGCCCCATCCCTGGGAACATTCCAGGCCAGGTTGGCCGGGGCTGTGAGCAACCTGATGTGGTTGGAGATGTCCCTGCTCCTGGCAAGGGGCTGGACTGGGTGGGCTTTAATGGTCCCTTCCAACCCAAACCCTTCTGTGATTCTGTTCTAAATTAAAATAGTGTGATGCCCAGTCAAAACTCCTGGCAGTGACAGCATTAGCTGCTGCACATGGCTGCTCCCACTAGTGACTACCGGAGCCCAGAGGCTCGACATGGGGCTTTGATCATTTGTTGATGCTTTTCAGATGCAGTTTTTCTCCTTCTGTCCTACCGGCTTCGTAGCTGATTCATAATCTCGCTCTTGTGAACGACGTTAAGAGATGGCTGAGTATGTTGCTGAGTAAATGGCTTGCCTCGTGGTGTTCCTGTTAGGCTGGAAAGAATATATCACTGACTTGCCTAAGAGGAGGTTTATATTTCATGTCATAGAGGATATACATCCTGATGTGCGTGCTGTTTGTAATGCATTAGCGGAATTTATCATAGAAACATCCAGACCTCTTAAACATGCACTGAATTTAACTTTAAAGCAATGCTAATTCAGGGGGAAAAACAGTCTGCATCATCTGCCGTCAGTTTGATCGTCTGTGATACGTGTAACCAATTGTTCTTATTTACATTAATTTGCATTGTGAAAAGCGATTTTACAGTTTCAGTCAGACTTAATAGGCAATTTGCAGCTCCCTGCCTAATGGCGTAGTTACTTACGCCTGCCCTCAGGGTGCTTTCTAGACCTGGTAGGAGACAAAACCTTTTAAATGTTCATTTGAACATCTTACAAAGTCAAAAAGTCTTCAGCTATTAGACCCGGTCCATCCTTGCCTTGTCAGACCTGGTGTTATCGCTGCAGATCCCTGTGATTCACATCTGTCTTGCCCTGGAAACGGCGATTTGACTCTACAGCACAGCGTGGCACGCGTGACTCCCTCTGCCCCGAGAAGCACTTTGCTGCAGGAAGGAGGGGAAGGTAAGAATGTCCTGGCACGCCGTGCACTGTGGCATTTGGTTCAGTAGATCGACTGCCTGCATTTAGTGAGTGACTTTTCACCAAGGCATCTCATCTTAGTGACACATTATGAATGCTTGACCCGTCTCTGGTAGGTGTGATGAAAGCTAATTTGACAAGAAGACTGAATAAAAGCCTTTAATTCCCAACAATTTCCCTATGGGTTGAAGGTATTGGGGGCAAACTGAAACCAAAATAACCTGCATTTGGGTGATGCTGCAGCGGCTGCTGTGATTTTTGGCACTCTTGGAGCACTGCCTAAGAAAGGTTCTCTGCCCCATCAAGTTACATGAGGAGCTTGATTGCTGTCCTAGTGTGTCTGATCATGGAAGAGGAGGTTTGAGAAAGCGTGTAAGCGGTCCTGCGAAGGTCGCTGGTTCTGAGCATTGCAGATGAGGGAGGAAGTAGCAGAGACCTTCTCAAAAGACGCAGCCCCACTTCTTAATCCCTTTACTCTGGTTACATGCCACGAGTGAAGGTCACGGAGTGACCAGTTGCGTTGTATGGAGAACACAACGTGCACGAGGCTGAAGCAGGTTGCTGGTGGTGGACGGACTGAGTAACGGCCGTGGCTGTATCTCTGGCCTGTGTATCTCATGGGTTATGCAGAAGCGTCAAGCAGGAGTGAGCTTTGCAAGAATTACACAAAAGATGCTGTGTTGCTCGGTCATCCTTGTACTAACGATTAATGAAGACCGTAGAGAGTTGGGATACTCACTCATTTACATGAAGACAGTGACGAGGTTGAGATCAGGATGAATCGAGACCCGCGTGATCGTTGTGGTCTGACAGCGATCCTCTTTCACAGTCAGCAGTTCATTTCCAGCACACTTCCAGATGTGGAGATATTTGTTTCTAACTCATGCTGGTATCACACAGATATATGCACTCCGCAACTGATTATGGAAATGTGTGAATGTTATTGGATTTCTGTCTTCTCTAATATGATAAAGCAAACACAAGGTCTGCTAAATGCCATTTTCTAGGAAAGAATATTGTGCCGCAGTGAGCTAATGTAATACACCATCCTCCTTCTTTAGGAGTCTGCTTTATTTCTGCAAGAGGGCTTTACTTCAAAAGGCGTCGCAATTCACTTCTGAGTAGTGTACAAGATGCTGCTCGAGCGGCGTGCTGTTTGGCATATCTTGCGTTCGCAGCGCTGTGTGGAGTGTGGAAGGATAGTCAGGGGAAGGCCTGTATCAAATCACCCCACGTCGGAGTGCAGAAAGGCTCTTATCTGCAACGGGCTCAAAGTATTTGAGGCTGTGAATATCCCAGCCGGTTTAGCAAAAAATAGCTCAAGTGAAATGATGATTTTGTAAAGTTTTTCAACTAGATCTGCCTGGTTTGAGGCCATCTGAGCTTTGTGATGCGTGGAGGTGGTATAGGTACAGTACTGTCTGTGTTTGTACTCAGAATATCAGTGATCTCACTTATTTTACTTTAATGATGGCCTTTGCTGTTTTCTCACTGCTACGTAATTAAAAAGCACAAATGTTCTGGCATCAGAGTGAGAGGTTGCAGATAGCCATTTGAAGTGGGAGGTATAGGACATTTGACAGCACTAGCATGAATCTTTACTACTTTTCTGAGACTCCCTTGTAACACAGCTGGTATTTTTAGCTTTTTATGAAGAAGAGTGACAAATGCGGCTGCACGCGATGCGAACCGTGTTCCGTGGCTGAAGGCAGCGCTAGGCCGCGGGTGATGCAGCGCTCAGAGATCCTCAGCAACAGAAGGTGATGATGTTCTTTAACGTACAGATATCCACAGAGAGGAGTCTGGCATTTTGAAGTACCAGAATTGACTCCTGCACAGACTGCTGACAATTTATGTGCATAGACTGTTCCTCATCCGGAGTCCTTCTCAGTGGCTAGGAATGATCATTAAGGCAAATTGGAAATCAAATTGAACAGGCATGTTGTGCTTTAAGTGATTATGCTGACGTTTCAGAGCTGTGGTTACAGCCTAGACCAAGGCAGAACATATCTCTTTAAAAGGAATTATGTACAAAAGCGTGAAACCTTTTCTGCAGCTGCTCTGATAACAGAGCGCAGAGCCTGCCTGCACAAACAGGACAACAGCGGGAGATGCTCCGCGTCAGAGACCTGTCTGTCTGTGCCGGGCCTGGCCCTTCGCTGCTGCGCCGGCGGGCTGCCTCGCGCGCCATGGGACCTTGTGGGGGAGAAACTGCGGCCCCTGGTAGCTGCCAAAACCAGCCTGTGTACCCCTCCAGGGACTCACCGCTTGATGTTAAGAGCGATTTGACCCTCTACATGGGAGCTTTTGTGCGGCAGTACTTGGCGTGTGTTTCTGCAGGGCTGTTGCAGGAGGCACCGCTGCGGCGGCAGGCAGGGCTGGGGCAGGCAGCAGCTGCCGCCCTGGAGCGGCCCGCGTCCTAGCAGCTCTGGAGGCGAGCTAGGCGTGGCAGGGGGAACCCAGGGGAAGCTTGACAAAGGGCCGACCTTCCGCTGCGCCCGAAGGGCACCGTCACGGCAGCGTCCCAGTGAAGCGGTGGGTTTCCGTGGCATGGCCCCACCGCAGAGCCCAGTTCCCTGGGCAGGCGCGGGGCTCCGGGCGGAGGCGTGGGCAGGCAGGAGGGGTCGGACCCTACCATCTGCTAATGTGAGCGTGGCCTGGAGCATGGTAACCGTCAAATGGGGCTGGCTGTGGCTGAGACCATTGTTTCCAACTTGAGTAGGGATGCAGCAAGCTGCTGCTGTGACACGGCCTATGAGTGACATAAAAACACTTTTTAATTTGTCCCAAAATGGGTCTGGTACATTGATAGTCCTAATGGCACCGCCTGCTTTTGATTTCTTTTTCTCTCTCATCCATAGTGCTGTGTAGATCCCAGGTAACTGCAGTGTCCGGTTTGCCAGTTCTTTGTTTTCCTCTACCAAATCTCTGCTAGACTTTGAAGAAAGCAGTGGCTTGCTCAGCTTCACTTGTGAGGTTTCTTGGCTGTCCTCAGAACACCCACCTCCGAGCAGCTTGTCTGGATGGTTAGTGAACTGCTGGGGAAGCTGCTTTGTGACAGAAGTATGATTAATGATTGCTTTTGCATGTTTCTTACAAATGAGATGCTCTGTCACTAAATAAATACCAAATAAATGGGCTGGGTGTACAAGAACATGTTTTTCACCAAAAATGACATTCTTAGTTGTAAATTTTAACAGATGTCATGAAACCAAAGATGATATAATCTATTACAAAAAGCCTTTGAAGTTCCATCTTAATTAACTTGCAAAGCCATCAGGACTCTCGGAGAGCAAGCGCTGCGTGTAGTGTATCTCAGAGCCGCTTGACGTGATCCCGCGGCTGTGAGCGGCGTGGCTGGAGGGTCAAAGTGCGGAGGGACAGAAGCGAAGAGCCGGCGCTGTGGTAGCACGCGTCGCTGGTATTCAGCAAAGCAGCCCTGGCATGGAAAGCAACTGTGGAAAAATTGCTGCTGCTCCCTTAAAAACCCTTCTTACTGCAGCAGCGAGAGGGAAAAGGCTCTGGAGCTGAAGCCAGCACTTGAAGCTGAGCCTTAACAGAAGCAGAGGATGGCGTGTCTGGGGGTAAAAGTACACTCACCTGCACAGGGTGAATTTCTTGTACCTCCCTTCCCCTGGGTGCTCTTGCTCTCGGTCAGTGTTGGTGGCTTGCAGCCCGCTGGCAGGTCCCTGTCCCCGCTCCCCGGGAGCGGTGTGGGGCAGTGGGGACGATGTGGGGTGCAGCATCCCCTGCCCGGCCAGCTGGACCTGCCCTGCACCGGGCAGGCAGACGGGGCCCGTCAGGGCTGCTGTGGAAATAAACGCTGTGCGGCTGCTCCAGGAGCAGCACCCTCCCCGACCGAAGCCCCCTCTGGCCTCCGCAGCCCCAGTGCCAGCGAGGGCTGAGCGTACCTGGTACACAAAGGGCGGGAAAATGTCTCGAACTTCTGACGGCGCTGAGGTCTGTGAACCTGAAACACCTATCTCGGGTGGAGCACGTTCTCAAACCAGCCCAGACGGGGTCTGAGCAGGTTTCAGCTGGCTCTCCTCCCTGCAGACGTTGCGCTGTAGGATCACTGCCCTTCACAGCCTTTGGACAAACGCTGGGCTGATCTTCAGCAAACGCAGCATCGCTGGTTCGTTGTGGTGGGGGGCGCTCCATCGCGCGCCGCAGACACCTTGCAGCTTTTCTCTTCCAGAAACATCTGACTGAATGAAAGAGGCTGGGAACAGAGTGGATTTGTCTCTGAATATGTTATATTGGCTACGGATGGAGCTCCTGCTCGCTGTGTAGCGTCGCCACTTTGACTGAAGGTAACCATATGCTGCATTTCCATAGCATGTGTTTCAGTGAGATTTCCATACCGGAGCAGATGGGCATGCTCCAGCACGGCAGAACTGTGTCTCTGCGGCACCGCTGTGGACCCCGGTGTGTAACCATGGAGTAGACGGCACTTCACGTTTGTGTTTTAGGTTCGTGATTCCCCTACCTAATGGAAATTCCAGTTAATCACTCTTCTGAAACCCTAGTTGCATTCCCACTGCTCACTGGCTTTCCAGTTTCATGTTGTCACTCTTTTTGCTGTACTGACGCCATCACCGGCCGTATCACTGCCCCTGCATTACGGAGGTCTTCCAGCCAGATGCAGACAGATGTTCTCACAAACCATCTATTGCGTGCTGGGTCACCGGCAGTGCAGCAGTCACCGGCGAGCCGCTCGCTCCTTGCCCCGCCTGTGCCCAACGTCTTGCTCTGCTATGGCCCGCCTGCGCTGCACTGCGCAGCCGTTTGGGAGAACACGGACAGCGGATTTCTCACTGCAGTAAACAGGAGTGAATCCCTGCCCACGGCCCCGGCCCCAGCCAGTGCTTCCTCGGTGGCCGTCACTGCCTACCCCTGGGTACGTGCAGACCGTTGACTTTCACCTGCTCATCTCCTGCTTTATTGGATTCTGAAATAACTGCGCGCAAACATTAAAATAGTGTGACTCTGATTAGTTTGAGAGCTACACGACTGCTCAGGGGCTTCCATGGAAGGAATAATGGGATGAATAAATGGATGGCTGGTGGATCTGAGCTCTAAATGAAAAAAAAAAAGAACCAAGTTCCCTCTGTCATAAATGTGGGATTCAAAGTCTTACTGGAGAGTTTATCTAAAGGGTGTATGTTTGGTTATGCCTGTGATTTACAGGCTGATCCCCAGTGTGAAGTTTTGCAGAGGAAACGCTATTATTTCAGGATGCAGGAGCAGTAAGCGGGACTAGACCCACCAGAAGTAGGTGGGTTTTCAGTGCGAAGGAAGCCGGGCAGCACTGCCCTCCGCCGGTGTCTGGACGTGGGCAGAGCCCGGAGCGCGCTCAGGGGATTATCTCCGCCGCTCTGCTCAGGGTATTGCCGCCGGAGCAGCGGGTGCCTCCCGTTTCGTACCAGCTTGGCCAAGATAAAAACCAGACCCAGTGCTTCTAGCCTCCGAAGGCAGCCTGATAAAATTAGCAGGAGTAGTTTTTTGTAAAAACCTCTTTTGATGGCTTAGCGAAAGCCAGAAGATTGAATACAAGGAGGAGGAGTTGAAGCCACATTTGCTCTGTTGGTGTAAACAGGTGTCATCGCACCGGAACAAGTGAAGGGCTGTTAATCTACAGCACCTGAAGCCCCGACGGAGTCCCACCTGCTTGGCGCTGTGTGAACAGCCATTTCGTGGGTACAAGATGAGTTCAGCTGCAAACCTCAGGTTTTAATTTCCTGCCTGTCTCACTCCAATCTGTACAGCCACCGGTGTTATTTCACCGTAGCTGTTTTAAAAATTAACTTGTAATATACTCTCGACAATCCTTCCTACTGAACGATAACTTTTTGTTACGTTTAAACTTGGGGTTTTAGATTGACATCCTCATTGTAATGCATCTTCAGTCTGATTTCAGCTAAATGCTCAGCACTGTGACTTATGTGGGATTTTTAATGGGCAGGCTGCTAACACAAATTTTGCAACTGCCGGTAATTAAACTCACCCCGGTGCCACGCAGGAACGGGAACCTCTGTGGTCGTCAAAGCTGCGGAGTCAGGGAATGAAGCAAAACTTCGTTTTCCCAGTGAAACACAGGGAGCTGCCCCCGAGTTTGCTACGCATTTTTGCAAACGGCTTAGCGGCAGAATTCCATCTTTTCTGACCTTTCTGTCCACATCCTAGCGCAGCCGTTGCCATCTGGGACAATTTAAGGCACTTCAGGCTGTTCTGTAATAGTCAGCAAACCGTTCCGGCATCATCGCTAGCTGCCTGCGCGGCTGGCGCGGAGCGAAGGGGAACGCTCTGGGGCAATTCTGAGCAAGAGTTCCTTCAGCATCATTTTCTTCTCCAGTAGTTTGATGTTAAATATGAATTTCCATTTATTATTGTGCTGAGCAGGGTAATACATTTCTCAGGTTTTTGTTGCTGTCTTCCAAGAACCCAGAAAAGAGTACGTTTGTCTGAACCTGTAGTTTATTGGTGTAATGACCGAGAATCAAAGACTGACGATCAGGCGTATCTCCCGTTTTTAAGGTTACGTGCTATGTGCTTTGCTGTGACCACCAGACATCATTTGGGTCTCGGTCAACCTGCAGTTTAGGTCAAAAGGAACAAGAGGAGAATTAAAAGAGTCTGACCAACAAGAAATAATTGTGAGTTTCCTGCAAAGTGGATGAAGGCGAGCGAGAACTGCAGCCGCGGAGTCAGGCTGTGGAGGCTTTAGGGGACTCTGGAAACCGTGACCCTCCCACGTTCAACGCTGGCTGGGCCATCAGGAGAAATCCCGCACCGCTCCTGCAGCTTTCACGGGCTTGCCGTGCAAGAGGAGCTGTCGTGCCCGTCCCACCTGTTCTTAGGAGAGTCCCAGCTCTCCACCCTGCTCACAGATAACGGGGCAGTGGTGCTGAGGCTGGTCCCGGATGGTGCTGGGGAGGACCGAGACCTCTCCTCAGGCGCAGGTCCCTGCAGACCCCCAGCTCTGCGTCAGCACGGAGCGCTGAAGGCAGGGCAGTGCAGAAAGGCCGGGGGAGATGCCGGGGGAGACTCTGCACTGAGCAACGGTGGCAATGAGCACGCCAGCTTCTGCTGCCGATGCGCTGGGGAGAGGAGCGGCTGAGCCCGGGCCGCAAAATCGCACACCTGCGCTGCCCTGACCTGCCCGGGCCTTCTCAGCGCCGAATTGCAAAGGGAATCTTACCTGTGGAGTAAAGATGACATTTACTCTCCCTGTCTAACTTGAAATGTTATAAGTGATCTCGTAAATGTATTTTACTTCTACAGTTTTCTCCATACTGCTAGGAAATACGCTGTTTACAGATGATTACATTTTCTAAATGACTGCATTTACTTCTTAGCATTTAAGTGAAATGCCTGGGAAAATGCGTTTCTGTAGCCTTCAAGGGAATAATGGGAAGTCCCTCCCTCCTGCTTCCAGACTGCTCTCAAAAACACACCCGGGTTTCAGCACTGGGTTTATCTCGGCAATGCCCGGCCGTTCGAAAGCTCCCTGAGCTGTTTGTGCTTACAGGGAACATTTCTACTGCGGTTTCAGAGCACACAAAGTAAACATGGCTAGCTTGGCGGGCGGCTTGAAGAAAACCTGCTTAGTTCAATCGTTAGGTCAAGCCAAATAGATTTCTACCTTCTTCAGAGAAAATTACTAGCGAATGACGAGGCTGGAGTGATTTTAACTGCCTTGACACTGAAGATTTAGTTACATCAAGCAACAATGAACAGCTGAAAAATGTCATTTTGGTTATAAGAAGAGCAGCAACTACACATTCAAAGACAAAATAATTCTTGCTGTTTGCCGCACCATGATGTTTAAATACTTAGAGCATTAACTGTCAGTGTGACTTGTCTTGAGAGGCAGCCGACGGCTCTGAAGCTTCGTCCCCACTCAGTCTGTCAGACCCTTGAGTTGCAGAGGAAGTCGTGTCCCTCGGCTGTGCTTTTCATCGCGCTACAGATCAGCAAACGGCAGTAAGTGGGGCTCCGGCGAGGGCAAGGTCGCTGCAGGGCGTTTGGAAATGAAAGGACCGTTTTGTGTCTTGTTTAGAGACTTCTCGTTATTTATTGCCCTGTGCTATCCAGCGGCTGGGGTAATGGGCCTCAGAAGACCGCGTTAAGTAGAATTGCTGTGGTTTGGGGGAATAACTCAATCAGAAGTTCTGAGAAGCCACGGCCGTGTTCTCAGGCATCTGAAATGTATCTGCTACTAAAAGCCAAGCAATTCTTTCTAATTCCAAAATCCCAGTTTGTGAGGATGCTAAATCATCCTCGGGCTTAGCGCAATAGTCTCCTGGCACCTGCGGATGCTTATCTTGAAAGATTCATTTTTACAACAGATTGAATTCTCAGAAAAGAGGCCAAACGTAAAGATGTTAGAAATCAAAGCGAAAATCCGAAAGGGCTTTGAGGCTTGATTTGGTTAAGCACCCAAATGTTTGAATATTTATTTGAAACTTATTCAAGCTGCTTAAATCTAGAGGACTCGTAATAGGCTCTGTCCTCCCAGCTCTGTGACGGAAACTCTTGGCACATGCAGTTCCAAATTGCATTGACCTTTTTTGCTGCCAAATTCTATTGCATTTTCATTTCTAATTTACTGTCCAATCCAGCCCCAAGGTCTCCAGCTTTTACTGCCTTTCTAGGTTTCCATTTCCTATTCAGTATGTGCCTTTCCCCCATGCTTAATCGTCTTCATTTTTTCCCATGAGTCTCATCTTATTGCCCAAAAATTTAGAGACTGATGTATAGGACCAGACCAATAATCCGTCCTTTTCATTCTTCTTTCTTCTGTAATTCACCCGCTTCAGAAGGCACAGAAAAAACAGAAATGGATCATTATGGAAACCTTTGTCCACAGGAAAAAGATATTTCTGTGCTAACAGAGAAGGGTGTATATCCTCTTCCATGACGCCCAGCTGAAACCAGCGTTCCGTCTCAGCGCCCGTGCACATGGCTGTGTTTTTCTGTATGCCGTTAACTGGTCACTCAGAAATATCCCCTGGCAGTGAGTTCCGTGGGTTCATTCTGGAGGTTTACTGATGGTTTCTGCCTACATTTGTGTTTCCTCTGATAATACTGGTATTTAATTTTTTTGCTGATTTTCCAAAGTAGTGTCACCTGTGATCGTCATTAATGTGCCAAATGTCACTTCCTTCCGAGTGGCAGGGAAGCTGCTCTATCAAATGAATTACAATACAAATTCTCCCTCTAAGTTTTAAAGGACATTTGTATAAAGTGTATTTAAAGGCTTTTCTCTGCAATCTGTGGCTGGAATTACCGACCTCTTTCTTTTTGGCAGCTCTTTTGCATGGCCATCATTTGGTAAGTACCTGGCTTGCAAAGGGAAAATATCCGCATAATAAATCTCTCTGCGTGTTTCTCTTTTACACTTCCATTAGCTCTGAATATTCCTGATGGCATTTCTTTAGTTTGCTCTTCCTGGCGATTGCAGCATTTTGCTGGAAATGTCAGACTGAAAATGCCACCTTGCAGGCGGAGGAGGCGGCCGCGGAGCTCGGGGGGCTCCTTGCCGGGGTGGGGATGATCGGGGGGTGGGGGTCCCCTGCGCCGCTGACCCCTTTGCCCCGCACGGGGCAGGAGGAGAGACCTGGCCCAGATGAGCTGGGTGCCCCTGCTCGGGGCCGGCAGCGTGGTGGGTCAGTGCCGGCCTCGCCTGGAGCCAGCGCGCGTTACCTGCGGGTTATTTCTTTATTTTAGCATGCAAGGCTTGCCAGCCGCGCGGGACCGGTGGGACCTTTGCAGATCTTCTTGGCAGCGCTTTCTGCCTTTCACTCAGCTTCGTTTCTGCGTATCAGATGCTTTTGATCCGTGGTTGGGATTTATGGGTGTAATTAATCTAATCTCCGAGTATCCTCCATGCTAACTGGAGTAATTCCTGACAATGTTGTGCTGATCCCTGGGACTGCGGGGTGAGACTGAAGCTGTGTGGCAGCATATGGCAGTATTTCTTGTCTGTGATGGCTGAGTTTAGCATTTTGGACGTTCTTTTAGTCCTTTTTCTTTTAATCAGTTGTCTGTTTGCTTAGAGACGTGCTTGTGTTTCCTCATTGACAAAACTATGGTTTTTACCATTCTGTAAAATCCTGTTGCGTTCCCACAGACTTTTGCAGGAGCAAATTTAATTCACAAAATCACAGGGCCCTGCTACAGTGAAACGCACAGAAGTGGTGCACGTGCTCTTGAAAAGTGCTTTTTAAATTAGCCCAGGACTGCACCCAGTGACGGGGGCCAGGGCTCGGCGGTGTGCCGACGACATCGGCCACCTTCCTCTGCTTACGCGCTGCCAGCGAGCCGAGAGTTGTGACGCAGGTCCTGCCTTCCAGGGGTGCGCCGAGGCGTTTTGGGCCCCAGCGCCGGGAGTTTACGGAGGTGTTTGTAGTACAGACTCGGCGGTTCGCACAGTTTGGTGAATCTGGTGGAGTAATTAGTGTAACAGCAGGCTGGATTGGCAAATCTGTTTAAGCCATTCAGCTTCGAGTACACCAGACTTTAAAATCTCTACGATGCAAACCCTGATCTTGTTTGGGTTGTTTCAGGAGTTCTCTCAGCTCTGCTGAAGCGACGGTGGGTAACTCAGCGCTGGCCGACCCAGGCCTGGGCCGTTCCTTACACTTGTGGCCCCAGCCGCGGGCCTGGCTGCATCCCACGCGGAATGTGAGGTGGATCCCTGTGCCGCTCAGCCGATGGATTCCTGGCCCTGCTGATAGCAGGAGAGGACGGCAGCTCTCCGCTGAGCCCCAGCAGCCGCCAGCGTAGCGAGGCACTGCGTGGTCACGCTGCGATGGAGATCCGTGTCACCGCTGTCGCAATGGTCGTGCTGTATGCCGACCAGTGGCTTTGCCTTCCCGTTGTCCTGACTCTGGGATAGTTGTGTACGTTAGTAGCAAAAGAACCTGTCAAAAATTTACTCCCATTTGATTTATTTTTCACTTGCAGAACAGAGAATCAGTCTGCATATTTTTAATACATTTTTTTTTCCCCAGGGCTGGGCCAGTTCTATTGTGCATCTCTTCTCTGGGCTGTGCAGAAGGCCCGACAATGCTATCTGGAGACATTGTGTGGCAGAAATTGCCTCCAGAGAATTCTCTTTCATGCTTTATCCCAAAATGCTTATACAGCTGTTCAGCACTCTTCCACCAGGTATTAAAAGAAGCTTGTGCTCGCGCGGAGCCCTGTGACTGCGACTTGACGAGCGGGCCTGCCGGCGGCTTTGCTGGGGTGGAGCAGATTGCTGCCCTGGAGAGGATTCAGACAGCGTGGCAGTGCCATTTTGTTTCCTTTTGTTTTCCACAGAATAATTGTAATTCCCTCGGTGTGAATTAACCGTGTGATACTGGCCTTCTCTTTTTGCAGTTTGTCCATTTGAAATCATAGTCAGAGAACATAAAGAGATTTTTTAGTGTTTGTTTTTTTTTTTTTTGCAACTCCTAATCTAGGTTCCCTGTTAAAGTTACTTTTTTTCCTCCAAAGTAATTTCTGCCCCGTTGAGTCGTTGTTGGTACCTGGTGCTGGCCAGGTGGTTCGTACTGCTGAATTGCCATCTTTTTCTCGATATCACCAGAAGTTGTGTAAGTTGTGTTCACCGGTCACCTTCACTTGTACAGGTAAGGTAAGGGCGGCGGGGCCACCTCTTCCATCTGGGACAGAGCCTGCCCAGGCGGTCGTGTTCTCTCCCTCTCCAGAAGCAGCCGGCACTAGCGCGGTCAGTTGTCTCGGTTGCCGTGGTTTTTAAGGGATGCCCTGCGTGACTGGGTAGCGCTTTACCTCAGACCTTTAAGCTGTGGCCACGTTTTCCCTGGTGGGTGCCGTGAGGTTATACTGGTACTCTGTGTGTTAGTTTTGAATCATAAAAATCCAAAGTTCTTCTGAAGCTAACATCCTCTTGTTGTTTTCTCCTCACCAGCAGAACTGACCAGAAAGAAGTGGAAAAGCCGTGGTTCAGGCCGCAGCCCAAGCTGCCAGGAGGTGGAGGAACACAAATTTGTGCCGGTACCGGAGGACTGATCCGTGCAACGTGGGTGAGTCCAGGCCTGTTAGCACTTCAGTGATCCCAGACACAATAACAGAAGAGCTGATATGAGACTTGATTAATGAATAATTAATTAGAATGTATTCTAATTAGTGTCAATCAACTTGCGGGTATGGAAAATAGGACCAGTAGATAAGGCTAACTTTTTTTTTAATGAGATGACAAACGCGGTAGATGAGGAGAGCGTTGGTACCCCAGCCGTCTGCGTGGCGTTTGCTCCGACACCCGTGTGACATCTGGGGAGGGACTGGGATGCTGCTGGACTGTCACACACGCCCGGCCATCAGACAGCTGGGGTGGGAGGCGGGCACACGGCCGTCACCTCTGCGCGGGGCTCGGCCGGCGCCCTCTGTGCCCCCAAGGCACAGAGCTGGGGAAGATGGGCAGCCTGCTCGGGTCCGGCCGCCGTGGAAACCCGCTGCTGAGCTGCGGCGGGTGGGCATCGGGGAGAGGGACCACGCGGAGGAGAGGGACAGTGTTGGGGCAGAGGGACCACCCAGAGGGACGCTGCGAGGCCTCGGGTCGCGGCGGGGTAAGGGCCAGGAGAGGCCGGGCACTGAGGGGCGCGAGGGAGTCCGTCTGCTGAGTTCAGGAGCGAGATGGGCGAGGCGTGGCTCGGTCCCAGCCTGTGAGCGGGAACACAGGAGCAGCAGGCTGGTGACAGAAAGGTTCTCCATTTGGTGAGCAGGGGTATGAGGAGATGTACAGCTGGAAGCTGAGATAAAAGCACATTTGGTGCACAGTGAGGGTAATTTGGTAACTGGAGCATCCTACCAGAGCTGATGACCAGCTCCTCATGGCCAAAATGTCTTAATGGAGATTGGTTTGTGGCTTTCTGAAAAGGTGCTTTACTGGGAAAGGGACCCATCCTGGGCAGGTTTACTCCAGGCCACAGTGAATGCTCGCAGCAGCCCTTCCTGGCTGTGGACCCACAGTCACCTGCTCCGGTTGGTTTTGCCGGAAGCAGGACCAGGCCCTCAGCCCCTGGCGAAGCGCGGTGTGCGGCCCGGCCGGTGGCTGTCGCGGTGCTGTGGCACGCAGGCGAGCAGCGCTGGTGCCCGTGGCTCTGCGGCTAATCAACACGTCAGCCAAAGGGGATTGGATTTTGAGAAGTCTTGTGGGCCCCAGTAAAGATCAGTAATCATTAAAATTAACCACACGCTGGTTTAATCAACGTATAGCTTTGTTAATTACTAGCTCTCTCTTCGTGTCCATCTGTTTTAAAGATTTCAGTGAACCTGCAGCAGATGTTCATGTAAATATAGTAAGCCCGTTGCCATGTAAATATAAAACTTTCAGGAGTGTTTGTGTAACAGACATCCAATTTATTTCTGCTGTTGTCAGAATCACGTCTTCAGCAGCTTAAACACAAACCCGATAACTCTGTTAAATCCCACTGGAGACAGTCCCTGCTGCCAGGCTGTCCCTCTGCCCGGCCTCCCCGCTGCCCCCGCTCCTGTGAGCCGTGCTCCGGGCCCTGGGGATGTGCCGCGGCGTTCCAGCGCTGTCCTGGGAGCCGCCACCTAGAAATGACGCGGGACCCGCCTGCTCACACTGCCGTCCCGGCCATGAAAATAGTTTCCATGCTCGCGGTGGATACGACTCATTCGTCTCCAGCGGTGTAAGCGGGGAGCGGTTTGCACAGCCGAACGTTTCGGGTTTGCAGCCGCTGTCCCGGCCGAGCCGCATGCCGGCGGGAGGCTGGTTCCCAGAGCGGGAGGTGGGAGAGCGAGCGGGATGCTCGCGCAGGGTCCCGCGGGGACGGCCAGGGGAGACAGCGGCGAAACCGGGCTGGCACGGCGGTACGGAAAGCAAACGGCAGGTGTTTGACAACCTGGAACTGCTTTTTGAAATGGATACCCCTTGGCATAACGTGAAAAAACCCCACCGCTGGGATTTTGCTTTGCAATGAGTGACTAAACGGGGTGCGTTTTGCTGGATTAGTTTTTTTTCTAGTGAAACAGAATTGCCAATACAATGGGAAAAAAAAGCATAAAAAGAATTACCTTTGCAGAACAGCTCCATTTAGCTGAAAATACTTTAGAAGTTTAAGATTTACTTTCGAGTCTGCAGGCTTACTAGCAGGTTTTGCTCATTTGGCAGCGCGTGGGGCTGTTTCGCGGTGGACAGCTGCGGATCGTGGTCCGCGGAGATCTGTCTTCGGGCGCATCGCGTTGGGCAAGTTCCCCACCAGCGGCCGCAGCGAAGGGGTCACGAAGGCAGCGCGTGGGCAGAGGGTCTGCCCTGGGAGGGCTGCAGCGAGTCGTTCCAGCCGCTCCTGCTGCGGCGAGGACCAGCCAGGAATCTCTCTTTTTGCCCTGGTCGACAGAAGGGATTCCTAAATGCCACTGCAGTGCAGTGATAATAGCCCCAAAGGCAACCGGACAGCAAAGGGAGCCCCTCACTGCTCATCTGGGGGAGAGGAAAACCCACTGACTCTCAGATTCTCCTGACAGTGTGACAGACATGTGGCCGTAACCCCCTTTCCGTTGTGGAACCTCCACATCCGAGCTGGGGATCGCTGCCTCTGACTGGCCTTGCCCGGAGCCGTGCCTGGGGAGGACTGAAACCCCAGCAGAGCCCCACGGCACGCGATGTTGCTCTGTGGTCCCTCCAGCTCTGGTGAAACGGGGGGCTCCGTCTGCGCTGGGACGAGGCGCTGGCTCTGCAGGGTCCTGCTGGGTCAGGATGCCCTGATCTTCCTGCTCCCGGGACACCCCCACCCCGCTCCTGCCCCTGAGCAACCCCAGGTGGGCTGCACTCCCCCGTCCTCTCTGCGCCGGGCAGCTCAGGTGCCGCAGAAGTGCCACAGAGCGACGTGGCTTTCTGCTGACCTCTCCAGCACGGCTCACCCTGTACCACACGCCGACAGCCAGCCGCAGCGGCGAGCAAGGGGCTTTCCAACAGAGCCGCGGTGGACGAGCGACGAGGGCACGAGCCCGGCTCCGTGCGCGGGTTTGCCCACGGCTTGATGCTTCCGATAAAACATTTGCGGCCTGGCGCTCATCTCTCTCCTGCATGAGTTTATCTTTGTAAAGCATTATCCAGCAGCCGATTGTGCATGCTGGTTGGAGGTGACATGAAAAATGAACCGTATGTTTTGGTTCTGGTCGGGGGAGCGGAGGGAAAGACGGATCTTAACTCAAAAGCTTCCTGCAGAGAGCCCAGTCTGGAGTTATCTGTCGTTTACGTCTACACTTGAAAAGAGCTTCACTTTCTGATTTCTTCTCTTATTTTTTAGCTTCTAAGGATTTGGGTTTCATTTAGCTCTGCATTAGAAATGACTTTGGCAGCCGGGAGAGGAGGATGAGAGCGGGCAAAGGCAGATCGCTGCGAGCTCTCTTCAGGCTCCCTGGGATGTGCGCAGTCCTTCTCTCGAGTTGGTCAGGTAGGCCGCTGCTGGCGCGAAATTCCCCTGCGCGGTGGAAGAGTCACGCTTTTTCAGGGAAGGGAGCACCGGAAACAGATGCCTGCAAGTGACGGGAAAGTCCCCAGAGCAGAGGTGGTCGTCCCTTTGTACCCTTCCCAAAGCAGGCACGCGGAGGTGGGGCTGGGCTCAGCAAGGGCAGATCAACGTCAGCGACGGAGAAGGAATTTAAAGGTGGTAGAAAGTGGTCAGCAATGTGAGCAGAAGTTCCTCTGAACCAAACTCATGAAATTATTTATATAAAGAAGTATTTTTACAATTTCTAGTAATCTTTGTGTAATATTAGCTAATTTTTCTATTGTTTTAATACCAAAAGTAGATGCCCTTGACTGAACACAGCAAATGGTAGAGAACCTTCTATTTCCCACCACAGTTGAGTCTCACTGCATCAAATCCTTAGATCAGAATTCAGATGACAGTGGAAATTAATAGCAAGAGTAAAATCTTATAATTGAAACTGAAATGAAACTAAATCTTACAGATGTGATACGGCTTGAACTCCAGCCTGGCTGCCTGAGGAATCACTGTGCATTTGTTAATTCTTTGACTCTTCATAAATGTTTTGACGTGCTCAGAAATTTGTCTTCATTATTGAGGCTGCTAGATCAGCACATACTGGTGAGTCAAAAGTCAAGATTTTTACTTACCAGTTCCTCAGGAAGACATTTCTCACTGGAAACCTACGTTTTGGGCTGGTTTCTGCTGTTAGTCACAGCAGGCAATGCTTTGTTTCACGCCACAGCGCAGCACGTGCCTGTGCCCTGCCCAGGCGGCCCCGGGGCCAGCAGCACCCCGCATCCTGCGGCTGCTCAGGGTGCAGTCCCGGTCCCTGGCAGGGTCAGTGCCGTCTGGTTCCCTTAGGGGTGCAGGCGAGCTGTTCGGTAAGCGCACGGCACTCCTATCATGTGTGGCCTCTGAGTAGCACTCCTGCTCAGAAGCCCTCGTAACTGTTCTTTTTAAAATACGGTGTTTATAGCTTTAGACCGTGTTGATATTGTAGTTAATAGATTCAAGACCTTCCCTTCTGCATCTGTTTCTCTCCCACCCTGTCGTTTTCGATGCTGCGTTTCTCTGGTGTACATAATTAAAAGATGGCCTTAAGCGCGTCGGAAACGAGAGGCTGTTAAATGGAGGAGCAGCACCGATAATGCTGGGTCTTTGTGCCACCGCGGTGTCCCGTGGATTGAGGAGACAGCTGCTTGCCAGTGTGGGTGTGCGTTCGTGGTGCTGGTGCCGCAGGAGCGCGACGCCGAGCGGTGCCAGCGAACCGTCCCTCAGGAGGGACACGCCCAGCCCAGGGGCAGCGGGAGCCAGTGCCGGGCTGGGATTGGGTTTGTGAGGGCCTGGACCAGCCCCGCTTTGGTGCTCCCTGCAAACCCCTGGTGATTTCCTGGGCTCACGCTAAGCCTCTTGCCTTTTGAGAGGAATTAAAGTAATTGTGGGACATAATGGAGGAAAAATCCTTTAGCATTCCCTTCTTTATAATTCATGTTTCTATAATATCCTGTAATTTCCTCTAAGCTCCTTAAGTGCCAGCGAAACTGAAGAGTTCAGATCCTGCCTGCACTGTTTCATTACTGAGGTGTGAAATACGTGGCGCTGCCGTTAATGCTCCCTGTGAGCCCTCGTCGTCCTGCTTGGAGCAGCCGTGGGGGTGTGGGGCTGGACCGTTCGGCGTGGTGAGGGCGATTTTTGGAACGAGCCACGTGTCACTGCTGATCGTGACAAAGGACGTGAGATATTTTATTTATTAGCTTCCCTTCTGCGTGTGAGGTTAGGGGATTACAATAGCATATTTATAGAAAGAAACGGTAACTTCTGTTGTATGTTCATTAATACACAATAAGTTTTTGTTGTACTTTCGCATCGCTTATGCATTTGTCAGTCGCTGCTTGCCAAAAGCGCGTGAGGAAACTGCGCCTTCCGGGGCTGGGCAGCTCTACCGAGCGTGTGCCGGGCTCTGAACGTGGTGGTTTCTGCCTCCCTCTGCAGAAGGACCGCCTTCAGGTCACCGAAGCTATTGCAGACCTGTGTTGGTTTGCCCAAAGCTGGTGGAACACATGGGGTTTAAACAGCGCAATTCAGATTGCAGACTTTTCTGATCGGTTCCTGAAAGATTTTGCTGTTTTAGGGTGTGAGCTTTAGGTGCAGAGCTCTGAATTTTGGTGCTGGTCGACTACCAAAGCACCGCTCCAGCGGATGTTCTCCGGTGGCGGTACCGGAGGTGGTGGGTTCCTCAGCAATGTGCAGTAACGTCTACTGAACATTCTCCTTCTTGAGGCTGAATGATTTATTGCAGTACTTCTTGGTGTTTATGGCCAGTTTTGGATTTAACAACCCGTTACACTTTCTCCACTTGAAACACTGATAATACATAATGCTTTTGAATGTGCATGGTAGGAAACAGGTTAAATCTCTCTGTTGGCAGATGGGTGGGTTGTGTGGCCAGGGTCTGTTATGGTCACATAGTTTGAGCTCTTGCATAACAGACACTTTAAAATTAAACCTGCGAGTCCTTCCTGAAACCCTATTCCTTTTCCTTGTTTAGAAAAAAAAAATCCATTTTGATTTGTTGGCAAATGTCTCATTTCTGCGTCATGTGAGGATGGTTTTGAGTGCTAAGGTGAAGTCCCCCACTATCAGTTTCAGTCCCCTTCAGAACATTTCAGAATAAAACGAATCGTTGATCTTCTTGTGAGGGGGCTTCCAGATGCAGATTGGTCTTGTAGATCTCTCTGCTGCTTCTGGCGTTTCAGCACAGTTTGATGGGCTGGTGACAGCACCGGGTTCAGTATTTCACTGCAAATCTCAGTGGAGGTGGGGAAAGTTTTTCAAATTATATTTTTTTCTGCTTTAAAAGAACAAAAAGTTAAAACCAAATTAACATGTGCTTTGTCAAATTGTCTATCAAGTGTGCCGTTCACAAATGGAGACAATCTCAGAACTTTTCTTCAGATGG
Organism: Tetrax tetrax; assembly: GCA_009806455.1. NCBI lineage: Eukaryota > Metazoa > Chordata > Aves > Otidiformes > Otididae > Tetrax > Tetrax tetrax. The sequence goes on from WHYT01016787.1 coordinate 79,676, forward strand.
TTCTTTCTTTTTTGAACATGCTGTCTTTAGACATTTCCCATGTTTTTATTATAGAAAGCGTTCCCCCTAGTATCTTTACTTTGGTGGCAATAGTGAGTACTTTGTTCCGAGTCAACCTTAAACATGATTAAAGTTATTTTTCAATTCAGCCAGCTAGTTTGATCTTCTGAAAATCAGTTTTTAAGAACTTTAATTTTTATCTCCCTTTCCCTTGACTTGGGAGACAATGAAAGCCTTTATGTTCAAACCAAATATGTTTTTATAAAATGGGTATCAGGCAGAGATAAGTTAAAAATGGTTTACCACAGTATTGCAGATGAGGTTTGTGAGGTCTGTCAAACCACGAACAATGAAGAATGATTTCCAGCGCGAGTCTCAGACTGCACGTGAGTCGCCGCGCCTCGCGGCGCAGGGAGCGCGCCGGGCCGAGGCACACGCAGACCGGGCACGCCGCCGCTGCCTCCGTGCGCGCACGGGGCCGGAGAAGCCCAGCAAAATGGGCTGAGAGGGAGCCCGTCGGAAATAACCGGGACCCGGCTTGGAGGGCAGCTCCCTGCTACCGAAACAGAAAAGTCCTTTTGGTGAGCTTTGCTTTTTCTGCCAGGTCAGCTGAAATGTTGGGATATTTTTGCTTTTTGAAATGCTTGAACTACAAAGAGCATGCACCAGATTCTCCTTTGTTAGTTTAAAAAATAAATAAGAACAGAACATTTTCTTTCTGACTAATTGCATGCCGAATTGCTTTACAACTGCACCAGAGAAAGCTGGTTCCGTATTTTTTTTCCGGAGTGAATGATCGTTATCTCTAGATGCTTCCCAGGAAGGAATTTTCATAACAAGAGTCTGTTAAGAGATGCTTACAGACTTCCAGGCCATCTGAGAGGTTACAGAAAAAAAAAAAAAAAAGCAGCAGCAAATGGTGTGACACGGTGCACATTGCAGCTAAAGTGTCCGTTGCTATAGCAAATGAGGGAGAATAACGAACCTCTGCCACAGCCTGCTTTGAAAATCTGGGTGGGTTGTTAAGGGTCTTTTGTTCCAAGGCATTCATTTTCTCCACTTCTGCTGCATTTTCCTAAACTGCTCCCAAATTATTGGGATTTATGGTATGGAAATGGTGGTACGTTAGGTATGATCTATAAAACCTCAAAGCAATGACAGGTAAATTTCTGTGCTGTCCTCACCGGCACATTAGTGCATGAATGCAATACTTGTGCAGCAGCGTCAGTGCTTTGTTTTATTTTTTAGATTATTGCAGCTCCCAGCCCCAGGAGCAGCACAGAGCCCTGGGCTGCCGGAAGACCGGAGCCCAGCCTTTCCCAGAGCGCTGGCCTTTGGGCAGCTGTGTGGTGCCGGTACACAGGAAACGGCCCTAGGTTTCAAACACAAATATAAACACGAGCAAATAGGTGGTTTTCAGAAGTAATTGCTATTTACATGGGCTCGCGCAGGAAATAAACCTGGTCACAACACCGAGGAACACATTCCGTTGTTTGCTCTGCAAAGCAGCGGCTCGGTGAACCCGGGATCAGCTCGGGTCAGTGGCCACGGGCTGCGTGAGAAAAGCAAAACCCAGTAGGCACAGATAAACCCAGAGCTTGCTGCCTGAGAGGTACAGAGGATTCCCAGCGTGAAACACGTTAAATCACTGTACCCCAAACCGCTGTAATTTTGTAGAAAGAAATGAGCTGGTGAACGCGTACGGAAATGTCTGTTCGGATTCAGCTGAGACCATAAAGTATAGAGCTGGTGTTAAATCAAAAGGAAGGAGGTTCCCACGCGGCGTGTTAGGAGCTGGGCTGGACCTGGCCGGGATCTCTGCTCTGTCCGGGGGCGTCTGCCAGCGCTCAGCGTAACTGGCTGTGGCGCAGCCCCGCGCGTCCGCAGCGCGGGCAGCGCCGTCCGTTCACGCGCGGAGCACAGCCTTCCATGCAGAGCCGTGACACGGCAGATCCTGCTGTTCTGGCATCGCCAGGCGCCAGAGCCGTGCTCCGTAACGGGGAGGATTTGCTGGCCCATCTTCTGCAGAGTGGGAAGGGTCATATGGGCGATGCCGTTGAGGCTGCAGTAAATTCCCAGTCAATTCTCCGGAGCCGCCTTCGAGGACTGGAACGCCTGCTGGGCCCTGGCTGCTCCCTGCGCCGTTTCTGTCCCGGCTCACGTGGGCTGACCCAGGCGTTCGGGCGGTGGGCTCTGCAGGTCCACACGCATTGTCTGTGCCACTGAGCCAGCTCCGCGAAGGGGAAACTGCCCCTGCCACGCCAGCAGCACCTTTAGAAACTGCAGGCTGTTTATGGTTAAATTTACTTCATTTCCTCTGTGGTTTTACCTCTTGGAGTGCAAAGATGAGAAGGAAATGCAGTTGTGTCTCTTGAAAGGCTCCATCCCACCACTCTTGGAAAAACCCTGTTTTTCAGCTCTAGCATACATTTAGTGTGGACCCTAAGGGGACAAATGGCCTCTGACACCCGCACCCGTGCCATGGGAATTTCCTCCGGCTGGGGAAAGAGCTCGTCTCCCTGCGGTTGGATTTATGCCGGGGCCGTCAGAAGGTCCAGCTTCAGCAAACAGCTGCGGAGCTCCTGCGTGGAGGCAGCTGAGCTAAGGCTGAGGCAGTGTTAAATCTTGACATTTTAAGAGAGTAAAAGGAATGAAAAAATTCTCACTGTTTCACTGTAGCCCAGGCAGAACCTGTGCCGCTCCTGAAGCCCAAGAGGAGCAGTCACCATATACAGGGAACGCTCTTACGCATAGTTTAATAAGGTTTTGGATGCCATTAAGCCCCAACCTCCCCCAGATCTTGAGCCTGGGTGGAGCCTGGGATCAGCTGCTTTTGAAATTATAAATCTAAAAAGTGCAGCTGGAGAGCAAGGGTTTGAAATCTGAAAATATTGTGCCTGTAGGGCTAATTATGCTTTTGCAGAATTCATCAAAACATTGCTGTTTATTTAAAGTTAGCAGCACAAGAACGCCGTCGTAACGAACAGTGGCTGTTGTGAGTCACACACGCAAACACGCGTTTTCTGGAGAAAGTGACAATTAAGGGCTCGTAAGGGTTTGGGTGTTCGGCCAGGACAGTGCCGAGTGAGAGCGCCTGTAAGCATAAAGGATGCGGGTCGGCAGGTTTGATTTTGTGTATGCATAACTTTGGAATGCAGGCAGCCACCTCTGGCTGCCGTGCCGTGCCGTGCCGTGCCAGCCTTGCTTCGTAGGAGAGGGCAAGGGGAGGACGAGGAGGGCAGGCTGCCGTCTGTGACACTGGTTCGTAATACCTGTCTGCTGCTACCGCCCGCGAGCAGACCAGAGCCCCGGTATCTTTGTGTCTGCAACATGAAATTTGAGTGCTAACCACCCTTAACTGGTGCAGGAAGACAGCGAAGTGTTTGCCAGCGCTCGGGCGGCTCTTTCAGCCTGCCAAAGGCCGGCTCTGCCGTCGCCACGCTCACCTGACGCAGCTGCAGTGGCTTCCAGTGGAAGTCAGCGACGTGTCCAAGATAAAAGCCGGTCTACTGTGCGGAGGATGTGACAACGCTGAAGTAGAAAGCTGATCCCCTCTGCAGGAATTCGGAGGCGTGTCTGGATAGCTGTAAGGCCTCGTACGATGTGGGTTTTGGCCTCGTGCTTTCAAATGGGTATTGTGATGCTGAATCTAGGCCAGCCTCACTTAAGGCCCTTTTTTTTTGGTGCTGTCTCACTTGTTTAATTATTGAGCTCAGCTCGACAAGGGTTTGACCCTTTTTGATGAGCAGCAGCTGGCTGTGGACTCTGCAAGCAGGGTTGTGTTTGAAAACCGGTGTAAGGAAAACACTGGTGGAAAAGGGATAAACCATCCGTTATTTCCTGTAGACAGCAGCAGAACTGCTGCGTCCGCAGCGTTGTCCGTGATGGAGTGCCGTGCCGGGGTTTGTGTGGCACAGTCGCTGGAGCAGTTTGGGGGAGCGGAGTGCTCCAGAGTGACGGGAGCATCATTCACCACTTCGGAAGTCCCGGTTATGGAGCCGCGGTGTGCGAACCTCAGGATTTGTCCTTCCAGACCCATATCATCGCCTCTGCGGGCTGCACACGGTAACTGTGCCCCGGGCAGCCGGAGCAGCGATAAACCAGGAGGAGCCCGGGAAACTGGGGCCGGTACGAGTGTGTGCTGCAGTGCGGGGCGCGCGGTGGACATCTGACCTTTCGGATGTGGCAGAACAGAATATATTTCTGTTCATAGATACTGGGGTTTATGATTAAAAACAATCTCTTTCCTGCATTGCGCTTTGGGGGCTCCACCTGAGAATATTATTGACTTCATAAAAACACGACCCAATTCCTCCACAGCCACGGCTGTCGGCAACAGTCCCCGCAAGAGGCAGGGCTCCATCCGACGTCCACTGCAGCTGATGGAAAAGCGTCTGTTTATTTCGGTAGGCTTTGGATCAGGTCCTTAGAAAGCAATTTGGGTAGTGAGGTGAGAAATCTGGGATGACCAGCATATCAACAGCATGAACGTTGAGCTCTTTTCACTTCAATTCACAGAGTAAATTCCAACGCAGATGCTAAGCGGCGATCTCCCACACGCCGCCAAGGCAGACGCAGAGACTGGAAGGTACATTTGAAATGGGTCTTTTTAACGCACGGCCCCAGAGAGTTGTTTTTGTACATTTATTCTGAATTTGGTCACGGATTCTGGTTTTAGTTGCTGTCCTAAGGTGATGCTCTGACTGTACCAACACCTGTCAGACCCAAATTTTAGTGTGGCTCACATGAGAGGAGGGTGGGCATCTTGTACTCCACTGACCCAGTCTTGGGTTTGCTGGGAGAAGCCAGAGGAGCAAAGCGGATTTGGCTCAATAATTTCATGAAAGGTCCTTGTTTCAGTAGGATCCAAGTTCCTTTTTTCCTTTCAATAGTTGTTTCTCAAGCTCAGCATCCATGGAGAAAGCACTGGGTGCTTATGAGTTTTTGCAGTAGCAGTACCCCTTTCTGATGGGCACCACCGATGAGCATCCTTCTCGTGGCCAGGCAAACCTGCGTCCCGCTGCCCATGGTGCAGCACGGCGGGCTGGGAGGCTGCGGGCTCAGGCACCGGCCGATGCCAAGCGCCTTCATTTGGAGCCCATCCACGTAAGCATCAGCACGTTTTGGGTGGTGGTTGAGGAGGCGGCACACTGGGGATGTCGATGGCTTCATGCTTCACATCTTGTTGGCATGGTTTTCCTATCAAATGTCGATTGGGTAAAATTGGATGTTGAGCAAAATCACCCAAACTTGCATTTAGCATTGCCCTGAAAGAGCAAAGAGGGAGGATGCTTCTTTCTGCTGCGCTGTTCAGCGCACTGTGAAGGACCATTTCTGGATTTAGGTGAACAAACAGGCCATGAGGCGGGGATTCACATCAGCTTTCCAGAGACCCAGCCCCTCACAGTCCCTCTGTCCTAAGAAAGAAAGTTCAAGAAGGTAATTCAAATTAGTGCCCAAAGGAACACTTTTCTGTTTCTTTCTACCCGGAAGGATGCTCAGGATGGACAACCTCAGTTTCTCCGCATCGCTGAGAGTGGGGGTGAGGCGCGTGGTCCCACAGACCTGGGAGCTGGAGCCTCTCAGGGGGAGCAGCCTTTCTCTGCTGGCCTTGGTGTCCCAGGGTCGCACCCATCGCTCTGGGGCAGAGGACGGGTCGAGGGTGCGCTGGGTGCTGCGCTGTGGACGTGGTACTGGAGCCAGCGGTCCCATCGCACGCTGCTTTGGAGGTCTCTCCCCTCGTGCGGAGGGGTCAGAAGTCCTGCACATCCTTGGGTGGGGGCAGTGGTTCAGAACCCAAGATTTGTCTTGCAAGCCCTGTGCTTCTGCAAGCGTAAAATAATTTCTGCTTGTGAATGCTGATCCCTGGATTTCACGATTGCCTCATTTACAGCGGTTCCTCCTGGTGCACACCCAGGCATGCTCACCCGCCCGTGTCCCGCCAGGTGGCACGGGAAGCGGGGTCACTGGGGCAGCCCGCAGCCAAACCGCTTCGTCTCAGCCCGGGGAAGGCAGGGATCAGCCCCAGACGCCTGCTCCGCATCATTGTACAACTGGTTCATTGTCTGCTGTTGTAAATTATTTTTAAAGTCTTTTCACAGTTGGTCACAAATTTAGTGTTGCGGAAAAGCCTTGCTCTTGTCACTGCCTTGTAACCCAGTAACCGGGTACGGGACACGGCCTTGACCGTAGCGATTGCTGCTGGATACGCGCTCGGGGAGGGCAGGGAGTGGTGAGGAGAATATAAATACCAGTTAGAGAAAGAGATGTTACTGGACTCCTGTGGCAATTTCCTGTGGTAATAAGCATCCAGGAGGATATTAAAAATGTCATTTGTGCTTTAAAAGTAATAATAATTGAAATAGATTCTGGCATCTTTTATAACAGCAGAGCCAACAATTATTACTGGAGATATTTTAAAAGAAAACAAACAATTAGTTAATTGAATTGCCAATATGCTGCTGAAATTAATCTGAAAAATATGAGATTAGCAGCATGGGTTTGCACAATTAGAGTTGGTTGGAGATAAAACTAAGAGAAGGACTGGGATGCCTTCAGCTGGAAAGCAGACTCGGTCAGCACCGAGCCCGGTCTGCGGCGCGGGGTCCTGCGGGACCGCGGTGCTCAGGGACCTCGCCGGCAGCCTCTGCCCCGCGGGGGAACACGGGCGTCTGTTGCCGTTAGAGACCCCCAAAGAGAGAATTGCTTTTTGTTATCATAGTGCACTGAAAGGATATTTTCTTTCCTTAAAGAAAACAAGTGCATTGTTCACTTCAATCCTGCAGGAGATCTGCGTGGGATTTATTTCCACCCTGCAGACCCAGGAACTGTGACGGCTGATGAAAACTTCTTTTGCCACACCTGCCTGTCTGTGAACTGGTCAGCAGGAGCACAGGGGGGCGAGAAACCCGGCCGTGGTAAAGCGCCAGGTAATGTCTGTTGTGTGTTGTCCTAATTTTAAGTAGATATTTATAGTCAAAACCGTCATGGCTGTTGTATTAGTATTATTTCTTCCCCTCTTCCCTTTAATGAAATACAGAAACTTTTTCCCAGTGGCATGGGGGCTCCGGCAGCCTGGGAAGCACGATGCCCTGCAGCGACTGGTTTTGCAGCGATGCCCAAACCGGCTTTCCTGCGCCCTGCCCCGGGAGCTGCGCCGCGCGGCCGTGCTCTGCCCCTCCCTCACGCGTGGGGTCGGAGTATAGTATGTGTGTGCTCCGGTACTGCGACCCCCGGCACCCAGCCGCGGGGGGTTTGCCCTGCTGCGCATGGTTGTTCGGTTCACTCTGCCTACAACTGGCAGATCTCTACACGGCAAATTTCTTGACCACGTGGTGCAGCTGGGAAGGAAGCTGGGAGGTTGGAACCGGATGGTCTGTCAGGTCCCTTCCAACCCAAACTGTTCCATGAAGCGACTGTATTGCAGCTGAACGGGCCGGGGGAACGCAGGCACAGGGAACACGGCATTTTTGTGTTGCCCCTCCATATCCTGCTTGCTTTTTTCCTGGGTTAAATAAAATACCGACGTGCTTTGAGCCTGACAGCGAAGAGCTTTCCCATGTCGCATCGTGCTCCTAATTGTGTTTTTAAATTTTTATTCAGCACCAGCAAGGCTGTCTCACAAGAGTTTTACCTTCCACCTTTTCCCCATGTTTTCAGTCATACCTGCTCTCCAGCAGCCCTCGCCGAAACAGCCAGACCCAACCTCGGCGGCTTCGCTCAGACCGCAGTCTCCAGGCACCGGCCTGGCCGTGTACCGCTGCTCTCTTCATACAAATTATAAAATATATCAAAAACATTTTCTTGCTGTGAGCCTGAAGTCATAACCATTATTTCTGACTGGTGTTCACAGCAAAAAAATTTCTTTATTACAACTTATCAAGCCATGCCACTTGTCAATTTTACGGGTTTTTAAAATAACACCAACGTTAACTTGGCAATGCATCTGTCTTAAGACACACTACCTACTCACGTTTTATTTCCTCTATTAAAGGAAATGATGTATAAACACTGTGGGAAAGCATGGATCAAACTTTTTACCATCACATCTACTGCAAAGAGATGCAAGCACGAGTAACCGAAGGAGAGGGGAGTGCCACACACACATTCCTCCCCGCTACAGAGCCCAGCAGTTATTTTGTCTCCATCCAGCTGCACAGCAGACAGGAACAAATATCCCGCTGCGCAGACACTTTATTTTGGGTTTCACACTATTTATGAAGAATGGGTCTTGCTTGCTATAAAAAGTGTGTTTAGGTCAGATGGTTGTGCTTTAACATTTATTTTCTGTTTGAAGATCCATGGTTACACCTTTGGACCCTGATTCATGAGTGACCTTCACGCATGAACCCAACTTCAGGCACATACACGGTCCTATTGATTTGAATTTTAACATTGACTTCCACCTCACCCGCTGTAATCAATGTGAATAAGGGGAATATACAGCATGCCGCCATCCTTCTCAGTGACACAACAGAATTACAGTTGCCTCTTGCTATAAAAAACAGCGGACTCCCTGTTTGTGATGGGATACAGGTTTTAATCACTCCTGAATATACTGAAGTTCAGTGAATTCTGCTTTGTCGTTACTTACAAATCCACACAAAAGTATATTTTTTGCATTTCTAGAGTTGAGAATGTCAGTGGTTCAATTTAATACTCTCCTTTAGGAAAAAAAAAAAAAAATTCTGGAGTGGGTAAGTGGGTATAACACCCACTTCAGGCAATTTTGCTCTCCAGAGCTGCATATATTGTCATTCACAGAAAAAGATGCATTTAACCTCTCACTTCAGAAGAGATTCTTTTGTAACACGCAGTCTGATTAGTTGTGACACAGACTGTGTTATCTGTATAATTAAGTGCCCTCGTGGGCCAGCCTGCGTTGGGAAGATGCTGTGCCCCTTAAGGACGAGCACAGAGGCGCGGAGGAGCCCAGCCCGCGGGAGGTGAAGTCCCCCGTGACCGCCTGGTTTCATCCAGCAGCAGATACTGACGATACGGAGGAATTCACCTTTTCCCAAGAGCTCTGCAAACTCCAATTACTCCCTCAGCCCCACGGCCGGCTGCGAGTTGTGCGATGCCATGGAGCTCCAGCCAGGATAGGCACGGTGCGGCAGACCCCGCTCCTCTGCAGAGTCCCGGGGGTGCCCGCCGTGCCGTGAGCCATGCCATGAACGTGGGCAGAAGCATGCACAGAAAAGTGCTCCTCTGAAAAACCCAGAACGGGGAGTTTTGGCTGGGGTGCAGGCAGCCGCCTGAGCTGGCACATCATCTCTCTTGCTTTCTTGCCTGTTGTGCCAACGGGTGACGGTGCTGTGCCCCTTCCCCTTCTCCCCAGCAGGAACCATCACTCCTCTGGGTCTGTGTAAGGAGTCATTCTGTGACCGGAGGGGTCGGCACAGCTGGGGCAACGCTGCGCACAGAACCAGGAGGAAATCCCTGTTTTGAACACTACTTCAGCCTTGGATCGTACTTGCGAGGCTTCCACGCATGGGCGTCTGGAGAAGGGGAATACAGAAGCGGGGTAAGCACAGCTGAAGCAGATTCATTAAACACGAAAGCAAATATTTGCGGAGATTTTGGTTTGCAGCCTTTACACGCTTCCAGAATGACAGTAATGCAGCGCGGGCACGCGTTCAGCTGGTACCGGCAAGGCGAAGAAAATCAGGGTGAGCGCCAGGGGGACAGGAGGGTGGCGGGGACGGCTCTGAGCCCACTGCAGAGGGGTCCTGCTGCTGCCCCGGGAACAGACCTCCAGCAGCATCCCCACTCACCGCGAACGGGGGACCATCGGCTGGGGTGGACCTGGAGCAATCTACAGCACGGGCATCCGGGCGTCAGAGCTTGGAAATACCGGCTGAGAATAAACAAAGAGACCGCCGACGGGGAGAGGTGAGAGCAAGGGGAGCCGTAAAGGAAAAGGAGTTAAGAGAGAAGGTGGACACAGACTGAAGCCTGCTGGGCAGCACATGGATAAGTACACACGTGTAATGTGCCTGCTTGCACAGAGCTAGCAAACGGGAGCGGGCACACGCGTGCGTGCTGCCGTCAGAAACACGCACACCAGGGAGAATACAAGCCCTGATGCCAAAATACTGGTTGATATTAACATGGGTTTCGAATGTATGTGATACATGAAAGTTTATTTTTTTAAAGGACATCATTTTCAGAAGCATGGGGTATATTCAGTGCCCCAGAAAGTTACAGACCACAGACAATTAGGTGCTGCTTATATTTTTAAGAGGTTGTGAGAGGATTCTCTTCCAATCCAGCTAAAAACTGCATATAAATGTTACTGGCCTGCCTCAGATGGTTTTTAGCATCAGTGAAGAACCTCATGAAGTGAAGAGAGAGGCCTTCAGAGCTCATCAGGAGGTAGCTTGACGTTTTCTCAGACAATAAAATAAGGTGTTTTGGGAAAAGATTCTCTGTGCTTGCTTTTCATCAAACAAAATCAATAACATAATATAGTTAAGCACATAACTTACAGTGCAGCAGCTCAGGGTGGATCCTGACACCCAGCTCCCTCCCCAGCAGCCAAACCTGCCCCCCAGCACCATCCCCACTTTATGCCCTGAGCCGGTCCCCTGGTGTGGAACAGCCCCTGGCCAAGCTGGGTAAATTCCCCCAGCCCTTGGTGATTGGGAAGCTGTCCCAGCTGTGCCCCCAGCCCCAGGGCCTCCAGCTCCAGCTCCTCGCCCAGCTTGGTGAAAATTAACGCTGTCCTGGCCGGAACCTAGCTGGAGGATGCTCCAACACAACTTTTTGCATCTATTTCCCTTTAACAAAGTCCACGTTGATTCTTGTTAACTCCTCTTCCCAGGGCAGAAACCTCGCAGGAGCCGACGCAGCGGAGGCAGCCCGGGTGCGAGGAGCGGTTGTCGGAGGGCTGCGGCGGAGCGGGGTGCCAAGGGCTGCGTCCGCGGCACGGCCAGCCCGGCTGAGAGCGTGGCTGCGTGGCGAGGGCCAGCCCAGCCATTTTCCAAGGTAACGCATGGTTGAAGCATCACACAAAATCCACAGCTTTTCAGCGAGTGGAGGAAAGCTTGAGTTAAATGAGTTGTAAATGGTAAGGTAAAGCGTTTATTACTGTTTTAACATTCCATTAAAGTAACTTCAGAGCGTGCTTAGCTGCCGGTAGGGTTACAGCTAACCGTGGTTAACGATTAACTGGTGAAGTGCAAAGGCAACCGGTGAAGACAGGAAGGGCTCGCTGGAGCTCGTGGAGGTGCCCGTTCAGGTGAGGTGAGACACTTGACAGCTCTCTCTGAGATGAGACCTGATTTAATTATTGTTATTATTGTTACACCAGTTTCCTTGTAGGAAAAACATAAACTTGCCTGCTGCGTTCAGCTGTGCAGCCCAGCCCCTTCAGCCAGACCCTCGCCAGACCCACAGCGGGTGCTCAGAGACATCTCCTGGTGCCTCTCGGAGAGGGGAGGGGCAGGGCCCGCTCCCACCTTACGGGGGCACTCTTGGCTGGACGGGGGCACCATGGCACGCTGTCCCCAGGACACGCACTGCCTCCGCCAGCAGCGAGTCGGTACTTGGCTCTGCTGGCCGTCAGCATGCAAAAGCACCGTCCCTTGGCAACCATGGCTTCTACATTTTGGAGCCTTGAACTGTCCCCAGGACAAAGTGTCTGTCCTTTCCAGCCTAGTCAATCTTCTAAGAACAAAGAAAAATGAAATTATAGGGTAAAGTAATCTTATTCCAGTTAATGATCCCAAATAATAGCTTGTTTGTGACAGAGCTCATCTTTCTCCTGAACACTGCTCAGCCACTAAGCCGTGGGATCAGGATCCATTTCTGGAACAGGAGAGAACATGTTCTCCTTTGTGCCTTCTGAGTTTCTCTTCTAATGTGCGGGTAATATCCGCAATGCCCGCTGCTGCTGTAATACAGAGCTCATTCGCGGCTCGTTTAGTTGCTGCCTCATGGGAAAACAATGCCTAGAGGGAGCGATGATCAGAGAGCAACAGCAGAGAGAAAAAGCACAGATAAATGAAATAAATGGCAGAAAAGTTGCTAATGACAAGATCTCTGGCCACATCAGTCAACTGAAGCACCAAATTGCTACTTTTTTCTTTTTTTTTTCTTTCTTTTTTTTTTTTTAATTATATCCGCATTATAAAGTGGCAAAGAGGAGGAAAGGAGGAAGAATGCATAACACACCCGCTCCTCCAGACCCCGACGGCACAGCAGCACCGAGTGTGGAGGAGACAGAGTCATGAAAATGAATGGTACGGAGCGTGCCTCTCCAGCTGCTCTCTGTTATTTATAGAGAATTAAAATGAGCTGGTTATTTCACATGTGCTAGGAAAATGGGTTCATCAGTATTGTGCTGAAATGTATTATGACTTACTCATTCCTGATTTCACGGTCGTTGTACTTATTTGAAAACAGATTTATATACTTTGCATCAACTGCTAACCATTGAATTTTTATTGTACATTACAGAGGAAAATCTTATGTTTCAATTTGCATCTCACTTGATTCATTGACATCCAACATGTAATTCTGGCCTTGTGTGATTTACTTGGGAAATCAGGCTGAATTTGCCGCCGTCGCCGTGGAGCCTGTCCTGCCTGCAGTGATCCCTGTGCCTGCGTGTCAGCCTGCAGACCCACAGCCTGATCGGGTGGTCCCTAACGGTTACAGAACTAGAAAATCCGCATTGAACCTTCCGAGCGCCCAGCATCCCGAGCAGGCCATCCAAGCGGCGGCGGGGAAAGTGTTTTACCTCCCACCCACTGCTGCAGAGCTCCTTGCAAACTTTGCTCAGCAGCGTTTCTCAGCAACCCTAAACGAAAAGTTTGAATTTGGAGTTTGAATGTTTGAATTTCGGATTGTGTTTCTTCTGATGGGTGACATTAAAACTACCCTGCGCTGAATGTCCTGCTCACGGCTCGAAATCCCAGTAAACCCTGGAGATGAGGTAAACTGGAGAACCAGTCAAAATACGCGCTCCTGTAAAGGCCAGTCCTGTGAGGGTTCCCTGCAGCTCTGAGGTGAGATTCCTGGTTGTGAGGGTTGGGATTCCGCATTGCTCTCCAGAGGCCTCGGTGATCCTGTGGGCTCAGCTGGGAACAGCCTGGTGAGAATTAATATGAAGATGAATATTAATAGAGGGCCAAATCCTGGCGTCTTGGTGGTGAGGAGAATCAGCTTCACTGGACACCGCTGGATGTACAGGATTTAAGCTCTAACACATTCCAAAGTACCGCTGGCTATGCCAGCCACAGTTGGTACGACTCGCCCAAATCCACCAGGAACTGGGAGGCAGCCCGAGCTGTGGGATCCCGCCTCTCATCCGGGAAGGAGATGCAGAAAATACCGGTGTGCGCCCACAACTGCAGAGACCGGAACGAGCACGGCTCCGTGCAGTGCCTTCATCAGTTGTACAGTATCGCTGTTCCCTGTTGGGAATATGAAACGTACTGCAGCAAAAATTTCTGGGAAAACAAATATGAAGTGCTTTTATATTAGCCATTCCCATATGGAAGAGAATTTACACTCAAAGGAAAGTTAACATTCAAAGTCTTCTGCTAACTTGTTTTTTCTTTGTGGAAGCGTTCACCTCACCCTCTTCAGCTCCTTCCCTTTGGAAGCCTTCACTCCCCGTGGAACCCCCCCATCCGCACGCGGACAGTGACGGTGTGTTCGGGTAGGCTCATTCTCTGCGCTGTCACCTTGGTTTATGCCGTGGTTGGCTTTGGCTTCAGAGGTTTGACCACGTGCACTGTTAATTGGAATGGCCCCTGAAATCCAGCGGAAGAGAAGTATTCACCTTTTGTCTTGGCAGAGCACTAACTGCAAAGATCCGGGGAGGGTCAGGCACGAGTGTCTCCTAAAAGAGGCAGCAACCAACTTAAAACTGCCCTGACTTCACAGCAAGAATGAATATATTCTGAAAGCTGTAATCGGAGTCATTAGCAGCAGCCGTGTTCATAATAAATACTAAGAATTTCCATGTGCTGTAGCTGTGGAAAATACAGAAAATATTTAATGATACTTAATATTATTAGCTAGGAGCTTCAGAGGATAAATTATCATCGCACGACAGTAGTTCTGTTGTGCGTCCTGTATTTGCTCGCGGTCATCCGAGGGGATTTACTGCCTTCCCCGTAGAACCTCTGACGCTGGGCACTTGACGGAGTGGGCGCTGGAGCAGAGGCCCTGGATTTCCCGTACAGCATGGAAATTGTGAGGTCCTATAGAGAGAAACCAATGAAAAACGGAGTGATTAGGTTACACAGAAAATAAAGATTCCCCTCTTGCTTCTACAGCCTGACATAAATGCCTCCAAACTTCATTTCAGGGTGAGGTAAGAATGGGAAAATGCACTTTATACATCCACATTATTAAAATGTAATTCTCTAACTTCATAAGGAGCTTCCTTAAGGTAAAATATCTCACTCTGAACAATGTGAAGAGAATTCAACATAAAAATATCTCAAAGGGGATGGTTTACTTTCAAACTCTCTCCTTTCCCCTGTATCCGTGTGTATTTGGAGTCAGGTGGTGCCCAGGCACCCGGTTTCGGCAGGATCCTCTGCGAACGCTGTGATCTGCGGGCCGGGTGTGGCGGGGATTACCATTTAATTAATGTAACATTGCGATTGTTCTGCACTGCGATCAATACTGCATTGAGTAAAAATTCTGGAAGAAATAATTTTATTAGAACCTGTTAACAGACTGGATTAATGTAGTAATAAAAACCCAGTGGTGACAGAAGGAGCTTTGCAAGGCTGCCGCTTCCCAGCTTCCCGAGAAACACCCGCGCCTGCAGATGTTAGGCCAGGGCGGCATCCCTGTCGTCATCCGTATCGGAATGTCCTGCGGGCTGAGCGCTGCATAGGTCAGTCCAGTCCGGTGAGGATCAGAGATGTGTCCAGCAGGAAACCCTTCCACCAGCAGCTCGTCTCGATGAGTGATGGGCGCCCAAGCCGGTGCGGGCGTGACGCCTCGTGCCCGAGTTGCCGTTGGCGTTCCCGCGGCGCAGCTCCCACACGGCCGGGGCTGAGCAGAGCCTCGGCTCTGGATCACCCGGCGGGAGCCACGCTTCCAACCCGCTCTCACTGCAGCTGCACGAGGCACCTCCGCTTTGAGGCGGCACCATTTTGGGGACCCCCCAGGGCAGGGCTTTGTGCCCAGTCCCCCGGCGCGAGTGCAGACGGACGCGTCACTGCCAGTGCAGCGAGTCTGGGCCTTCCTCCTGACAGTCCCCGCCGTGCCCTTGGATCTCAGATCCAGCACCGAGACGTGACCGCGCGGGTGGTGGCAGGAATGAGGGCTGCTGGCACAGAGCAGTTACTGGGTGTACGGTGCCACGGTCCACGCGGTGGCCGATCCGTCTGGACTGGCGCTGAGCGGGGGGTTTCCATCAGAGGATTGCTGCCTGCGCCGAGCAGGACGGTGCGCTGCACAGCGCCACGTTAGCCGTGCAGAACCGCCGCTGAAGGCCGCGGGACAGTTACAGAGCGCTGAAGCAATGCTGAGGGCACGCTGGCCGCAGATGGTTGTTGTGACAAGTGCTGTGCTTCCTTCTGCAGCTCTGGTAGACACGAGCGAGACGTGGCTGTGGCGGCTGGAATTCCCAGCTGTGGGAAGGGTTGCCCAAGGCACTGGCAATGTTTAGGATCTTAGCCTACAGGCGTTCCTTCTGCTTTAGCCAGCCATTGTTTCCCGTAGAACAAACACATGACGGTCTCTCTTGCCCCTACATCTCACCTTTTGCACTGCAACAAACCCACCGTTTGGTTTGGTTTTACCCACTTCGGTGGCCAGGAACTCCTGGCTGCAGTCGTGCATCTCGATAAGCTTACATAGCATCCTCACGGAGACTGTACGGTCAGGAATTCATCCTTGGTGTGAATTCAGTAATGGTATACAATAAATCTGACCTGAATGCGACAGAAAGTAAGAGAAATCTATATTAATGCTTTATAATAGGTTTGTAGTTAAATAAATTCCGTGAAAGCACAGAGGTCTCATTGTTACCAAGCCAGCGTTCCCCACAGCAATATTTTCAGATGATTAAGTTAGAGATCAGATAACCACCTTATGCAGCATATACCCAACAGCAATTTAAAAAATTCAATATCGGCTGTATTATTCTAAAGACCCATTCCATTTTCAATGCAAAATGAATACAAAATAAAGAGATAAACTACATATAAAATGTAAAACATGGAAAAATTTATCACTTGCAAACATAAAAGCAAAAAGGATAAAAAAAGAGAACAAAAGCAAATGGAGGCTATAAAGGAATACTGAAAAAAAAGATAAATCTGCAGTGTTACCTTTTCCATATGCAGTTTAGCTGGGCTTTTATGAAGGTGCGTACACTTCAGTACAGGAATGTAATCATCCCTGTAACGCACTTTACCTCTGCAGGCTAAATTAATCCATGCCGTGCTGAAAACGTCCGGCCCCGCTAGCTGCACAGGGCCAGCCTGCGCTGGGCCGGGCGGGAAGCAGCCTGCGAGGCCACCCATGTCCCGTCGCGCTGCGCAAGGGCTGGGCACCGACGTCCCGAGCGCGGGAAGGGCTGCGTGAGGGCTCCTATGCTGGGGGGGGGGCGGTGCTGGGGACAGGGTCGGCGCAGGGGCCCACACCACTGTGGCGTGTCCCGTCCCGCAGACCGGCGGGGCCACACTGGAGCCCATCTTTGTTGTGTTACGGGGCAGGAACCAGGAGGAAGATGCTGAAGGCAATCAGTTCAATCAGAAGGGTCGTTTGGTACTCAGAAAGTCCTCACCGATCCCGTGGCAGAGGGGAGCGTGCAGGCAATGGGTGCGTCCCCATCCGCTCACACTTTCCATGAACGTTTTCTCCCGTAGCAGCAGGAAAGCGAGGTGACGAAGGCATGCAAGTGTTAACGAGCCTGCCCACGCTCCAAGGCACTGCTGCTTGGCACAGAGCTGTGGTGTTCATGGCCATTTCATAAAACGGCCCCGTACCGACCTCGCAGGGTGAAGACATGGAAACGTGGGCGAGGAGGATGATCGAGCTACCGGCTCTGCCTACGGCCCAAGAAAACCATCATGTCTCTGCCTCCCCTCTTCCCCGTGGGAGCAAGAGCCCCGTGGGGCCGTGGCGGGGGGCGGCTCCCCTCCCCGGGTGAGCATGGGGGGTCCCAGCCCAGCCCTGCCCACAGGGACCGCGGTGCCCACCCTCCGCGAGCTGGTGGGCGGCTGGCACCAGTGCCCCCATCTCTTGGATGCCGGAGAGCGCAGAGCCTTGTGTTTCTTAATTCATCGCAGGAAACACCTAACGAGGTTTTGTTCCTATCGCTGTAGGTAGGGTCATGCCGACGCTTCCATTATGAACTCGCTCTGAGGAGTTATAATGACTGTATTTTATCTGCAAAAAGTTGCCCTGAGCAGACATTTTGCATATATGATTTTCACCCAGACACAAATTATTTTCTCTTTGTTCCTTTGCTAAATTGCCGTTCGTGTCACAAAAACTGGCCACTTGTGCAGTTCATAAACACAACAACGGATTTTTCAACGGGCACTTTGGGTTCACACAGCCTTTTTCTCAGGAAATAAAAAAGCTATTTGTGGAAAAAAACCCACAAAACCAAACCCAAGAAACCCTTCAGAGAGAAGCTGGACTCGTGCATTATCCAGCGACCCTCATTTCAACGGACATCACCAGTTCTGTCCCAAAGTCACCCATTTTCTACTTGCTTTTGCTCTGGAGAATTTGCTATGTCAGAAATAAAGAGTTATGAAACTGAAGCAACAGAGTGAACTATTTATCCTAAAAATAGATTTCAGCAGTATCTAAAATTTCTGGCTTGAATAACAGATGGCATATATTCTGCCTGTGGAGTCTTTCTCGCGCTGATGCTTTGGCTAAGGCTGACCCTCAATCTGTCCTCAGGACAGCAGTGTGTGGGACTGCACGGGTAAAGCCTGTCCAGAAAAAGCCATCCGCGGTGGGCGGGTGACCAGGAGAGCCGCGGAGCCGTGCCAGCAGCTCTGCTCGCTCCCTTCGGTGTCTGAGACACCGCCGTGACGGCTCCGTGTTCAGACATCGTGGCCACCACCAAACATCAAGACACCTAATTGGGGATAGGTCATAAACTTAATGCATGAAAAACTCTGCCCTTAGCCATTCCAGGTTTTTCTAAATTTACATAATGCTAAGCAGTATCTTGCTCACATTCCCATGGCTCTCAGTGGCTTCGTTGCCATGGACACCAGGACACACCTTCTTTTCTTTGAGCTCTATCAAATGCGTGTTTGGATGTTTGCTATGTTTGCCTGAATGTTATAAGCACATTTTTTACACTAGTAAATAATATTAAGCGACTGTGTAATTATGCTGGCAGACTAACCACGCTTCAGCTCAGTACCTTACCACCCTTTTTCACCTGTGAAATTTCCAATCCAAACACCCTACCAAACGCTGTTCTTGTCAAGAGCATGGCTTGCAAGAAACCGTGATGTTTCCGTAGGATTTTACTACGAAGGGCGCCGTCGCGTGCTAACTGCTCTGCAGCCCACGGGTAAGGGAAGGAATCGGAAGCCTTGTTTTCAAGCATGAGCTGATTCCTTTCAAGATAATGATTCAAAAAATACTCCCAGTCTAAAAAAAATCTACCAGACTTTCTGTGTGTCACAACTGCTCCACCTCTTTAGTGGAGACAACAACAATACTACAGGGTACAGATACCGTGGGAAATCCTGGAAAGAGGTTGCCCATCTCTCCCCTTCTTGAAAACCTGATCTTCCACATGAAGGTACCGAGCACCCAAAATGGAGTTTTTAAGTTCCAGCAATTGCAGAAAATCCAAACTCATCCCTTTTGCTTCATACCTATCCATCAGCCTGCAGTAACTGACCTTCATGGCACCGTTGTGCTCAACAATATGAAAAAAAATATCTCATTAACAGCAAATACCAAAAATTTCTGCCTTGTCTTACAATAACACGGCTTCATTAATTTCATAAATAATATGTCAATGCTGAAGACTTTGTATCCTGGGACCGAAGCTGGTAAAAAACTGGGGAGGAGATCCTAGTCTCTGTCTATTGAGTCAGTAACTAAGTTGTAAACTCCCTTGAGATTAAATTCAATGAAGTTTCTTTTATCAGCAGTAGAGAAAGAAGACATTGAAATAATTACAAGGGAATTATAATATTATTAGTAAAGAAGCAAAATTTGTCATGATTAAAGAACAAAATTGCAATGGAATTGACTCCCTTATCTGCAACTTGTGAAGTCAGGAGTTTATCAAATAAACATGGGACAAACATTTGAGATATGCATGCACAAACCCATTCCTCTGGGAGAAAACATATGGCAACTCGTACGCTTCAGAATTGCTTTTACACCACACCTCAGGCCTGGACACGGAATGAGTTTTTCTGCCTGTTACAATTAGCTGGGGTGAAGCTGTGGCCCACAAAATGGAACCAGAAAGTCTTAAAGAGCACGAGCTAACCGAGACCCGCTAATGGAGGGTCAGCTCGTGAGGAGGACCATGCAAAAAGAGGGGGCAATATACAAATCTCTCACTAGGGTGAGACTTTGTGGCTTCATCTTAGCAACCTGATCTAGTCGGGGAGGTCCCTGCTTCTTGCAGGGGGGTTGGACTAGATGACCTTTGAAGGTCCCTTCCAACCCTAACCATTCTATGATTCTATGATTCTATGATCTTCCCTTCCAAGGCAGCAGAAACACCAGCCTTGGAGAAACCTGTCCGGAAGATTGGGGTCCCAGCCTGCGGCTGCCCCACACAGCTGAGCCTGTGAGCACCCCGCACCCGCTCTACACACCCACCTGGCAGTGGCCTGCAGCTGGGGGCTGGACGGTGAGCGCGGCGGTGCTGGATGTGAAAGGCAGCAGGTTCAGCCACTTGCAAAGCCTGCCTGCTGCAGCCAAACAGTGCTGGGATCAGGGGACACCCGCGGGCCGTTCTCAACAGATTGTATTGGCTTTCCGAGAAATCGACTGGCGTGACTTTACGCCATGACTTTGAAGCTGAGGAAAAGCCATTCCTAACAATTCTTGGCAGAAGCAAAGTACTCAAAATGCAAAAATATGTAAGTGCAGGCTGGCCACGCGAAGCAAGGGAAGAGCGCGAAAGCCAGTAATCGATGTTTCTCTGCTGAGGCCCCGACGTGCTCTGAGCCTTGTCCCCAGGGCCTGCTGCGTGCGAAGGCGCCAGATGACAACGGCAGCGCAGGCACGAAGGGACACGCGGAGCCTCTGCTTAGAAACAGCCTGTGTCAACTCTGCTCATCGACAAGGGCCTGGTCAGGTGTGGCGCAGGCGATCGTTGTCACAGCTCATTGCTCCGGGACGACGGCCTCTCCTCCGGCATCCCGTCACTCAGACCGCTGCACGCCCCCGGCTCCGCACCCCACGCGTTCAGGCTGCCATCCTGCAATCGGCATGGCAAAGCAGCGCTGCGCTGAACCCGTGGTTAAAATCAACGTCCTCACTACGGCTCCGTGAGATTTCTGGAGTGAAGTCTGCCGCCTTAATGAGGTCCTTGATTAGCAAATTTCAAAGAGGGATCAAAACCTGAGTAAAACCCTAATATTTAAAGGAGGCTGGTGTCTTTTCTGTCCTTTGTACAAAAAATGAAAAAGAGAAAAGGGAAATGTAATTCTCTTTCATTTGCGTGTGCATGAACAAATTAGTTTCAGAAGCAATTTTACAGTAATTATGACCATCTCCAATGGATTAGATTTTCAGAAATATTCCCTCTAATATCATGATGACAACTATCACATCCTGATTTTCTCATTTGATGTTCTAGCAATTTGAGGGTTCCAATAATCTGTGTGCATGACTAGACTAGAACAAAAACACATTTACAACTTATAAGCTTTGTGACACTGAAAATTTTATGGTGAAGTGGTTTTGACCTTTGGAGGATATGAAAAATTCATTGGTAACATGATCTTTATCTTCTCAGCAGGGCATGTTGGTATAGTCTGTCATTTCAGCTCCCATTCCCTGATAATGAGGTGTGTTTGATCTTTTATTTCTCCTAATACTTTAAGTGTCTCATAATTATACATTTATTTGGTAATCACTCTGATAGCACTAACACAAGAATCCATTTCTGTGTCCGTCACACGTTCTTCCACAGGTGATACACTGATTTTGTCACGAGTTGAAGTACAAAGCCTTCTTGTTTCCTTGTACATGGAATTTAATGTAAATAAACCTCAGGGGAGTTCGGTGAGTTTTGGGGAATTCTACATGAAAAATATCCAGTGCTCTTTTTAATGGCTAATTAGTTAATTGGTTACTCAGTGTTTGGGATGGCTTTTGTGCCTGTGCTCTGGTTACTCAGTACAGCTCTGAGGAGCTGCCAGTGGAGTAGCAGCAGAATGAAACACAGGCCAAGAAACAAGCTGTAACTGAGGCCACTGGAAATGTATCTCTTGGTCGGTATTTTTAAGGAAAACAGCACCAGCCAGGCGGGGCTGCGCCTGCCCGGGGTGATGCTTCACGCCGTTTGCATTGAGAGCGGCTGAGCCAACAATTACAAATGATCCGTTTCTCGTTCTGTGCGATATCATCCATCAGCAGACTCTGCTAAGTGAGTCTGGTAACATTAAACGCGTGCTTGATAACGGCAACATTTCAATACCACTTATGATAGGGTCACCGGTTGCCTAATGCAATTAATCATTCATTTACTGAGAAAGTGAAGGGACTGGAGAGCAACAGAAAACAAAAGTAAGAGGAAGAACATTCACACAGAAGAAGAAGTAGTCATTATACAACTAACGACCATTTTCCTCTGATTGCAAGTACCTGCTGAGGTTTTTCAGGACTATCTTGCAGGATAAAGCAAGTGGGCTAAGGTATACCCTGGGGTGTAATGGATATTTCCCAAGAGAAACAGGGCAGAAACTCAACATCACCAAAACCAGAACGCGTCCGTTGTGTCTCCTTTACAAACCCGGAGAAAGAAACGGTGAGGAAGACACAGATGGATGGGTGGTTGTTCTCACCCTGGAGACTCTTCCAGGGCCTGTCTGAGGACATGCATCGTGTACTTGCACGTGTGCTTATGCACAGGCGTGTGTCTGCGTGTGCGTGCGTGTTGGGGCGACTCAGTGGTTCTGTAGGATTTCTCTGAGCCCTACTCTGTTTCTGTGCCCTGAGCACATCATTCCCTGTTTGAGCTGAACTGCCAAGGATTAACAATCTGATTTCTGGCTATTTGCAGCGCGACAGGCAGTGAAAGGCTTTTCTGCAGATTTGCCAGCAAAACCGTGGGTGGCACGCTGCCCTCTCTGCCCAAGCCCTGGGCTGGCACTGCGGGGTACGGCCCCGTGCCAGAACCGCAGCAGCCTGTTTTGCTTCCCCTTGAGGAAAGCCAAGTCCTCTCCCCATGCTGTGACTCCGCGTGCCTGCAGAGCAGCGAGAGCACGCTCGCTGCCGAGGGACGGTTCGGAAGTTAAACTCGGGACGGTAGCAAAGGCCACGGAGATACTCGCCCTGCGCTTGCTGCCGGAACGGAGGGAGGTTTTTAATTCACGGGCCGCTTCATTCAGAGCGTGCAGACAATACTGGAGGTTTTGCTCTGAAGGGTGCTCTGTTCAGCAGGTACCAGAGAACAGCCGCTGCAGCCGGGCTCGGTCACAAGGGCCACGCGCTCCTACCACAGCTGAGCGCTCCTGCGCATCCCGGGAATGCTTTCATTTCTATGCGGCTGATAACCCCGCGAGGGGAGACGGGAGTGGGCTGGCAGGTGGCCTTTCGAATGAAAGGGCACTCGGTAAACTATCTGTTGGCTGCTTGCTCGCCCTGGAATACTAACGACGTCACGCGGTACGCGGAGTCCTTTCCATTTCCCCTCTAGTCTGTCCTTTTTATTGTTCACATTCCAAAAATTAAATACAATTTAAAAAGACATAGGTGAGTGAGATGCATTTGGGCTGCTTTTCTGCATTTGCAGCGTGTCAGGTGTGCTGATTGTCCTACGGCCCGTGCCAAAACGCGGGGAGGATGGCAGCGTTAGGCTCTATGCCTTTGTAAAATTTACAAATTAGAGTCAGTCTTTATTCTGTAAGCAGGATGTGAAAACAAAACTAGTGCTACTTCTTGAAGCAATTACCTCCAGGTACCGTCCCTTTCGGACCAGCCACAAGCTGATGCTGAACACAGCGGTTCCTCTAACTTTGAACATCCTGATCGTGCGAGCAGCCGTACCTAGACATGAAAAACCACCAGGCATCAACATGAATATTTTAAGCCATTAATTATTTAGCTATTTATGTTGGCTCGGAGTGAAGCCATAGCACCGACACACCAGTTCCCTGTGTTCCTCAGGCGTGTGGCAGGGTGCGTGGATGCTGGTTTTGGGGGGGAAGGCGCCGGCAGGAACCCGGGTTCCTCACTGCGCTGGTGCTGCCCGAGCCCCGCAGCACTCGGGTCCTGGCGCCGAGATCAGGCGCTGATCCCCGTTCGTATCCTCTGCCACGGCTTCCCAGGACTCCTGTGCACAGAGCAAGGCCAAAATATAGCGAACCAGTAATTTTCTTTGGCATCCGGCTCTCCTGAACGTGTGTTTAATGACTCCCAGAGCTGAGCTGAGGAAATAATTACAACTCCTCTGTTTGGATTTGTCGTAGTTGTGGGACATTTTAACTGTTCCGTTTCCAATGTTCTTAGCGTCTGCCTTGTGTGAAATATTTTCAGTGTTTCGGCAGAAACAGAGAAATATCTGGATCCCTGAGGAAGGGCACACACACATAGTGAGCACGCAATTAGACTAAATTAATTACCAGCTGAGTTCTGATCACCGCCACACTGGAAGTAAACCAGGTAACTGCTGAAATCGGTGGGATTGCTTCGTGTTTTGGTAACATAAAAGAGATGAGAGCTGACCTCCGTAGATTTTGCTGTCTGAAATGTTTGTGAACTTCAGGTAACTACTGATCAGGGGCCTGCAGTCGGCGGGAGCCCGGTCAGCTGATTGATGGTTAGGGCTCCTCCTGCACCAGCAGTTGATATTCATTTGCTCATCAGGCTTCTGATATCAGGGGGAGCTCGTTGTGGGGAGAAGGAGCATCTTGAGGTGGGACTGACGAGGGAGGAGCCGAATATTGGTCCTGACCACTCTGAAGCCAGCAACTGGGGTGGCAGTTCTGTGGTTACTGAAAGAAAATGTGACAAGTTTAGCGTCTGCTCACCGCAGCAGCTACGCAGTGAGGTGTGTTACTGGTTTGGGGTCTGATGCCGTTATAGATAGCTGGTAACTCTGGGAAAAATTGTGATTTATGGGAGCATTGGCTTGTTTTTTGCTTTTGCCAGAGTATAAAAAGTTTAGCCAAAGCCCATTTTCTGTGGGAAGCCATTGCCTCATCTGCTGCTTTGTCTTGGCTTCAAAACGCTTCACCCGGGATGCGCCAGGGTCCGGGTCCGCGTCGCTCCCGTGCCGGCGGGTCGTGGTGTGGGGGCACCGATGGCTGCTGGCCAGGGAGGTAGAAACTGGTAAAGGTTGCGTGTCAAACTGGGACAAGAGGAACCGTTCGAAGAGGCACCGCTGTTGCCAGCACCAAGGTGCAGATCTGTGCAAGGCTGGGAGCACCAGGCAAGTCCCAGGGTTTCTGGATTTTGCTGGTTAAAAACAATAAATATGGTTGGTTTGGTTGCAAAATCCCGGCAGTGGTGCAGCACGGAACGCTGCTTTCTGCATTCCTGGTGACGTGACTCACTTTCAGCAGCTGGGAGGGCCTTTTACAGAAATGGACTCATAAAATATTTATATTTTCTGCAGCCCAGCTTCCTCCAAAACTTTGACTTCAGCTCTCTCGGGTGCTATTTATCTGTTGCTGGTGATGTTTTACCAAAGGAGGAGCAAAAGAGCGAGCAGGCAAAAAATTTAAGAAAATGATCTAGAGAAAAGAAAAACCATCCAAGATGTTTTTTTCACTTATGAAGTAATATTTGTGTGCTATGCTGCAGTAATTTCTCTCCTGATGCTATCATTTGATCCCAGAGACATTTAGGTTTCTCAGTTTAGAAGCTATGCAAGCTTAATTAAAGTCCATTACATGCCTACACAAAGAGGAGGACAAGGAAGGGGAAATAAATCTCTGGCTGTGGTGTTTTGGCTGCAGATTGACTCTCCTGCTCTCTCTTAGCCAGTGATGCTGGCTGTGCTCGCAGAGACCTCCCTCCCGGGCGGCGCTGGGATGGCCCGCAGGACTCTGCCGTTGGGGCTTCCCCGGACGGAATCGCTGTCCCCCGGATGGTATCGCTGTCCCCTGGACGGTATCGCTGTGCCGTGCTGGCCTTCTGCACCGGCCCTGTCCGCCCCGCTTCCAGCAGCACTGCTTGCCGTGTGATTGCAGCGATGACCCCGTCCCGGGTCCCTGACGGCCCGCGGCGAGATGCAGCAGCTGAACGCCGCTGCGCAGAGAGTCTCTCACTCAGACTTCACCCCGTCTCCACGGAGAACATTGTCGTTTAGCACTGCATCCATCAACAGCTCTGACTCCTCGTGCAGAGCCGCAGGCATCGCGTGAGACAGCAGCCGGGCCGCTACCTGGCTCTTCAGCTGCTGTTTGCTGGTTCATTTTCACACGGGGGTGGCTTTGGGTTTGAACGCTTCCCAAGGTTCCCTCTCGGCGCAAACCCGTTTCCGTCAGTGGTGCGTCGGCGCAAGGTCTGGCGCGCTTGCTGCGGCACTCCTCATGCAGAGCATGTCACGGAGCGGCATGAAGACCCAGTGGCTGCGTTTGCAGCGAGCCGCTGCGTGAGCTCGGCGTTGCGAGGCGTGACTGCTGTTTGCCGTCACCAGGTGAGAATATTCACGTGTGGCTGAGAACATTTACTGTGTCAGCAGAAGGCGTTCTTGTGATTGGTGGTTTGCCGAGGGCTCCTGCGCCAGGGTCTGACCCGGAGCCCATTGAAAGGGACGGAAGGACCCTCGCTGGCACCGCTGGATCCGCTGACCGATTTACCCAGCACATTAGCCAGTCCAGAGCAGCGCAGCAAAGCAACGATGCGGCACCGCGGCCAAGAGAGAGCCCGTCTGCGTTCTGCCTGCCTGCAGCCCGGCGACGCTGACCATTGCGGCCAGCACAGCTGTGGGCTCTCCGGCCTCGGAAGCCGGTGCAAGGACAACTAAAGCTGACTTTCAAACCAGAGTTCACAAATCGGGCACCAGCCTGGACTCTGCTCGGGATTTTCAGGGTGCTCAGCAGCCCACTGAAATACACAAAAGCATAATTAAAGAAACGAGGGTTTGAGGAAAATACTGCTGTCTAATGTTGCAAATTCTTTGCTAAGATGCTGGAAGGTCCTGAGGTTGGGAGGCTGCCTTACAGGAGCAGAGTTTTTGGCAGGTGGTTAGTTGCTTTGTATGTCAACTTGATAAAGAAAATATTTTCAGGTATTTGTTTAGCAACATCTGCATCATTTTAAAGATGAAATGTACGTTTCAGCACGTTTAAGAAGAGGAAGCGAGCAGGAAGCGGGCAAATCCTTCATCGGAGTCAGACAGACATTTCAGTTCCTGTCAGCACCACGCTCTCCCCGCACGCCCCGTGAGCACGTACTGCAGGTTAACACTCTGAGAGATGGAGCTGAAAAGCTGTTTGACTGTCGATCGTGTTACGAGAGTTAAAATGAGCAGAAGAGGTTTTCTCATGGCAGAAGACCCTGGCTCGTTTTAAGATACGCTGTGTGAATGGTTCCCTCTCTCCTCTTGCTGGGAACCGGTTTCCCAAAGCGGTGCCAGGGGAGCACCCTGACTGCAACGACGGAGAAAGGCAGGGCACTGGTAGGAATCTCGGCAAGACTAAGGGGAGGCACTGTTGGTGCTACTTGGGGTGTGACTGATGCACCTGAACATCAGCATCTGAGGACATTTCTCCCATCCCAGGGTGTTTGAGACATTGTGGGGGGCTGGCAGGTCAACCCATGCTCCAGTGGTGCCTGGAGACCTGGAGAAGGATCCTCAGGTGACCAGACGAGCACCTGCTTCCTCCTTCAGTTCTTGGAAGCTTTTGCTTATTAAGTCACCAAAAAAAAAGAGTTTCTGGAGGATCTGATAGGAAATCTCTTACTTTCATCCTCCTCCTTCAGCCAGTCCCACCACACTGCACCCACCCGGGGTCTGAAAGGCAGCTGCTGGCCAAGGTGGACCTGTCCAGGAGGACGTGCCCCGGCCTGTGGTGCTGGTGGGCAGAAATAATTGTCCACACGTTGTCTGCTGCACAAATACAATTCAAGGATTGATTTGCTGCATATAGCATGATTATGGTTGGACCTTTGAGGAGAAGTCAAAATAGCTTTTAATTTGAGGTGATGTTGAAAGCACACAGTCTGAGGAATCTTGACAATGCATTTAGGAAAAGCAGCAATAACCATGAACTCGTGTTAACTACCATGTTCTACACCGAGATCATTTAAACGTGTTCTGAGCAGAAAGATGGCCGGAGAACATTGTTAGCAAGCTCATTAGTCACCCGAAACTGCCAAGTAAAAGCCATTAATGGCAAGAATCAGATTTGATAAGAACAGTATTTGCAAAGGCAATCTTTTGGGAACTTGGAAAATGTGAGCGTT
This sequence comes from Tetrax tetrax, assembly GCA_009806455.1. NCBI lineage: Eukaryota > Metazoa > Chordata > Aves > Otidiformes > Otididae > Tetrax > Tetrax tetrax. The sequence continues at coordinate 107,243 of WHYT01016787.1, forward strand.
TAGATGAGGTTAGTGTCACCAGCAGACTTCAAAACAGGGACAGAGAGCGCCCCGATCCCAGCCGTGCCCCGATCCCAGCCACGCCTTGGCATCTGGCACTGGTACCCCTCTGTGGTTTTCACGGGATGAGCACTGTTCGGCTTTGGCATTTCTTTGGAGATCTCTTCAGCAGGTCAGCAGTGAACGAGGTACTCAACATAAATAAATGAACAAATGCTGATTTGTGCCTGTCTTTCCTTCCACTACTCATTTTCCATCCCATTTTTATTAATCTTATTCTATAAATTTCCCTGGGCCCATACTGGCTGGGCGTGATAACGTTTTTGCTGATACTTCTGTCGCTTCGTTCTCCGCTTTTACAGGTTGTCTCTATTTCTGCAGAGGGCTTCCTGCACCAACTTTGCTCTCAGTGGGCCTGACACGAGCTGTGCTGGGACCTCCGTGCGCAGATGGGGGGGCACGTCAGAAACTCTCTGCCAGGAACCGGGGACCGCAGCTCATAGGAAAGCCGAATACGTGAGCACGGCACAAGCTGCGTGGTGGGGGCGTGAGGGAGGTCTTGTTTAAATAAACACAGCCTTACTGTGAACCAGCGGGGCACGCACAGCTGCCCCCGCGCCCGCCGCACCGCCACGTCCCGCAGGGACGGCGCTCCGGCGCTGGGGTCTGTGTGGACGCGCCTCTCCGACAGCGCAATACTGTCTGTACGTACAACAGACAGCAAGCGATCTCCGTTACCCCGGGAAGGAAAAAGGGACAGGCAAGGCGAACAGCACTTCATGGCTCATGTTCTCTTTCTCAGTGCGTAATTCCTCTTTGTGTTCTGTAGGGAAAAGAGTGTAGGCTTGCTTCTCCAGAGAAACGCACCCTAACAGGTAAGGGGGTTACGCCCGAAAGGAGTGCGTCCAGCCTTGAAAGTAACATGTTTAAATAATCTCCAGCATTTCATACTTGCTATATTTGCACAGGGCCAGTGTTATTAATGCTAGAAGTGTTGGCACAGCGGATTGCTCTGGCTCCTGCAGCAGCTGCGATCCGTGGTGATGCTGCGCTGCGACACGCACCTGTTTGACTCTGCGTGGAGGAGTGTTTGCGTTGCCTCCCACACATCCCTGTTCACACAGGCTGGATTGGTTTGGGGTTTTTTTGAGGATGGCGAGGGGCTGTGTAGCACCCGTTCCGGGCTGGTAACGCACTGTCAGACCTCAGCCAGGCAAATTGTAGATGTTAAGCCGTAAACCTTAAACCCCACAGGTTTGTGACAGAGTTTCCCATAGATCCCGAAGCAGAGGGCAGCGGCAGATCCCAGTGTAACCCATGACAGGTGTTTCTGTACACGTACACAGACACAGATACAAACCCGTGCAAAAGGCTTTTGGCATTGGCTCTTCAAACGCAGGGGCACTGAAATGCCAGGAAGAGAACAAGCGGTGGGCTGCCAAGTGCAATAGAAACCAGCCTGTGTTTACAGTTTGGATTGGGAAAGTAGTAAATAATAGCCGGCTTGGGAACACGGCTTGGGCTGGTCCCTCTCCGTGCTGCGGCAGGAAAACCGGAGGGTCCCGGCTCTGCAGCACCATGCCCGTCTCTGCTGCCGCCCGTTCTGTGCCTGACATCCCCTCTCCAGAGCCCAGCCCTCGCAGCGGGACCGCTGAGGGTACTGCCAGCTCCGCTCTTGGAGTTATCAGCGCTCCGGCAGAGCTGAGCCCGCGCAGCTCCCTGACCTGGTGCCGTTATCACAAACCCATCTGCCTGCAGAATCCCGCAGCTCCCGCCGGGTGCGGTACTGGAGATATCTGGGGTTTAGCGTTGTTTATAATCACTTTCCTTGAAACTCTTGCAAATTCGGGTCATTTGCTTCTGATTTCAGCTTGCCAGTCAGCTTTGGGCAGAGAAGGGCAGCACCTGCACGGAGCTGATTTTGGACTTTTTCCCAGCCGAGTACCAGTGTGCCGGCTCTCCCGCGGGTACGGTCTGCTGCCGCGGTCAGGTTTGCTGTGCCCATCCCTGTCCCCGCACCCAGAGCCCCGGCCTGGGGAAGCCCTGGGAGTGGGTGCCCCTCCCTGCTGCGATGTCAGCAGTTGGGATAACGCGCTGCTGGGATAACGCGCTGCTCAGCTCACAGGTGGGGCAGGAAGGGATTTGCTTTAGACGCACGGGCTGACGTGCGGATCTGTTTCATTCGGGGATTTTACATACTGTGCTGTAGGTATATGGATGTCTTTAGATGTCAGTGTGGTGCCTTTCTCTTCACTTCCTGCCTAGCTGTGATTTAAAGGTCCGTTTCAGGAGGAGAAAGAAATAAAATTTGGCAGCAACACACAGATTTGATCATGGTGACGGTGGTGTGATTTTTCAGAAAAGCTTTGGAGAAGTCAGCCAACCTCGGAGCCATCGCCTCACAAAAATCAGGTTTTCCCCAATACATGCTGGGTATCTGGACGATTTATTTAAATAATCTTTATGGCCCATACTTCATGAGGCATGATGGTCTATGCTCTTCCTCAGAGAAGGTGTTGGCTTGCTCTTTCTCCTTATGTTTTGTTTTGTTTTTTATTTTATATACATTTTTACTGCCACAGAGGCAAGCGACATATATGAAAGACGTATCTGGATCTGAGACAACTGTTTGGGAACATCTGAGCAACGGGGGCCTTACTCTCAGGCAGCCAGGTATGCGTATGTATGTGGTTCATAGAATTTGCATATACCTGATGTGATTTATAATTTTTGATTAATACAACAGTACGGTTTATGTTCCGTTGGGGCCATCCACACGGACCAGGTCCCCGTAGCCCATTTCTCAGATCTCTCCTCTCCGGTCTGGCTGAGCGGCTCTCTGCCCTGGCCGCCCTGTCCCGCTGGGCGGATGCTCCAGCGCCCGCTCCGCGCTCCTCCCTTGGGCTGCGCCGCCTGGGCGGTCACCGCGTCAGCTGCGCCGGCCGTCGGCCTGTGGCAGACCTGGAGGGGTTTTCTGGGACGGTGTGGGAAGTGTCGTCCTCCCGCTTTTCTGTGTTGTATTTGTGTCTCATTTTGTTTAAATATAGAGATGTCAGCCCTGGTCATAAAATTATAAACTTCATGATGTGTTGTCCTGCCCAGCCTCCATGGTTGCTGATGCTGTCAGCGGACTTTGCCACCCTGCCTTTGGTTATTTATTCCAGCATCACGTGATAGAACAAACAAGACATCTGCTATGGATACAGGATGGCTAACACTCCAGAAGGCTCCAGCCTTCATTTTTTTTCACTCGTCGTGCGTAAATTGGAGGATGAAGGGCATCCAGATTTTATTTTCCCGTTGCCACATTTTGAAGAAACAAAAGCTGATGGTTGTGTTTCCCGTGAAGACACCAATATGTGGATTCCACCCCAGAAATCAGCTTTGCTGCTGCCACGGTGCTGAATCCAGCACTGTTGCGTGCTGGCATTGCAGCACGAGTTTGCTTTCCCGGCATTGAGGAGATGCAACCAGGGTGCAGATGCCTTTTGTTTAAAATTACATGCGAAAATTTGACTTGAGTTTGCCATCAAATGTCATCTTTTTCTCTCACTGCAATTGGGATCTTCAGGGAGTTCATTAATGCACAGGGAAAGACTGGGAAGAAAACCTTCAGATTTTAGTGCTGAGTGCGAAACCTGAAATCAATACGCTGTCCAGGTCAAGAGACCGAAACAGGGAAACTTCAGGAGCTGAAAGATACTTTCAGCATCTATTCATCTGCATCGCACGGAGCTGCGAGGAATAATAGCTTTGTTCTGTTAAAACTTTCAAGATCTTGGACTTTGTTGTAATTTCACTTTGGAATGACATCCGAAGAAAATATTTGAACCAGTGCCTTGCCCAGGGGCTCTGCAATTCCTTTTGAAGGAGCTTTCTCCATCTCCAAGCCAGTAACCCCCCAGCCCAGCAAGGCTGGCATCTCGCTGCTGATACCTTGGTGAGGTTTCTACAAGGAAGTGGCAAGAATATTCCGGGAGGGGTTTTGATGCTTCTGTAACTACCCGCCTCCGCTTTGCATTGGTCACGAATCTCAATTATCGTTCTCTGTAATGAGTGGAGTCACGTAAGGGGCTGCTGGGCCCGCCCAGCACACCCTCGTTCAGACTGCTCCACACCATTTAGGAGCTGAGAAGTTGCGATTCAGCACGCAGAATTTTCACAGCACAAAGTTAGCGGAGATGCTTCTGTAACCCATAAAGTGGGAAACTTCACAGCACTGGGTGGTCCTCAGATTCACACTTCCACGTGTGTCGCAGTCTGGTGTCAATGTTCTTTGAGCAGTAACATAAAACATGAGAGCACTGGCTGGCCATCAACACCTGCCAGTTTTCCCGTGCTGTCCGTGCTGCTTGCTTCTTGTCCTGGGCGTTCTCACCTCGCCGACCGTGATGGAGAGCTCTGTAGCAACGCAGCGCAAAAGCTACCGCTGCCCGGCCCTCACACCGCAAGTGCGTTGCCTGCAGAAGAGATCCTTCAGCCAGGCGTGCGTGGTGCGCGCGTTCCGTTTACCCTCCTTCCATTCCTAAAGCTTGTCCATGATTTTGGCATTTCCCCTTGTTAAATGGGGCAAGAGGAAAAATCCTGTAAGGGTTTTTTGGACTGTGAGCCTTGCAGAGCCATCAGCCTGAGCGGAATGCATCCCCTAACAAATTTCCAGTAACTCTGGGTAATCTCCACGTGGAAGCTTTGGAAATTCATTTTAGTGGAGGAAAACATTTGACATGAGTGGAACACAGGCGGGTGAAAAAGGCAACTGTGAAAATAAGCAATATTCCATAATAACCCACAACATTACAATTCCTCTAAATGGAAATTAGAAGTGTCTTAAATCTTTCCAGGAAAAAAGAAAATGTGGACAAGACAAAAATGTAACCAGATTACACAAGAAGAATATTCTAAGTGAAGGAGCAAGAAAGTTTCTAGCAGGCATGGGGAAAATCCTTGTGTCAATATTATGGTTTCATCATAAATTTAACATGATGAGAAAACTATAGGCATGGGAACCCTGAAAAAAATTGAGCAAAGGATGATTTTTATCCAAAAATATCTATGCAGGTAGAGAAGATAAAGACACAATAATACAGGCAAGAGACAATATGGGACAGACTAGAAATGGAAAGATGATTAGAAGCATGAATTCATTTTGGTAATAGCTTGAAGCTGTTTTGGATCATCCTGCAAACCCATATGGGAACCAGATCTTTCTGACTAGGAGCGACATCCAGTCCGGATGATCTTGGTGGCATTTCCAGAGAAAGGAGGTGGCGTTTAAAAACGTTGATGGGTAATACGTTGAAGATGGAGTAAGTATTTTTAAAAGCATGGAATAATATACCAGGATTTAATAACTGTGAAAAGCAAAGCAGATCCAGTAGAAATGAAGAATGATAAACTACACTCAAAGCCAACTCAAAAGTCATGAAATATCAATGTCCTCTTTAAGATCTAGATTAAAGCAGATGTATTTGAAGAATTTTTAAAGCTACGCTAAGAGGAGCACTTGATAAAGAAAATATGTGGAAAACATTATTTCCTTTCATCTGATATTCACGCTAAGGTGCTGAGGGAGTCAGTAAATTAAGTTACTGAATCTCATGATAGCAGATTCTGAAAATTTGTGGGAAAAAGTGTTGGAGCCAGCAATGTAGAGGAAAACGAATGTAGAGCTGATATTTACAGAGGAAAAGATGACCGATCCCAAGCAGGGGGGAACTGGTTTCACTCTCAGGAGACTGGATGCGCAGTGGCAGAAGGAGGTGCCCAGTGCCCTGGCTGCCGGGATGCCAACAGCATGGCTGCGGCCGGAGCGTCCCCCAGCAGAGCAAAGCCTTCGGGAAAGAGCCCAGCGATGTCGGGGACGGCCGCTAACCCCACTCTGCCGGGATCGCTGGAAGAGGCTGGTCGTGGCGGATGCCCCGGCAGCAGCCCTGGGAGCCTGTTCATGCCGAGGTGTCTGGGGAACGTAAATATTTATGAGGAAAAACCATAAATTGCCAACTTATCCTGCAAACTATTGGAGGACTGGAACATATTGTGGAGGGAAAAGGTATTTTCTGAAAAGACCTTTCAAGCACAATGCCTCGTTCTCTGCAATGTTCATCTTCAAAAACTAAGAACGGGGAAGGATTAATGGTCCAGGAGCCCGAGAATTCACACTTCCCGGAACAAAGAACAAAGACGTTAAGCCTGTCTTCAAATGCCCCTGTTTTCTACAAAGGAATGTAATTTTGCTTCTGTCATCATTTCGAGAAATACTTTCTCCACAATCATTTATTTTCCAAACTCAAAGAGTTGAAATCTTGCAGAAAAGGAAGAAGAAAAAGCCCTTGCGTTTTCTGAAAAAAATAAAAAGACCCAGCAACACAGGCTCTTATTTTGCTGGCAGAGGCAGAACTTATTTGAAACAAGAAGAAAGAAGGAGAAGCTGAACATGTTTCAATTAAAAAAACATTATTAGCTCACAAAGGAAGAGACAAAAAAAGGGTTTGCTCCTCAGGAGAGCGATGGGGCTGCCTGCCGCGATGGTGTGAGCGACATGCTCGTCGTGGTGGGGCCGAGGGGCCGGCGAGGAGTCGTGCCTGCTGCCCAGCCGAGACGCTGCTGGCTCCTGCGTGGGGATGCTCCGGGCTGTGTCCCGGCCCTTCCCAGCCGTTCCTCCCTGCTCGGCTGCGCTCAGCCGGGCTCTCCGCCGATGCCACTGCTGCCCCAGCCTGGGGACAGGGCTGTGTGACCCGTGTGAGGCTGCGAGCTGGGGAAGGGAAATAACACAAGGAGCCCGCGTGGCTTTGATGTGAGGAGCAAACAAGGCCTCGCTGTCAGGCAGAGCCCCTGGTGATGGCTCAGTGCGTGTTCACGTCGCACATCACACAGAATTATTGGGGCTGGAGGGAAATTCAGATGAATCACTGCAGCCGTGTATAAAATGAGTCAAAATTTTACTTGCTGCTCATGCTAAGAGCAAACAAAATATAAGGAAGATGTCCTGGCAGCATCATGCGCTTGGCCATCGCCAGGGATAGTACTTCTGTGAATATCTCTTAATTTCCAGGCACAGGTTGTGGGCATATAAATAAGTAATCATATCTCTTCTGGAAATAGACTCTTAGGAAGCAGTGTTTCTCAAGCTGTAACATTGCTACGCAGAAAGAATGTTTTGAGGGTAACAGCTTGACAAGTAAAATGCTCGTAGCTGTCCTGGGCAGGCCGAAGAACACCATGGCTTTTGAAGTTTTTTTATTATGAATGAAAAAATGAGCCTGGCTGTTCTGGAATAGTGAGGTACCTCTGAACATAATGAGCACCAGAGCATCTAACAGGTGGTGACCTGCTCAGCTACGGAGCTGCCATTGTTTAGGCTCTTGCCATACAAGAGCTACCATGTTAATTCATCATTTTGGACAGCAGCACTTTCAGGAATGACACCGTTACAGTGTCATACGACACTAATTAGCTGTTGCTGTCACATTTCTCTTAGAGTTGTCACTTCATGGAGGTGGCACATCCAGAAGGACGTGAAGTGCCAGCAGTCAGAGCACCCTTGTCAGGAAGGTGTGGGTTGGTGCTGGGGTGCAGAAGACCTGAGAAGGCACCAGCTCAAGGGGAACACCTTGTTTCTGCTGTTTTACCGTTGAAATATTTGGCTGCGCTGGAGGAGAGATGAGAAGCTCCCTTTTGGTACTTGCTCCCTTTTGGTTGCCTTCCTCACCAGAACACCTCCTCCTTCACAGGTCAGCGCGTAGGGTGCTTGTACCCTGTTGTGAGATAAGAGTCCAAACGCCACGTGTGACCTGGTAGGTTAATTTTAATGGTCTTCCTGAAAAACTATTGATGGATTTTGCTTAACTTTTAGAAATGGCCATGCTCTTCAGGGCAAGAAAGGTGGAACCAGCTGCTGCCTAGACCATAAACAGGACTTTTTGTCTGCTGTCCCAGTACTTGTGTATAAATTAATCATTAGCCTGCGGTGGTGGAAATATTCCCATTTGCTTGGCTCGGAGGGATTCAGCCCTTGCTTCATGAATTCTTTATAGCTAAAGCTTATATATCATGTAAATTAACTACTAGTGCCTGCAGCTTACAGAGGAGAATGTGCACGTATTTCACGGCCAGCTCTTACACCTTTGAGAGCTTGTGGTCAACAGCCAGGTGAGGAAATTAAGACACTTTTTGAGATTCCAGTTGGGATCACTTGTTCTTCCTGAAGCCTCTCCAGAATTTAAGGTAACTGTGACCTTTTCAGACCCTTTGCTGCAGTTTTTCCTCTGGGACCAGGTGGTTCTGAGGGTTAAGATGGCCGGGCAGGTCCCAGGTCGGACTGGGATGTTGGATGGAGCTCAGGCAGGACCAAGGACCCCATCCTGGACTGAAGTGGTCTCCTTCATGGAGGAGGATCCAGGCCACCGAGCTCGTTTTACCTGTGCACCTTCCCAGCCCAGCATCAGTTATATTAGTGGCTTGAAAGATGGATTTGAGGTAAAGCAAAGTGTGATTTTTTTTCATCATCAGAAATTTTGCTCTCTTCTCAAAACCTCATCTCTGAGTTGCAGCTCACCATGCTTGGATTCAGCTGCCAGGTCTGCAGTAGGAGGACAGGATACAGGTAATAATCTCCTTCCTTTTCTCTAGTGCTTAGTGTAGGTTTTTTGTTGTTTTTTTTAAACGCCAACTCAAGCTCCCTCTTTGTACACACATTTTCTATACAATAAGCCCTGTGGAGGTAGCATCTTCAAGTGTTTAGCTTACTGATGGAGGCACTGAGGCAGCTATGTGGATAATTTATTTGGTTTCAAAATGCTGCCACATTTGCACATGGAAAACTTTAAAGAAAATTAAACTCATTAAAAAAACCCACATAAATTGTTTCTGCAACAAAGCAATTAAGAAATCTCGCCTCTCCAGCACGGTGGGCAACATTCTAAATAAAATAAAGCCCAAATTACCTTCTGCTGGAAACAAACTAAGAGCTATCTCTTGTGACTTAATAAGAAATAGAGGTTTTTAGAATTAATACAAAGATTTAGCAGCTTCCTTCTATATGTGTTGCTAAGCATTTTGCTGAAGTTGCCTCAGAAAAAAAGCAAACAATTCAAAAGGATCACATCTACGAGAAGGTTTGTGTTCCCTCTCCCCCACAAATCACTCTGCTTTACAGGATGCAGAAAGTGGTCAAGGATTTTATATTCTTCCCCCGGTGCGTGTATATACAAAGGTTTGATAAGGTTTTGTTTTATTTTCATTGTCTTAGCTTCAAACTGCTCCTTAAACCCCCCACGTTTCTATGGGAACAAAGGAATAACACTGAATCAACGGACTGCACAATGTGGGGCCTGTCCCACGAATCCCGAGGAGCGGGTTTTATCCGTGCCAATGGTCCCTTTGAACGCCGAAATTGCTCCCGCAGGTAAGGGCTTTCGGGACTGGCCCCGACAGGAGAGAGCGGCAGCGTGGCTTTGCCAGATGGAGAGGTGGAGTTTCTGCGATGCCAGTGGGCAGGACAGGGAGGAGATGCCAGCAGAGGTGGATGAAGGGGCAGGGAGGGATGCTGGTACCCAGCCAGCACCTCCTGCAAAGAACCTGATGGAGGTAGATCTCCTAGCACCTTGGCAGGGACTCTGATGCTCAAGACAGAGCTGAAGAAGGGTGTAACACATTCAGTTCCTCTCAGACCTCCCCTGGTGTCATAGAATCACAGAAGGGTTTGGGTGGGCAGGGACCGTTAAAGCCCACCCAGCCCAACCCCCTGCCTGGAGCAGGGACATCTCCAACCGGATCAGGTTGTTCAGAGCCCCGGACAACCTGGCCTGGAACGTTTCCAGGGATGGGGCACCCACCACCGCCCTGTCCCCCCAAGACACCACGCTGCTGCCGCGCCTGTCCGGGCAGAGTGCAGGGTCCGGCTGCCATCGCAGAGTGGGCTGGCCCATCCCTGCAGCAGACCGGCGCTGCGGTCCTGCAAACCCAATCTGCAGAGAAAGGCGCTTCCTTCGGCTCTGTATGTCCAGAAAAACATCTCCACAAGCAAGGGTGACTGGCTCCGGAGCGGGAAGCCGTGCAGCCTGGGCTGTGCAAGCATTTGGAAGACGGCCAGGCCTGTGGGGTCCCCCTCGAGCCTACTTAATTGCGTGAAATAAGATGAAAAGACAGGCTAATGAGAAGCCCCATCTGCCAGCCAGCTAGAATTAAGGCTGCCTTCTTTAGTGAAATGTGCTCAGATATCCGCATTCCTGTCATCTCTCCTCATGCGGCCGCGCAGGTTTCAGACACATAGCAGTGCCTGTCTCGGCTCTGATTTTTCCGCAGTTTTCCTAGCTTGCCCCTGAAGAGCAGGGCAAGTGGAAGAAATTGGCTGAAGGATTCTGGTTCAGCATGAACTTATTTAAGAGAGCATCAGCTAATAAACGCTGGTCCAGCCTGCTTGTTACGACATTGTATTACCTGGCTCGGTGATTCACGGTATCAGATCGGTTACGGATGTGGCGTAGCAGGTGGTCTCACGGCACTGCTGAACCCCTGGAAAAAAACAGGACAGAAATGCAGAAAAAGACAATTCTCAGAACGACCCTAGGGATATTTACCTAGAGAAAGGATGTCTATATGGGAAGGTCTTTTATTTTTCTCTGCCTGGTCTATACTTCCATGCAACTTCTGTGCCCCTAAGTGGCGTGTTTGTTTGGTAATTGCTGTACTGGTGTCCAGGGAGAGGCAAGAAGGACAGAACACATTGTGCTAAAGCCCGACGCGGGCCTCGGCGTGCCGCCTGCGTGGCTGGATACTGATCCGCATTGGAGTCATCGTTACGCGTGCATCGTTTGTCTTCCTCTTACAGTCAAACCCAGTGGATGGAGAGAGCGCTGTCTTAAATGTCCTTTAACCCTTCACTGTTGTAAACCAGGAGTCACTTCAGTAAGTTGGAAAAAGTTACAGCAATGTAAAATCATGGACAAGAAAGGACAATCTACAAAACCTTAGAAACAAATAATTGCCAGAGAGCTCATCGTACTTTAAGATCACGCAAGTGCAAATTCTTAAAGCAAATTGCACCCATCTTTGCAAAACATGTATTGATCTTTACCATGCCAATTGAGAAATAAATGTCTAATAACTTTTTCATAGATTAAGACTGAGGGAAAAAAATATTTTTCTCTCTCTGTAACCTATTGTTCAAAGTAGTGTAAGTTAATCAATCTTGTGATAATAGCTTTCAGGGTAACTGCTTTATTGGAATTAATCTTTATTTTTCTGTACAGCAATGCAAAAAGAGACAAGGTAGGGCAAGAATAAAATTCCAGTGATCTATTTAAAAACGGCAGTTATTTTAGGCCTGGGGTTTCGGGGCTTCTCTTTAAAATACAAACTTTCTGAAAACTGCAAAGGTTTCTTTGGAAGTGATTAAGCCCAATTTCTAACTGGACACCTTACATCAAAGGTTTATCAGCTCTGGTGAATGACAGATGTGCTGAATGAGTGTGTGTGGGTGAACAGTGAATGACGTCTCTGCCTGCCCAAGCAGGATACATTTCCCTTAAAATTTTGATTTTGCTCTGTCTCGAAGCAGGATCAGAAGGGGAAGGGACTCTGAGCCAGGGCAAACTGCTGGGTTCCCAGATTTCTCCTGGGCTGATTTGTTCCCTTCTCTTTGCCCCAGGATGGGCTGGAGCAAATGAAACGCCCTACGCCAGTGAAAGGAATTCCCCTTGCCGAAGGGATTGTGCACAGGGAAGGGAGAAGACTTGGCCCTTGCCATTGCAGATGGAGAGAAACGCTAAAAAAAAAAGCCGCACTAAAGAATTAAAGCTGAGATTAAAGCGAAGCACACTGGCACCGCTGAAAGAGCCTGCACGATACGATAAGAGTATGTTTTTAAGGAGTTCTCATTTTTGTGAAAATTAGTTTTGGATCCCCATCAGTGTATTTGGGAGAGAAATATTACTCTAATGTCTATAGAACAGAGATAAAAGGAGATGATCTGAAAGAGAAATAATGAATTTACACTTTTAACATTCTTTCTGAGGTGCAGGAGATACATTACTCTACATTATGCCTATATTAGACTTAAATAAATTTCATTATGAAAACAAGATTAGAGGAGAGCAGTGCAATTTGAAAACATCCAGTACTTAATGATTGCTTAAAATAAAGAGCTTTCGGGGTGGTGACACGTGGCTATACTGCTGGCTAATTACATATGAAATATAGATTGAAAAGATGCCATGGGCCAGCGCTAGATGTACAGCAGCAGGAGGGTTCGGGGCTGTCCTTGGCTCCCGCTGTCCGTGGCTCTGCCGTGTGGCACCGGAGCTCTTGGGCTTCCCGGGCGTTTGCAGCCCTGCTGCCTCCTGGGGAACAGCGAGGGTGAAGCCCAGAGCCCACCGCTGCCCACCCTCTTCCCCGCACGCTCAGATCCCGGCGGGAGTTGCAGGAGCGTTGTGTTATGTCCGCAACCCGGCAGGATGCTGCTCTCCTCTCGCACATGGTGCTATTAAAGACATTTTTACTGCAGTCAGCTGTCCCGCCCTAGCGTGTGTGCCGTGAAATGTGTGCTTTTTTATGGAAATGCTGATAAAGTCGGTGGAAGTAGCGTACGATCCCATTTATTGGGCAAAAAGAGTGATACCTAGGAAAGCGTTTAGTGCAGTGACAGATGTTGTGATTGTATACTACACGCCATCAGAGAACCGACGCGCTATCATTCTGCGCTCAGGGCTCCTACAGTGCTCCTACAGTGCTCATCAATAATTTTTATTACACCGAGGCCCATCCACCCACAGTCATAGAACCTTCTGCAGCCAAAATAATGAGCAGCCGCAACTGTTCACGTGTAGATAATCTCATAATGCAGATACACCAGCCATTTTCTTCTTCCAAAATGTGCTGCTTTGCACAATTAATTCACGCTCTTGTTATGCAAAATCACTTGGTACCATTGTCACGAAAAGTTGTCTGCTTTCTGCGTGGATCCTCACTTATTAAAAAATATTTAAAATCATAGAATTATAGTCTTTAAGGTTGGAAGAGATCTCCAAGATCATCAAGTCCAACTGTCAACCCAACACCACCATGTCCTGAAACTAAACCATGTCCTGAAACAACTTGGCAAAACATCTTCCACAGGAAGAGATTTTTAGCAGTGTACCGTTAACTTTTTAGCTAATTTTCAGTGGCAGTTTTATACAGCCTGTGTGTATAAGCAGGATGGAAAATGCAACCTGTTGGTTCTTAAAACACTGCTTCTGTAGTGACAGTCCCTGGATGATCAGTGAAATGGCCCCGCAGCCGTTACCTGAGCACCTGGAAAGGAGCAGGGCAGAGCTGGGACCCAGCGGTGCCAGGGCAGGGTCTGCGCCACCGCTGGGGACGGGACGCGTGTCCCCACGGGTGACGAGGCCGTCCCCCGCCCCGGCACTGCGGGACTCCCCGTGCCCGGGGAGCTGCCAGGCTCCTGCAGAACCGCTGGCTGCCCGCCACAGACGGGCCCGCTCAGCCTTTGTCGTTAACGGGCTTGGACAGGACCCGCACCAAACATTTCAGGCTATACGTGAGCATCCTTCAGGCGCAGTGACTTCAGCATGCTACAGCCAGATCTCGTCTAATTAAAGGCAGATTCTTATTTCCTCCAGTTTTATTCCGGGGAGTTCTGGTTGGGAACACAGTAAAATTTAGCACTTCAGAGAAACAGCAGAAAATAATTTAGAAGGAAGAAATAAAGAATAACTGCACTTTAACAAAAAGTAGGCGACACCCTGTTCCAGCAAGAATGAAGGGGCCGTGGGTATATTCCTTAAGTACCGGGCTGCCTCAGGACCCTGAGCAGAGCAATTCCGCGTGAAGCGGGCACTCTCAAGGGGATGCATTCCTAGCGTCCTCCCTGTGCCACTTGTGCATCTGAACCGATAACTGGAAGTTCGTAAATGCCATTTATTTATTGCTCAGTATTTTTCTATGAGAAGCTTCAAAATAAGCTTTCCCTTTGCTAATATTTTCGGTTTTTCTTCCTTGGCTCCTCCTGTGCCATGCTGCTTCTGGTGCCTGAAGGTGGTGAGTGGAAGAGCAGCAGAATGATGCTGGAGTAAAATGCTGGTGCGATATTATCTGAGTTCGTCTGGCTCAGGGGTTTCAAAGCTTTTAAAAATAAATTCATTGGGACAATCTATAATAAAAAGTGCAAGCTGAGAGCTAGATGTCTCATGGGATAAGACTGGGACTCTATAGGAGAAGCGCGGGAGGTGCGGAGGGCGCTGCCGGGGAGGTGCACCGAGAGGCTCCGGCTGGGTTCTGCTGCGACCTACTTACAGCTCCTCCCGTGCGATGCTTGGCGCGCGAGCTGTCACATGCCAAAGAGTAAAATTCCATGACAGCAGTAGATCTTAAGCTCTCGCTGAATAATTTAACTCTGAAAAAACGAAATCAGCCTTCCTCTCCTGGAAGTCTATGGTGAAGAGAAAGAGTGGTGCAAGAGAGAAAGGAGAGGAAAAATTCAGGTTTGAGAAAACACTAGCTGCTCTTTGAGGAATCTGAAGTATGTAGAACAGGTTATTTTTATAGTCTATCGAAGTTTCCAGAGTCTTTCAGTCGATCACCAACACACAGGCCTTCAGAACAAGAAAATTTCAAATATGACTTTTTCTCAATTTTGGCTCCGCTGTACTGAGGTATTTTATTTTCACTGCCAACTCTAAAGAGTGGCACAAGAGACAGCAGGCACCACTCTGAGTGCAACATTATCAGAAAAATGAATTTTGCTGTTTAAGGAGTCAAAACCAAAGCCAGCTCCCCTTTCCACACCAAAAGGAACGTGCATGTCTTTACACACGTATGAAGGGATAACGGTAAAAGACTTGGTCTGAAGAGAGTACATCAGAGAAATCAATTGAACTTTCTTTTGAGTGTCTAATTTGCATGGCGTGATGTAGGTGGCTTACTGAAAAAACAAACTGCATTTAATCTAAGGTACAGCATGGCCAGCGATGTGGTGAAAGCTGGGAGGCTGGTTTAGACAGACCCTGCACCCTTCTCCAGACAGCACCCTGATAAAGCCTGGGTTTGAGATGGAAAATTCTCAGGAGCCAGAGGAACCAGGTTGTAGTTCAAAGTGTATCACAGTGTGCTGAAGTCCTCCAGACTCTCGTAAGCCCCTTTTTCTTGGTAAAGCCTGTTTCCACCCTGTGGCCCTTCCATCTGATATTCCTGTCTAATGGGTGCCTGCCCTGCCGTGCTCTTTTCCCAGGCAAACACGAGGATGAAGTGATGCTGCGCACACACATCCCGCAGTGTCGGCAGGGCCACGGGACACATGGCATGCTGCATGTGCTTGGCGTGCCGCAGTGACCCCACACAGCCCCTCTTTCCAAAACCGGATCCGGAGGGCATCCTACTTCCCAACAGCCGGGTCCGAGCCAGGGTTCTGCAGGAGGGGAAGGAGCATCAGAGCAGCGCTGGGCTTAGGCACAAACAGGTGACCAAACCCTGATAGCTCCCCGGCTTCTTAAAACTGGAGCAAGGTCTCAAATTTGGCTAGAAGAGGGTTTTTGCAGTATGAGTCCTCAGTGAGCCAGGATAAACGTGGGGGATCAGCCACAAAAATCTTGTAAGAAATTCCATTTATTCTTGAAGTTACTTGATGTAAAATGCTAATGGACAGCCCATTATCCCAAATGCCCTTCTAAAATACATTCATGCCATGAGGAACAAATGCAGAAAATTGTAAGAATTGCCCCAATGTGCAAAACTCAGGAAAGTCACAAGAGATGAAAGATCTGAATGCAATAACTGCTTCAGTCAGCTCTGGTAAGTGCACTGGCTGCAGCAAATGGGCAGTTGCCAATATTTACGATATTGCTCTATCTCTTTCTCATTCTTCTGGATAAGCCTACCTATCATTTCAGACTGACACCAGCAGTAAAGCCCCCAAATCTGTGTGAACCTGAGAATCACCGCAGCCAGGTCTGTTCATTCCCACTGGCTGTTAACAAATCACCTGCCTGATGCTTTGGTTCGCTGTCTTTGAAGGCACTCAATGTGGATTGACTGGTTTGTAATTCCCTTGGTCCCTCTTTTCAAAAATAAATACTCTTGTTCCTTTCCCGGTCCGCTGGGACGAGCTCTTGGAGATAATCATGAACCTAAGTGATTGCTTCCCCGAGTTCCCCAGGTCTGCCTGGGTAAATGTCACAAGTCTTCCTGCCTCTGATTAACAGCTCATTTAATTTAAATATTTATTGATCCTTCATCTCCCTATTCTGACATGGGTTCTTACTGTCTGGCTGTAAAGAATGGGACTGAGAACCAGCTGAGCAGGTGGCCAAAGTCACGTAAAACCGCACGTGTACGAACGTGTCCTCTCACCGTTCCCGGATTTCCTTCTTTTTTATGATAAACAGCTGCTAATTTGTTCTGATGAGAGACAAGGTCACCGATATCACATCAGTTCAGCTCAATTACTTTCTCAATTCCCTGAATGTTACAAATATATTTTCTGATTTCAACTACTCTTCATTTAAACATAAAATATGCTCTTTTGGGCAGTACTTTCCAAACACACCAGCATGGCTGTTATTTCATCCCAGCTGTCCCACCCATGGGTGACGCAGAACATGTGCCCAGCAGCGTCTCCTGAAGAGCTTTCCAAATCTTTGCTCTCTGACGTTACACGCTAAGTTAGGAAGTTGCCGGTCCACAGTTGTAAATAGCTTGGTTTTACTTCATTTTAACAGAGGAATGGATGTAATACACTTTACTTTTTTTGCAAGGATTATCTAACAGGCAAAAAAATTTCATTTTTCGATGCAGACATTTAGCCCAGGACTGTTAGACAGCGAAACGGAAAGCATCCCGTCAGGCGGGTGAGCTGAGGGAGTCATCGGCAGGGGGTTTTTGCCTTGGTAGCTTCACCTTCTTTTGGGTCAAGAAACGTCTTCAGACAAAGCGCAGATTTCATGTGTCCACATGAGCACAGAGGCTGTGCGCACGCTAAGCTTTGGTTGCGTAATCAGCTGGGTGGCATTTACCAGCCCGGGTGTCTCTGTGGTTCCCTACTGCTGTAGCCTGAACGTACCCTCGGCCCGTGGTCCTTAAGGCAGGAATAGAAAAATAGTGTGGTTGACCCCTGATTATTCATTGCATACGTTTAGGCAATGGATTTTCCTATGTATTGTTCACTTAAATGTAAAGATATTTTAATTAATAAGGATTAAAAAATACTTTTTATTATCCACATGTATATAATTTCAGATATATAAAAATATTCACTTGCATGTGAAGCAAGAGCAGAAGTAAGAAGAGATCCCGATCTGTTGAACTGCAATTGCCAATGTACTAGGAGATGACAATAATTATCTACAATATGTATGGGCTGATAAAAACTGAGCTAAATATCATGAATAATATAATTATACATATATAATAGAAATAATATAATTAATACATTATAATAATATAAATTGTATAAATAATACAAATAATGCAGTAGATGAATGGTATAAAGAAATGGGAGTGGCAGGGTGTCTCTTCCATTTTTGTCCTTTCCTGGCGGTACTGGAATGCGTTACTTTGACTGAGCAACAATGCCTTCCCTGTTCCGAGCTGGGACCTGCTCTCTAACGAAGAACCGCGGGCCGGGTTGTCCAGAGGGGCTGAGCGAGCACCGAGCCCTGGCAGAAGCAGCCCTCGGTGCCCGCCTGGGGGGAGGCCGGGCTGGGGCCCTCCAGACACCCCGTCCCACGTGAGCTGGGCTGCCATTCTGTGTCCGCCTGCCCGGCGTCCGGCTGCAGGGCTGCGCGCGATGGAGGCGCGGCTGGGCAAGGGGACGTTAGGGCTCCCTGCACGGAGGAAAGAATAACCCATAAACGCCAGCGGGCATGACTGAGCAGTGCCAGTTTGGGGTGAAACACCCAGGTTTCTGTTTCCTTACGACACTCTGACCTCTATGCCTTCTTTGCAGCACCCATTTCAAAAGACACAGCTCCAAAATCCCAGAGGAATTATTACACGTACGACTTCAATTGTATTTAGGCGTGTACCGTATGTTTTATTGATCTGATAGTGTAGCCGTTTCCAATAAATTGCATTTATTCAGACAGAAATAGGGAAATAAATGTCAATAGCTGTGAGTGGGAGTGCTGACAGGAGGAAACGAGCCTTAAAAGCGCATGGTTCAAGAACCTGTGCAAATCCGATCTGAAAATGGAGTGGAAGCTGGGCGACACTTCAGTGCTCCTTTTAACACTGCGACAGCAACAGGCAGTGGCTGCTTTTGGCATTTTCCTGCGTAATGATGTGTTGGTGGCAAAACACTGAAGTAAATATCTTACGAGATTTTTTTTTTTTTTTCCCAGAGATTGTTAAAATCCCAAGGAGCTTTTGCCGATTTTCCTTCAGGAGGACAAACAAAAGCGGTAATAGACGATGCCTTTTTAAAGAGGAAGTGTATTTTTGGCTTATTTGATCGGTACAAAACCAGGATCTTGTACAGCAATTTGAGTTTCCATGACACATCAAAGATAATAGTTTTGAAAATAGGTCACACGTAATAATATTAATATGTAAAAGAAAACCATTGCCATAAAAACCCCAGCATTACCACGCTAACCAAAGGCAGTAAGCAAATGGATGTGGTAATTACGCTGTATCAAGATCTGCAGCAATTAGCACTTACCATTTGTCACCTCTGCTGCCAAATTTGATCTCTGTTGCACGGACCTTCCTTGCTTAGATCTGGTGTCCCTCTCTGATCTCACATGCCCAAAGCTCTGCTGCTGTCACTGGAGTTAATTTGGATTTATGGCCCTGTATCCGAAAAGCAAATAGACGGTAGATCTTGTTTGTTGTTGAAGGTACAGTAGGACCTTTTGAGATTAAAAACACCAAACAGTCAACACATCTAACACGAAACTGCATTTGCACCAGGAACCCGGCTGGAAGAGCTTCTTCCATTCCAGTCAATCAGCATGAAGATACAACGCCGTTTTTGTATCTGCAATTCTGAACTTCAGCCTCCCAGGAAAAGGGATTAATATTAAATTTCATTGGAAAAATGACAAATGAAACAAATAATTCAGAGAATTGTTTCAAAAGGATCATTGCATTCAAGAGAAGTGACCCTCGACAACATATATAGCAAAAAGAGGTGAAAGTCATTGATTACATGATTCACTGTGAATTATCTACACCTACACCATGCTAACAACAGTAACAGCTTTCATCCAGTTTAAGACTTTAGAAGGATGGTAGCAGTTCTGCAATCTGCTTTTTTCTGTCGCGGATGATGGAGTTTCCCAGGACACTTCTCTGTACCCGGTTTGGTGTATGACGTTTACACGTCGCCGATGCCGAGCGCTGGAGATTCGACAGGGTACTGCCGATTTCTCAGGTGTGTGATCAACAGGGGTTTTCTTCCAGTTCTAGCCTTTATTAGGGTAATTTAATGGCCTCGTGCTGATTTTTTTTCTGCGTGGATGTCTCATAGGCATTTGCTGTTGAGTATGTGGTTACTCCAAACCCTGTCCAAAAAGGAAAGCAAGAGCATAGATCTCTGCTGACAATTTTTCTAAGCTTTGCCTGAACAAACCCAACAGCAAGACGCATTTACTCAGATGTTGTACTCCACAGTGGAATCCAAGTGTGGCCAGCAGTGATTTGGGGTACGGCTTGTTTTTCTGTGTCACATTCTTGCTGTTTCAAAGCAGCCACAACAGGAAAGCAAGCTGTGGTATTTGCTGTGCCTGAAATAGTTCATTCTCTTGCCTAGCGTGCAAAAAAATTAAATCAAACTCAGGAAAGAACTTAAGTTAATGCTCTGATATATGTTAAAATATATCTCAAACCTGCAGAAATTCACTGAGAGCAATATTGCTCTATTGCCTGTAAGAGCACACAGCGTCTTCTTTCCGTTCAAACCGTCGACAGGCTTCCCTCCGACCGGCTGCTCGGCGAGAGCGGCGTAAGTCCTTCCGCACGCTCTTTTTGCGTGTCTCAAGCGTTAAACGCCCGGAACCCAAAGAGCTCGGAGTTTAAAGGCGCAGGCAGGTTCCACCGCCACACCGCGTGTTCGCGTCCCGAAGAGCCCTGCGCACAGAGAGAGCCGGCGATCGGAGCCGAGCTCTGCGGTGCAAGCAGAGCTGTGCCCGGCCTGCGGCTGGCTGGGTTCGTCTTCTGTTGGAAATGAAGTGCAATTTCTGTTTTATTATTGTTTTCTGTACAAACACAAGTATCCTCCATGGTACAGAACACAAATGTGTTGTTTTTTTCCTTCAAGCCCCATAACATTTTTACTGCATTTTAATAAACCCATGATGAGTAGTGGTGTTAGAACCCACCGTTCCCAGGCACGTGTTTCTGTGCTCAGCTGAGTCAAAAAATAAAATAAAAATCCAAGCCAAATGTGTCCCCAGCCCCAAACTCCAGAGCGCCAAGCTCCAGAGGAGGCGATTTACAACGATAACAGTTCTTTACCGAGACAGACACATTTTCTAATTTAGACCAACAAAGCATTCTTTTCTGGTTTGTTTAGATGCTGTAATTGTGGAAGCCACTGGCAAATTAAGCATAAAAGTGCAGAAGTGTGGGGAAAAATCTTTATATTGGAGAAATACTATGATAAGTGACCTACTTGAAGTGCAGTCTGGGTTTTTTTATTAGAGTATTTACCATTAACTCTATCCCAAGTGGCCAATTACTGTCCTTTTTATGTCCTTTTATTGTGAGATTCAGAGAACACTCTGCAAACAAACCCCTCCTGATATTCCTTGGCAATTATTTCTGTGATTAGACGCTTTGCTTTTCTTCTGCGTTGGCAATGCCTGCGGAGGCCCAAGGAGGCAGAGCTGCTGCTCCCCAGAGCATCCCCAGCCCCGGCCGCTGTGCGTCCCTGGGCAGCAGCTCCGGTGTGACACCAACGTGCTCCGGAGGCAGCGGTGGAGCTGCCCATCTCCTGGGGAGCCGCTCTGCCCAGCATTGGCCGTACTCTGAAGAAGGCAGAAGCCATCATTCCCACTAGACAAGCCCAGCCTGAATCTGTCCCAGCTGCAGCGTGTTAAGCCCAGCCCAGGGCAGGTCCTTCTGTGCCTCCCCACCTCCAGCTGAGAAGGCCTTCCCTGATTTGGGCTATAAAAGTGTTTTTCACCAGTTCCCTTTCCCTGGTATTACCACCTAGAGATGGGACAGTCCTGGCTGGAGTTCAAGGTATGTGGCATGCTCTCCCTCCCTGCACCAGTTGCCCTGAGTTCAGTGGTGGGTATTACTGCCATAGTAAGGGCTAAACAAAAGGTTTTATATTAACAGCAACGTGCTATGGAGATAGGAAAGTCTGTAAAACTTTTTAAAATGTGGCTGATACATAGCAGATTTTTAAAAATATATCCTTTTACTTAGTGCTAGCTTGGCCTTTCTGCTTGGTTAAATGGCTGTTCTAATCTGTAGGTAAGCTGCTATTCCTGTGTCTGTCTGGATGAGCAGTGTTCTGAAACAGTGTGTGTGCCTTCACCTGAGAAAAGTCCCCAGAGTCCTCAAGCTGGTGTGGGACTGGAGAGAGGGCTGGGGTGCTCAATGTTGGGGGGAAGGAAGTGAAAAGCTGTGTGTGGCATCAGCAGAGATATTCCTCTTCAAGGCACAAAGTATTTGTACTTGGTAAATAGCTGTTATGTGTTTGTAGTCATTGTGTTACAAAACCCTTCCAGCAGCTTCATTATTGCTCTTTATTTTGCTGATTGCACACTAACTGTCTCTGCTCACCACCTGGGCGCTCGCTCACTCTGCCTGCGAGCGCGGGTGTGTGGCTGGAGAGGGAAAGGCGCCGGTGTCCTTGGAGCAGGATCCTGACCGTGACAGATGTGTTCAATAAAGCAGCTCAGCCTGTTGAGCTGACCTCTGTACCCTGGTCTGTCCAATAACAAGGTTACACCACACCGCTTCTGCATTTGGGAAGTCGTTTTATGGGAATGTGTTGATGTTTTACCACGGAAATCGAGCAGAAGCCTCCGGCTCGGGATGCTGTCCCAGCTAAGGTAGCTGGGTGGGATGCTCGTGGCTTAAGATGATGATCACTGTTACCAGAGGGATGTCTCGTTTGTGCAGTTCAGCCTGTGCAATCCCCAAAGGCTGCACAAGAAACAAGCCACGCCAGGCTGAGATGTGTGTGTTGGAGACCGTTTCTCTGAAGTTCCTGCTCTTGTAAAAAGCCAAACTGCAAAATGCAGGAGAGCACCTTACTCCAAGTGATGTGCTCTAAACCTGAATGGCTTAAACACACATAAACAGAGCTGGTTTGGCCAGTCTGCTCTGACCTCATCCCGTTCTGTGTTCATCTGTGTTATTTTGGGTTCCACATCTTGACCGTGGTGGCAATGTGTTGTGCGTAAATGCTGTGTAAAGACCAATGCATGTACATGAAGACAAATACAAAGTGCTGCCGCTGTTGTCAGTCTGCTTGAGCTTTTGATACAGCATTCATCAACTGCTGCTCCTATATTTTTATTTGCATTATCTTAGCAAAAAAAAAAAAGATTTTTCTATTAACCAGGACTTCAACACAGATAAAAAAAAGACAGTGCCCAGGCCAAAAAAAACCAAACCAAAAACCCCAATACCAAAAGCCACAAAAAATCTCCACCTTGCATATCTCCATAGTTACCTGACCAAAAAAACCTTCATGTGCTCAGTGAGACTTGGTTAGTGACGAGAAGGTGACAATGTATTGAGATACCACGTATTTTTAATATGCACTTAAGAACTATTTGCGTACAAAACAAAAAATATGAAGAATGATGAAATACATACATGAAAGTGTTTTCTGTTGTGAAGTATTCCCCTTCTGAGAAATGTGCCTGTAATTTCCTCAGCTCGCCGATGGCAGGAGGGCTATTATTTACAACAGCAAAAGGAATTTAAAACACACCAGAAGGGAAGGCATCCTTTGCAGTGGTGTTTTTTAAATGTTCAATTACTAAACTACACTTCAAATCTGTTGGCTTATTTTGTTGTCTTTAAAAGCTGTTGAAGATGGACCAGGAAAAGCAACCTCGTGCTTGTCTGCCCCCACGGTGACTCTGAGGCGCGGGAAAAGGCCTCGGCGGCTGACAGGCCCTGCGAGCTGTCAGACTCATTAGCACAGTTAATCTTCGTCAGTCGTTTGTAGGCAGAGAAAGTAAGCAACAGGTGTAACAATTCCATTGTCGCGTCACCAAGGTGTTTGCTGATGGTGATGGTACCTGCTGCGTGCCCAGGCTCTGTGTTCCCGTGCTCACGTGCGGTGGGACAGCGCTGCCTGTGCTGACCCTTCTTTGGGGTTTCCTCGGTGGCAAGGGCACCTTGCCATTTCGGCATGCCCTCCGCAGCAGTCCAGCCCTCTCTGCATCCACACAGCTTACCACAGGCTTTGGGGTCAGATCAAGCAGGGAAGTTTTGGAGACCACAGCCAAGAAAAAAGGAAACAAATACCTATTTAGGAAGGGGAGCCCAGTGAAAGGGTCTGAAAGATTTTTGGCTTGTGGTTTTGGGTTTTTTGGGGGGTTTTCTGGTTTTTGTTTTTTGTTTTTTTTTCCCTCTTTAGAGCAGCTGAAGCTCCTGACCTCCTCCCCTCTGGCTGCAGGTCTCGTCAGTAGTCAGCCATCACCCCACGGGACTGTTACCTGGATAAGTGGGTGTGTAGAGGTGGACGTACAGGTCTGTTTATGCAGCCAAACTGGTCAGAGTATGTCTTTCTCTGATCATGCACCTCCTACACAACCCACTGGTTTACCTCGGCTAACCACCCAAACATGTGCTTTAGGAAGTTTTAGCACAAGAAAACTGTTAAAGCATCTGTCCATCAGCTCACAGCAGCTGCAAGCACCATGTTGTGTGTCCAGAGCTCATTTTTGTCTTTAGTTGTTCATCTTGTGACTAAAGGAAACCTCTGATCTGGTCTTCATTGTAAATAAATTCAAAGTGACTGTACACAATAATGTTAAAACCCTGGGGTGGTGGTGGGGAGGGTCAATAATTAGGAGAGAAACTGGAGTGCAGAGACCCTGGTGCCTGGCTCCTGGTGTGCCAGTTCTGAGCTTCCTGAGGTCCTGTCCCACCACTGGAAAACTTCCTTGGGCCTTTGGGATGTACAGGCAGCAACGACACTGTAAGGTACATGAAACATTTTTACAGAAATTTCATGTGGATTGGCTTGAAGTTCAGTTTCAGCTTTGGAGTCCAGCTGTATAACAAAGCTGTCGTCTTGTTTGTGTATCACAAGCTTGCTGCAAACTTGGGCCTTTATCTCGGCTTCACGAAAACGCAAACAGCAGCCAGTCAACAAATCTCTAACAAAACTAGATTCTCTGAGCCAAACCTGAAATCTCGGAGCTGGAGCAGATTGTCTTCTGACGTGTCTAACGTGTGAAGAAAGGTTTTTGAAAATGAGCAAAACCAGAAGTTGACTTTGTGCTAAATCATTCTGGGGGTGTGTAACTTGTGTCACTTTGTGAGGATGCTTTCTAGGACTGCAGGCCAACGGAGCAGATGTTTGGCGAGAAGGGAAGATGGCAAAGCAAAATGTCCCCAGATGTTCCTGGGAAATACCTGATCCCTGGCTGAGAAATCCTGTGTAATGTAATTGTGAAGGAAGATGCTGCTGCTCATGCTCCTCTTCCTTACGGAAATAAATACGGAACTGGTCCTGCTGGAGAGCTTGTGCAGACAAAAGAAACCCTTCTTGCTTTAAGTGTTTTCAGGCTGATTCCTCCAGAGTGCAGTGAATCGGTGCGGAGCCGCGGTGGCCTTGTTCCTGGGATGGTCACGAGGACTCGTACCAGGAACTCATCTTCTGAAGATCAGATTCTCTTTCCTGGCAAAAGATGTCCCATCTGCCACATCAAATTTTACTGACGCTGCTGTTATGACTGTGAGCGTTGCTCTACATGCCTAGAATCCTGTTGTGAGCTGCTCCTGCTTGATCTCTGGACATGAGAGGGTTTGCTGCCTCTTTGCTGTCCATCAGCAGTCGCGCTGCCGGCTCCCCGGGTGCAGAGACGTCACCCTCGTGTCGCTGCTCGAGGGCCGGGGGTCGTGCCGCCTTCATTGCCTGCTGAGGTGGTGTGAAAGCACTTACAGTCCTTCCCGGCAGCACCTCTGAAACCTGGAGAAAGGGTAAAAGCCCGTTGCTCACACAGTTTTGATTCCAGGCGCTAAGTGTCGGACCCTTCCCCTCCAGGGAGGGGCTTGCAGGGGTGGGCTGAGCAGCCCCTGCCAGAGGCGCGGGGCTGGTTCCACGTGCTGCTGAGGCAGTAATTTGGCAGCATGCAGCAGGGACCATGGCTGGGAGCAGGCACTGGGGAGGGTCTGGAGGGTGTGGTGAGCTGGGAGGAGCAGCATCAGGCTGGGTGCTCCCGGGGGACCATCTTGCTGGGCCGGGTGCTTCCTGCTGGCCCCGGCTCCGCTGGAGGTGGGGATGCTCCTGGGGAGATGCTCCACAGGGCAGTGCCTCTGCATGGGTCAGCTTCCCAGGGCAAACCTCTGCCTTTATTTGTAATCACCAGTGCCTGGGAACCGGCTATGCCTCAGCTCTGCAGAAGGTAATTATCAATGGAAGGCCATTTTAGTTATCGGCATTCAGAAACAAAAGCCATCTGAAATGTCTAAATATTGACTGTAACGTTGCCTGTGACACGAGGAAGCCTTCTCTCCCGCCTCCAAGCAGAGTGCGGTGGTTCAAGGTGCATGTGCAGCACAACTCCGGTAATTAAAAATGGCATTCCTGCTAGAGGTCTCGGAACTGAGAAACACTTAAAAGGATCTCAAAATCAGCCTGGAACTGTTCCATTATTTTCCTTCTCATGTTGGTGCTGAAAATCTGGCAAGCAATTAGAGCTAACAGGATTGTGTACCAAAGCCCAGATCTATTGCTAGTTGAATCTATTGAAAAATGAAGTGTACATTAAATAGTTCTAACTTTATTCTAGAAAAACAATTTCTTTTTTTTTTTTCTTTTGAAGGAAGGGGAATGGAGGGTAAATTTGCAGGTGAGTTTCTCTGACTGCTATGTGCTGCTGTGTCCAGTATTTTCCCCCAACTTCCTTTATCATCTACATGCGTGTCTCTATCACTGCCACCAGCTCCACCTTCCCCTTTGTACTCTCAATACTCCTCGCACTCTCCAAAAGTATCACAAGTATACATAATTTCATGCTTAACAACTCCTGCTGTTAGAAGAGATTTGTAATAGGATGTACATATTTGAGAGACTCCCAGGGCACTGAGACCCACGGGAACCATAAGGCAGCGTGGCTGTCGCGGCACGCTCGCTGGGAGCTTGCTGCTGGAGCCCGGGGTCAGTGTGCGTGGCGGCTCGCCTCTTTCCAACGGACACAGGGTGAAAGTCCTGGTGTATCCCATCTTCAGCAATGACCTGTCCCACAGAGCGTCATGTGGACTTTGAGCAGCATGGACCCTGTCCTCAGCGCACGCATTTCGTTCTGCAAGCAGTTGTAATAGATGTCAGGGACTGAGCTGCAGAAGTTTGTTTCTAAAAGAACTTGAAACTAAATTAGTAGCTCGCCTGACCTTGAACAAGATCTTTCTTGATTCAGGAGCTGCTGGCCCATGGCTTCCCCCTGACCAGACTGTGCTGTGGAAGCTGGCTTCCTTCTGGAAGAAATTTGTGACTGCAAAACCCCAAAGCCTGTCTTCCTGCCCATGCGTGAGCTTGTGTAGCAGATTCATAGCGATGTCTGCCAATGGGCTCCCAAAATGTGTTTCTGTGATACCCACTGTCATTAGATTTTTTTTTTTTTTTTTTTTTTTTCCCCACAATATCTAGGCTGAGGATGGCATCCAAATTGGAGCTTGAGCTTTTCTTCATGGGTCTCAATGGGTTTGAGCAGATTATCCCACCTTTTTTACGGAAATCTTGTGTGTTTCAAGACTACTGTGCCCCTTCTCTTCTTTCAGTTAAACAACCCTGTTCGCTCCTTGTAGGCAGTCTTCTCCTAGATCTCACCATCTGACGTTCAGTGCCCAGGAACGGACAGAGTGCTCCACACGCCTGCGGTAAGCAGGTGCTCCGCTGTCCTTCAGGCTATGCTGTTGTGCTCCGAGTGTTTCATGTTATAATTTGTTCCTAGCAAAATGTATTTTCAGCCATTTTTGAAATTCAAGTGGGTCACCCGGCCCCGATTCATACTGTTGGCATACCAGCTGGGCAATTCTCTCAGTCCGGTAACCCACAGTTTGCAGATTTGAAATGAAAACGTTAAGGGAACGGATGTAGGATGCATGGCTACAAAGCTCTGCCCTGTGCCTTCTTCTGTTTGGAGAATGATTGTTACTCTCCAAGACAGGCTTCCAAGGCCTGTCCTGTCCCTGGGGTGGGATGGCTTCGCCTGGGCGGTGTTTGCCTTGCTCAGTTACAAGAACGCCCTGCGAAGAGCGCAGAAAGCCTTGCTCAAGGCACAGCTCCTCCTGCACAAGGTCCACCGCGGCGCCTCGGAAAAATAGCAGAGTGAATTGCCATGAGGGCACTGCTCTTGACAATTCAATATTGACTTTTTATTTTCCCTTTGTCTCCTTGTGAGGAACTGTTGGTTCAGTTGTGTATTTCAGTATTTTTCTGGAAACCAGAGTTAGGTTTCTGCAGGTTGGAGCTCTTCTGTTGACCTTTTGTGTTTGTGCAAGACTTCTTTCCCACGGAAAGTACGAGAGGGGAATTAAATCTCAGCATGAATCAGGTTTTCTTAATGTCTTACTCGCTGTTCTTGCTGAACAACAGTCACATAGAGCAGGAAGGAAAATTTTCAGTAACTTTAAACTTCCCAGGCATCCTTAGACTCAAAATTTAATAAGATCAAATGGGTTGTCTTATAAAATAGTAGATTAAGAATGAAACAGGTCAGAATTATTTACCTCACATAAGTGGAGATGCGAAAGGAATATAAGAAATGTGGTGCCACACTGGAGGAGATCCCCAACGGGGGCCGGCACAGCCCTGCCCTGCTCCCATCAGACCAGCCTGGCAGTGCCGGCCATCACCCCTCCGAGCAGGCTGCCCGTGGTCTGACATCCATGTCTGCCTGGATGCCCGACACGGCATTGTCCGTGGAGCGGCCCTCGGGAGCCGGCTGAGGCTGGGGGCAGGGGCTGCAGGATGCTGCCGGACCCTAAGGCTTGGTGGGGCAAAGCGTGGTGGGTCTGAGAGGCACACCAGCAGGTTGTCCATCCCGACCCTGAAACTCCCCAAAGCAACACACAGTTGCCTGGGTGGCCCCAGTGTCTCTGAACCCCACGGCCCCCATCTGCCCCGCAGCTCCAGCCCACCGCTTGCGGCAGCTTTACCAACGGGAGAATTATGCAGCCACGTGCTGATGCTCGAAAAGGTGTCGCACGTATGAAAACTCATGTCATTCATCACTGGCATAAACATTCCTGTCAGAAAATGCAGAGAAACGTACGCAGGACTCACTGCTGCAGACTGCCTCTGTGCAATTAGAAGTGCAGAAAAATGTGTAATAAGTATCAAATCTGTTTCCAAACAATTAAGGAGAGAATGAAAGTCCAGCGTACTCTCCACAGATTTATAAAACCGTTGCGGTGTGATGAATGTTAAAAACTCTTCTGGCAGCCGTTTGCACGTATCTATACACACAACTGTCCGCATCAGCAAGGGCGATGCGTAGGCTGGGATCTGCTGTGCAGCAGGAGCCAAGAGCTTCCTCAGAGTTTGCGTCTCTTTGTCCCCCGTTTGTGCATGAGGGCGGCTTGCTGCTCCCTCTTGAAACGCTGTTAGACGTGCTGGGAACAAGGTTAACTGGTGTATTCGTTGCCTGCCTCCGGGCGCTCCCGAGCGACTGCATCCCAGCGTTTTCTGGGTCTTTCATGAGTGAGAAAAAACCACCGTTGTGTCGTGCGTAAGGTGACTAGACCCAAGGGCTCTTACCTCTTCTGTGATTCCTTCCTCTCTCTGATAATGGCAACGCATTTGAGAGGCTTGAAGAGACTTAACTAAATTTCCTTTTTTTTTTTTGCTATGATAGGCACTTAAACAACTTTTTTTTTTCTTTTCTACAAAAAGCTATATTGAAGAATTATACTGGAATTGCAATCAATAATGCTGCAGAAAATATGTATTGGCTTTTGAGTGCGGGGTTCATTAGCTGGGTGCAAGAAAGAGGTTTTATCCTTGGTGTAAGGAGCCTGCAGAGAGAAGATGCAGAATCCCACCTCTCACACATTCAGAATTTCTGTCAAGAATTTAGTGCCAGGTTTCCTCACACGCATGAACACACCTTACAGCTCAGGCTAGATACGCTGGAGCTACAGCACCGTCCTCGCGCTGTCGGCAGTAAGGGTGCTGGGGATGCAGGGCGCGTTGGTTCCCAGGACACTTCCAGTCAGGACGCCTCCAGCACACGTTTCCCTCAGATGGACGTTTGCTGCCCTGTGCCTTAGCAACAGTCCCAGCAACGATCCTCTGGGTACAGCAAGCAAAGTGACTGCTGGGGAAATGTGATGTGCCAGTTGGAAAGACACAAACGTTTAGGGGTGTGTATATATATGTATATATAATTATTTACTCAAAGAGCTGGGTTCCCTCTGCAGAGCAGCTCGCAGCTCGCTGTGGTTATTTACGGCTCTGGCTCTGCAGCGTGGCCCTCGCGGGTGAGCCTTGTCCCCGGCTCTGCCGAGCGGGAGCCCTCGCTGTGTGGGCTCGGGCACACTCCTGGGATGAACGTATCTGTCTGAGAACTGAAAATATATCATCAGTGAGTGCTCAGGTGTGTGGCTGGGAAATCTGCTCGCTGCTAATATTTTCACAGCGAGAGCTGACCTGTAGATCATAAGAAGGAGAAACAAAAGGGAAGCAAACATGGCCTTACTTATTTACAAATGCAATTAATGATCTGCAAGCAATTTTTTTTTTTTCTGTCAAAGATCTCACTTCTGTTTCTCCCCACTGAGCCTTTTTGTGTTCACACTGGCAAACACACACACCCTCCAGTCACTTAAACCTGTCCCAGATTTGGATTTGATGCGTGTCAACACATTTGAAGTTGTTAAAGAGTTTCTCTGCCGGCTCCTCGGTTGCTGAGGGAATGGGGAGTGTGTAATCTAACTCTTACAGCCAAACCCAAGCACTGGGTTATTGTCCGAGGGTACAAACATATCTGGGTATTTATTTGATGCATGTTAGCAGACCAGTATTGATGTTTTGGAGTTCTGTGCTGCGGCCGGGGATGCGGGGAGCTGTGGGTGTCAAACAGCCGTGCTGGCTGTCGGGGCAGCGACTCCGACGCTGCTGTGCTGCTCGGGTACCTCTGGCTGTGCCTCCTTTCGTCTCGGACCCAGAGTGATTTCTGACCTCACCTGTGGCTTGGTGCCGGTGTTCCTGAGCGTTTTGGGCTGAGGTGAGCCAGTCCCATCAGGCACCTTCCCGCCCCGGGGTGCAGCAGGGAGGTCGGTGCCTTGTTTTGGGTCCCCAGGCTCAGCACCGGGCCGAACTCCGAACGGGGCAGGGTTGTGCGCCCCGAAAATACATGTACAGCTCCTTAGCTGTGAGTAAATTACTGTAGCTGTTTTCAGGTGTTCCTCGTAGAATAAGAAATAGATTAAAACAAAATTAGGAAAGAAAAGATTTTCTATAATGTGCAAACTGGCTTTTCCAGCTGAGATGGTTGCTTTTCACACCGCGTTTTGCCTCTCCTGAGCGGCTGTGGAACTGTACAGCTTTGTGCTTTAAGTCTTGAGGAGGATCTTTCGTTTGAAGTCTATACTCCAGTATTAATATTAATGCATGGGGAAATGATAATTTTTCTTCAAGTTTGTTTTATTGCTGTATTTCTTCAAATATATTTTATTTGCTCCATCTTCAAGGATTTAATCTTAAAGCCTGAGAAATCTGTCAGAGTCCTGCCTCCTCCTCCTAACTCATCAGCCCGACAGCGGGAAGAGGCAGAGGCAGAGACGCGGCCGGGGCGGCAGGAGGGACAGCAGAAACTCTTTCTTCAGGTCCTTCACGGGTGCAGAAGGAAGAACTGACAGGTTGTCTATACGTGTGCGATTTCTGGCCCCCTATGCCATATTTCACCATTGCTCGTGCATGGCTTCGCTTTTATTTCAATGTGTATTTTTAAAAGACAACCATGAAAACTGAATGAAGAGGAAAAAGACATCAGTGCCGTGTTACTGCTGAGATTTCGCGCGCATAAAAGCCCCTAAGTAGCGCAGTGTGAAACTCATTGGTTTCACTTCACGGGGGCTGGTGACAAGATTCGCTCTGGCGTTGGATCCCCTCAGCCCGCACCCTCCGTGGCTGAACTCCTTCACTAGTTCCAGGTCAAGTTTAATCAGGAACAGCATGGACACCTCTGTCACCAGCTGGCTCTGAGACTGCCCTTGTCACATGTTTGCTAAACAACATCATGTCAGTTTCTTCCAACAATAACAACACACAGTTTTTGTAGAGATTTTGTGGACCTTCATGAAAAATCTAAAGAATTCTGAATTTCTAACAAAAGATGACAGACATTTTCCTGATGCTGTCACTAATGTTCCAGCCTGCTGTGACCATAGTTTAGTCACAGAGTATGTTAGTGCTAAGAAGGCAAAGGCTTCTCTGCGGATCAGCCAATACCTGGGAAATCATCCCAAATAGCCATGGGAATCTCTGGATTTCATTATGATGAGTGTCCAGAACCTCAGCCCTTGAGGTCCATTTATAGGACAGGGCATTGGTGGGTTGTGCACTGCTGGGCACGTAAATCCTGTATGCTTTTCCTCCCTGTTCCCCCTTCCCTGCAAGGGGAGGGGCTGTGCTGCTTGGCCAGAGCAAGCACATCTGCCATGGGAGGTGACCGGTCAGCACCGTGACCTTGCTGCTTCCTCCTCAGTTTTCCCAGCTTAATCCATTGGTAAGTCCTTTTGCAGCAACTGGGAAGTAAGGTTTAGCTTAAGATGCCTACGTCCCCATGGAGAGCATCATGGTGGGGTGTGGGACTGCCCGGGAGACACCACAGTCTCCAGCTGAGACGCTGGCAAAGCGAGATGGATGGGACTCATGTTGGACAGTTTTAACTGGTTACCTGGTCTCTGGTCCGGCTGCCAGAAAAAGTGATGCTGAAGAGAAACTGCTGAAAAAGAATGCAGATTATTTTAAGTTGAAGATGTCAAAGGAGACAGAAGAGATTTGCAGGCAGCAACAGGGCGTTTTCCAGCCAGGATGACTTTGTAGCTCTCAGCAGGCAGCCTGAGTGCAGCTTTTAATGAGAAATTCATCTGGTTTTCCAGAGAAAACTGTTTTTCTTTCTTCTGAGTTTTCGTTTGCTTTCTGAGATAGCATCTAGAGACAGCCTTGGTCACCTTTCCAGCAAAATGTACTGACAAGGAGGTGCCTGGTGGTGCTGCTCCGGCCGCGCTCCCGCGGGGAGGAGTGCAGACACGGAGGGGTGAACGCGGTGCGCGTGTGCTCAGACACGGCTGAGACTCCACACGGCTGAACACGGAGAAGGGAGGCTCCAAGGCACATGAAGAGAAAGAGCCTCAGCACACAGATGGCAATGCGATACTCTTGGAGAATAACAGGAAAGCTGTAGGAACCACACTGAAAAAAAAATTGTGGCTTGCTTCTTATTGAAATTGGGACAGGTTTGGGGAAATAGAAGAGAGTGGCAACAGAGAGCAAGACAGAAGCCAGAAGCCGTCAGCGGCCAGAAGAGCTGACCCGGGGACTGCACACCGTGAAGATCCTCCCAGTGGAAACCGAGGGATTGTGTGGAAGCAGTGCTGAAGTTGGAACAATTCCGTAGATGAGGAGCAGGAGATCACATTAGATTATCCTAATGGTCCCTTCCAGGCATGAATTTAATGAAATAATGTGTTTTCTATTCCTTTATTAAAAATAACGGAGTCATCTGATTTGATTACCTTCTCACCATCTCTTGCAGCTAGCACAGCATCTCGCTTGCAGATTAGCTTTGCTAACTTCAGCCCTCGACAGAGCTTGTCCCATGGCTACAGCGGAGCGCGTTTATTCTCCCTCGGACTCCTGAGGCTGCAAAAGAAAAGAAAAATTCCCTTGTGTCGGGGAGGTGAAGGCAGCTGCCCCGGAGCAGAGTCAAGTCCCAGTGTTGCTCTCCAGCCGCACCCAGCGCATGGTGGGGACACTGGGACAGGTCCTGACCAAAACCAGCACCTAGGCACCACCGCAACGGTGGTTATTTACAGAGCTGGGATCTGGCCCCACAGATGAGTTTCCATTGCTGTCACTAAAGTATTCTTTCATATTTTCGCTGTCAAATTGTTCTTATTTCCACAATTGCTTCTTGTTGCAATAAAAAATTATCTTTCCTCTCATGATTAAAAGTGCTCAACCCCAAACTTATGGATTAATGATCATTACTAATGAAAATGGTAACCATCACCCTGAATATCAGATTTAATTTCATGGTTATACAGACAATGGTTAGATGGTGCAATCTGGGAAAATACGCTGAAATTAACAGTGTGCTTTATGCAAGATTGAAGAGAAAAAGCTAAAAAGCAGCGAGCACGGGCCTTGTATTGCAGATGTGTCTGTAAATGGCAGGCTGGCAAGGGCAGGTGATGGCCCAGCAGCCTGGGGAGGCACCGGCCACCACCGCAGGAGCCAAAGCTGGAGGTGGCCATGGGGAGCGGTCTGCCTGCCTCAGTACCACGGCACAGCCGAGAGCAGAGGAGCCCTGGGCCATGGCACGGTGCCTCCACCAGCCTAAGTTGGTCTTCACCGTCCCTGTGAGCACCAGCAGCCAGCACCGACCTGGGAACTTCGCCTGCGCTGCCGCAGCCCATGCGAGCCGGCCGCAGCCGCACTCCTCTGCAGTGATGGATTACCTGGACCTCATCACACACTGCCTGCCACCGCCTGATGAACAGCCTTTTGTCTGCTAATTAGGCAAGGGGGGCAAAACTGGGTGTTAGTTTTCGCGTGATAATCAAATTAGGAAAGTGTCAAACAAAATGACAGGAATGGCAATTAATGACATGAATGACAATTAGGTGGTGCATTTCCAGTTGTTTACCTGACAAGGAGTCGTCACAGATAAAGTCTATGACTCCTTCAAGATGTCATCTCCATCTCACCTGCTGAGGGTGGGTCGTTGTCGGTCTCTCAGCATCCCCTCCGACCACTGCAGCAGTGCCCGGGGGGGACCTGTCCCCTTGTTCCGTGCTCCCAGCATCCCCCCTCTCCTGCCAGCTACAGGCCCAACGTCCCTTCACGCCAGCTTTTGTCGTGAGCATTACTGGTGTGGTGCCTGCTGCTCAGTGGGAGGACTGGTCCCATCTACGGCATTTGACGTGTGACTTTGTCCCATGCTGGTTGCACAAAAGGGTGTTTGAGAGAGCAGGTGCTGTCCCGGGCACCACGTTCACAGCAGCCTGCCAGTTCTGGCCTCGACAGGAAAACAGGAAATGAAAGAATCATTGTTAGAAATCACTGTAGTCTCATCCAGCCTCCTGAGTGAAAACTCTTTCCCTCTTACACTATCCTGGGAGAACAATCCTTGGGAAGAAACCTCAGGCCAATCTGCAAAGGCAGACCAGTGCTTGCAATGCCTTTAGTGCAGTGGAATCAAACACACCGTACTGGAAGTGAAAGTTCTAATAAAAACCAAACCTGCTGAGCTCACCTTGGCAGCCTTGGCTCGTGTCCCTGATGCTGCCGCGTGGGAGAGCTTGGCCTTTGGCTGGCCCTCTTCAGCATCCAGCTGGATCCATCCTGTCCGTGCACGAGGGTCGGATGCAGCCGCCCGTGTTTGGCAAGGGCTCGGCTCGGCTGCAGCGCTGCGCCAGCCCTGGCCAGCGGAGCTGCTGGAGCTGCCTCTCATCTGCACCCCAGCCCGTGCCAGGCTTGCCCGTGGTGCCGACCACCTCAGCATGGCGGGGGCTGTGCCCAGCACTGCCTGGAGCAGGGGGAGGCGTCGGAGGGCACCTCCAGGAGCTGATGGACGCCTTGTACATCACTTCTCATTTCAGAGAGCCCCGCGGTGTTTGCTTAGTTGAGAACTGGCGTAGAACAGATTGCTATAAACTGTTCCCAGACCCAGACCAGAAAAGCTGAGGTTTCTTACAGGCAGTATGGGGACTGCTCCCCAGGGTCCGTCCCGGAGGCGGTGGCCTCGTGGGGACACCCATAGCCTGGCCCCGGGCTGCTGCAGGGAGAGGCTGCAGAGAGGCACTCCCAGCTCTCCTCTGGGGCTGCTGGCTTTGTTGTCTGAAATTTTTTAGGTGTGTTTTTTTTTTTTTTTTTTTT
>WHYT01016787.1:142504-241697 GCA_009806455.1 Tetrax tetrax
AAGGAGGGGGCTTTTTTTTTTTTTTTTTTTCATGTACTCACACTTTTCATCTGTAATTATTTTCACAGCCTGGAATAAATTCACACTGGGTTCATGGGAAAGCACCTCCTTGTGCATAAAGAAAGCAATAACGGCTGAAGATCAAAAGAGCAAAAGGTTCAACCTGGGGCACGCTTCCGCTGTGGGAAAACCCGGTGCGCTCCTTACTGGAGTAAGCAGCAATTTCCAGGCTTTTTTGTCTTCTCAACAGAAATGTCTCATAGGACCACACTGGAAATTTGTGCCAAAGTAATTAAATTCTCTCTGTAAAAAGAAAACAGAAAATAAATTTTTAATAAAAGCCCAGCAATGAACATTTTTGTGTTGGAATATAGGCATGGCTTGCTTCCGACCACATTGACACCGACCGGCTTTGCTCCTGCCGGGCTGTCAGGTCCCAGGCGGCAGGGATCTGCTGCCGGTGCCTGGGCAGACCACAGCCCTTAAAAATTGGAAGACATGGGTTACTTGCTTAATATTCTCCTGTTGAGTCCAGTGCCTTGGACACCGCACCCTACGGTTCAGCAGGGACCCGGCTACCCTCGAGCACTCCCAAAAAGGTCTTGAAGAGCAGATTTGGGGGTCACTGGCACGGCCTTTCCAGAATCACCCTCAAAGCTTCTCCTTGCCACTTGCATGCACTCAAATAAAGTCTACTTTGTTTGTTTAAAGTTTCAGTCATTTAAATTTTGAAAATATTATTCCAAAAAAATTTCCAAGCCAGATTTCTTTTGACAATTACATCAAGAGGATCCGGACGGTGCCAAGTTTTGGGTTTTGTACACTAATTCTCAATTGTGCTTTGCAGGCATTGGTTTGCTGACAGCCATCTGTTTCAACCTCACTTTCTTCCTAAGAGCCAGCCCAAGAGAAATGAAAATATCAAAAGGAAATATTTCAGAGGGAGCGTGAAGGAAGCAAAATATGAGAGTGCTGGAGCTGTAAACAGCTTTTGAACTTAAGTTTAGCTTAAGTCCCCTTTTACAGCTGATTTGCCTGCGGGCGAGCTGGAGACGGCTCAGCCTGGAGCATCACCAGCGCTGCGGGGCGCAGCGGCTTTCAGCAGGCGCGAGCTTTTCGCGAGAGCTATGGAAACTCTGCTTAGATTTCCCAGACGTCTTCCCAAGGGCTTGGGGAAGCTTATTTGATCTGAAATGGCCTCCACCCCACAGTGGCTTCATTGCCTTTCCAGGTTCCCCTGTATCACACCACACCTCCGCATGCCTGAACATGAGCGAGATCCCGCGGGCAGAGCGGCCTCGTCGCAGGAAGAGACCCCGGCATCGCATGGGGATGTGCGGAGCTCTGGTCGGCTTCTCTGCCTGTGATCAACTTACCCCATGACTAAATTAACCATTTATAATTAAAAATGGTGCTAAAAAGCAGATGGAAGATATTAATTAAATGTCACGGTTGGCTTCCTGTAGCCTTTTGATATTGAATTCTAAGCTGAATACATAAACTAGAAAAAGGAAAAAGCATTTTTTAATACAGCCTTCACAATGCCCCCCGCGCTGAGGCATTGGAGTTGGCATTGGCTGGCGTTGGCAACGGGAAGGATGGTGTCTCTCCAGTGTGCGCGCGGTCCCGTGTGGGCTGCAGATGCCACCACTCCCACCCCTCCAAGGCCAGCTCGGTACACCCCCTCCGTGCCTTTTGGGCTCCGTCAGCTGGGATGGGTTGGAACCAGAGCACAGACACAAGCCCAGCCTCTTTCTTTCAGCTTTTGGTAGTGCTTTTGCTTAAGAAGTGATAAATACCATGCTCAGACCTTGCACTAGGAAAAAAAATAAAAGAAGAACAATTAAATTCATTCACAAAGTATTATTTTATCACAAATGCTGTCTCTCTCTTTGAAATAGTTTTGTGAAAGACAGAATTACTGTCACTCGTGTCAAAGCACGATTTCCCCCGTTAAAACAAGGTGCATTATGCCCCATCTTTACGGCACAACAAAGCAGAATTAAAGGTGCTATACACATATTTATATATATAACCACCGATTTTTGCCGTTGCTGGAAAATACTCGATGAGCCAAGCGACCGCCCTGCTGCGGGCGGGCAGGAGCAGCTGGGGTGCTGGGGGTGGGCAGCGGTGTTGCGGGTGCTGGTGCGGGGCTGCACCGCGGGATGGCCGGGGTGGGATGTGCTGGTGAGCGCTGTGCCGCTCTGCCGCTCGCCCCGGGGCTGCAACCAGAAAACACAAATTCTGTCATCTTTCCAGATTCACCTTTTCAGGTTTATTAATACACGCTATGAAAAAGACGTGAGAGTATGGATTCAAATGAATGAGCAAACGATGGAAACCTCAGCTCTGTTGGTTCCTTCTGCAGAACTGTACTGTCGTAAGCAGTAAGCTGGTATCTGGTAGGTCTGCAATAGTCTGACTCTGATAGCCCTGAAAATCTGTAACACTTATTTTTCCCTACGAATTCCCAGCGGTCCGTTGACGCTGGATGCCACGTAACAACTACAGAAGCCGGTTCCCATGGCGCCTGGGGTTTGATTTACCAGCTTCTGCAGCCAAAGAAACACACAAACCCTACCCATTAATACAGTTATCTATTGTTATTTCAGTTTATTTTAGCGGCCACTCTCCCAGAGGGGGCATGCGACAGGCCGGAGTCTCCGCGTTCCCGCTCCGCACGCGAGGGCAGCGTTCACCGCCGCGGAAGGAGCGGTTTGAGGCTCTGCGCACAAACAGCGCGCGTACGCACAAACTGCCAGTCATGCGAATACGGACCAACCTGTCCTTAAAGTAAGAAACCCAAGGTTGTCATCCTCCTTGCACTCAACATCGCAATTCAATATTTTTTATACCTCTGATACAATGTCACCACCATGGATTGGCTTTTCCATGAAAACAAAATATCAATAAAATAACAATAATAAAAAGGAAAGGACAACACTTCATCAGTAAAAAACAAACACTCCTGTGCTTCATGTAAGAAAAAAAAAACAACAAACGATGAGAGGGAATGCAGAAAGTCACAGAAATGGAGGCAGCGGGAGAACAGCTGCTCAGAGACAGGTTGGATGAGGATGAAGAGCGACCCTTGCATGGAGGGTGCCCTCCTGACGTATAAAGCTGAGGCCTTTGTCAGCATCCCCATCAAAAAGCATAACCTCGTTACCACTCAGAAAAACAAAAGCATGGAAAGGTGAATAATGCTGTCACTAATCAGTGTGAAACTCTTAATTTTAATTGAATTATAGCAAACTTCAAATCAAACAGATAAGTCCTAATCCTGTAATGCTTTAATTTTCTTTCTAATATTTTTCTAACATTCTAAACCACTGTGTTACTTACACTGTTTAATCAATTTCATGAGGAATTTGTGAAACTTTGATAGCACACTGCTGTTTTTAAACAAACCAGCAGATCGCAATTCAAAGGACGATGGCAGACACAGCAGTTGGCGAGCAGAGCCTGGGGCAGGAGAGCTGGCCGAGCTCACTGCAGAAGTGGACACACGATACGCTGTTTGATGTAAAATCCCCTACGCTGGCGCCGGGAGCGGCGTGGCCGAGATCCCACAGCACCGCGAGCACCAGACCGCGCGTGCATCAGGTGTGGGGAGCACAGCTTCTGGAAGATCGTGCCCAGCTTCTGAGGATGGAAACCTTTATTCCCCAATGGCCTGTGCAAAACTGGACAGATTTATGGAAAAGGCAAAGGCTGCAAGAAACAACAAAAAAAGACTCAGTTAAGTCCCTCTCTTCCAATTTACTATGCCACAGCAAAGATGAAACCAGAGCGCAGAGTACAACCAGACAGACACGGGGAACACTGGTTTGTGGCCTGGGAGCAGCCAGTGCCCGAGCAAAGCAGACGTTCATGAGCAAGTGATCTCTGGCAGATCTTACCCTGTAACTGAAAGAACATAAAATAAAAATGCCTGCAACAGGCATCAGGACTTTTTAAAATAAATTTGCTTTATGAACTGTATAATCCATGTTCATTCCATCTTCCAAAATGAGGTTTATCTGGACAAAGTTCAGACAACTGTGGCTTTAAGACCTGTTTATGGGCCTCTACAAAAACCAGATGTTCGGTACTGGATTATAACCTTGCACTTCACTGTCACACGGAGAACGTGGCTGTTGTTCCTGCTGGCACGGCCTGTCCCTTCTCAGGAGGGGCGGCTGCTGCCCAAACCACGGCCTCGCCTCCCAGCCCTGGGCACCACCTGCTCCAGGCACACGACCACACGTGCTAACATACGTGCACACGTGTATGCCCACATACACACCTGCATTGCACGTGTACACGCACAGAAGCACAAACATGCCTCACACAAGAAGAGTTTGGGTTTCTTTTTCCCTCCGTTATCAAACGCTTGCCGGTTTGTGCCTCTGCTGTGTTTATCGCCTTCCCTGCTAAGTAGCATTCCCTTTGGACCGAAGCATGTCAGATGCTCTCACACGCCTCATGCCTGCACCTGAACCTGGATGGGGAATAAACACGTTGCTTTAGCAATGCATCACGGGTATAAATAAGGGAACAGAGGTGGAAGAATCTCAAATTCAAGTTTTCCTCACCCAGCTGCTCCAAAGGCAGCTCGTTTGTGTGTCACCCCTTATTCAGGCTAAACCTCATGACAGTCAAATCCCCAACATTTTTTTTCAGGAACTTGTGTATGAGAAATGCGTTCATACCTCCTTCAGACAGGGAAGGAAAAATGGGTAAACCATTTGCCCAGTATTAATTCTGATTATTCATGATCAAGCCAATGACTGAACATTTTGAGAAGATTTTTCAAATACATTAGTGCACAGGATAAATACCAGGGAACTCGTATTTCCTTCCAAATAGCCTCTGCAGAGTAAGATGCTAAATTTAGTGACTAAATTATTCATGATATGATATTCTCTTGATCTTAATCTTTGACTCTTTTATGCCAGGCAGCTGAATACATGATGAAGACAAACATTTTTCAAGGCTGCTATGTGCTGCACACAAAATGTGCCTTCAGAGGCAGACGAGACCAGGAAGACACTGAGTCTGTGGAGTGAGACCTCAACAGCGTCCACCAGCGATGGAGCAGATTTCTCCTTCCACACGCAGGGGCTCAAGGCTGCTCCTTACACCAGTGTAGATGGGTTACCAGGGCACTTGTGGGTCTCAAGTCCCATAAGAAATCTCTTGACTTTTTTCATTGACTTCCCTGATGTTGGCTTTCACCCTCAGGTATGACTGGATGTGCTTCATGGTGCGCAGGGGAGGATTTTGGCACAGCTGCTGCCTGTCCCATGAGCGCCCGGTTCATCAGGGCTGGGAGGCAGCAGACACACCAACCTCGCCTTCAGGCTGAGCAAGAACCTGGTAGGCAGCTCAGGTAGGAGCCAAGGAGCACCTCTGCATGTCATCCTGCTAGCTTTGGTCCAGGAGAGCTCATTTCAGACTGCTTTAAATATCTCCATCCGATATTGCAGTCAAGGACTTGTCCCAAATCATTGTCTGGAGGCCTGCAGCTTGCAGGCTGTGCCTGACCCTTGACTGTGCTGGTTGGCATGTCCTGACTGAGGACAGTTTCTCTCGTACGTGACCCCAGCCTGGACAGCAGCTGTGACCCTCATCACCGCAACGTGGGTCTCCCCTCAGGGGAAAAACCGTCTGCGTGGTTTTGTCAGAGCCAGTGCTGATCGCTGGTTAGAAAGGCGTCCTTTTTGGGTTCGAGCGATATGAACACAGAAAGCCAGCTAAGGACACTAGCTATGTGTCTCTAGAGTATCACAGAATACCGTCTGTGTTGGGAGTCACAACTGATCCACCTAAGGAGACACTTTCCAAGCCAGCTGTCAGCAAACAGCTCAGGCTAATAAAACATTTTCTTACCCTCTCTCCCAAGCAGCTGCTTTAGCAGGCTGTGCTCGGGGTCCCCGGCTGCGGCGCTGGCAGCAGCCGCCCCATTTCCCTCCTCCCACGCTGAGCCGGGCAGGGAGCGCGGGCTGTAAGCTGCATTTATTTGCAGGGCACACATCCGTTCCTCACCGGGAATGACGAGGGAATGATGGTGCCCGCGTTGCCCACACATCTCCCATGCTGCGGCTCAGCATGCGCCAGAGCCTGGAGCCATTCCTGCACACAACGAGCACCGAGGACGCAAGGTCTCCATTAACAGGACGCTGCATTTTCATTTTTCCGTGGGATGTCTGCATTAGCATAAGGCAATCCGCTCGCTTGGCCTCACGCACGGACTGGGCTGTGACTTGCTGTTCAGCTCCTGAGTAAAGGCTCAGGGCTGCGACCCCTTTTGGTGTATTTTCCTCTTTATTTCACACACGTGGTGGGGAGGGAGCCTTGCATAGAGAGGTGTTTGCAACACTGAGCATTAAGCTTCTGACTAACTTGTTTTGTGATAAATGAATGGGGGAAAAATGAGAAATCCCTCTCCACAGTTCTTCTGTATGGGGGGGTGGAAAGAGGTTTTTCTGGAAGCGTTTTCTAAGTGTGGCACCTATCAAGTGCCAAATCCAGCAGCAGCAGAGTTCATCACAGAAGGTAACACATATCTTTACCTCTCCTGTGAGGCCAGGCTGAGAGAGCTGGGGCTGTTCAGCCTGGAGAAGAGGAGGCTCCGGGGAGAGCTGAGAGCGGCTCCCAGTGCCCAAAGGGGGCTGCAGGGAAGGTGGGGAGAGACTCTTCAGCAGGGCCTGGTGTGATAGGATGAAGGGTGATGGCTTTAAAATGGAGGTAGATTCAGATTAGATATTAGGAAATTTTTTTTTACAATGAGAGTTGTAGAACACTGGAACAGGTTGCCCAGAGAGGCGGTGGATGCCCCATCCCTGGAAAC
Source organism: Tetrax tetrax (assembly GCA_009806455.1). Lineage (NCBI taxonomy): Eukaryota > Metazoa > Chordata > Aves > Otidiformes > Otididae > Tetrax > Tetrax tetrax. Next base: position 149,343 of record WHYT01016787.1, read on the forward strand.
ATTCCAGGCCAGGTTGGCCGGGGCTGTGAGCAACCTGATCTGGTTGGAGATGTCCCCACTCCTTGCAGGGGGGTTGGACTGGGTGGGCTTTGACAGACCCTTCCAAACCTAACCATTCTATGATTCTATGATCTCTCCTTCCCTCCAGGCTCCTCCAGCCCATGGCCATCCCATCCATGGGTGGCATGGCGGCTCACTCTGCCCAGGCACTGGCCAGTCCCTGCACCCACGAGCCTGCAGAGTGCCCCAAACCAGAGCCAGGTTTGGCAGAAAGGCTGGAGGACCCCGGCCCTCCTGCATCTACTCATGCCATCCACCTTAACTCTGTGTTAGCCCCAGGATCCATGCCAGCCGCTGCTTGGTGTCCCATCCCATCCCCGCAGGCACCCTCCGCCTGACACAGCCAAGAGCACCCTGCTGCTGGAGCACTGGGGCCACATTTGGGTACTGGAGTTTAATTTACAAACAGGGTTCCCCATCCCCAACATGCAAGAGTCAAAAGCTCTTAAATAGCAGATACAGGCATTTTCCAAAGGGCATTGGGGCACCTCTCTTCAGAAATCAGCTGGTGCTGGGAAAGGCCACAACTCACCTGCTCAGGCACCATCACGGGCTTTGCTTTTCTGGCAGGTGGAAGTTGGTCTCTGAGAAGCTGGCTGCCTGCATAGGGGCAAGGTTCATTTTATGCAACACAGGGAGAAATAGGAGCGTGCATCCAGAATTGATGCTTTTAAATAGCAGACAACCCATCTCCAGTTGGCTCACCACCTCTTCAGCCACAGACCAAAGGTCTTCCTGTTCTCCTGACATTCTGTCTGTGCCACTGTAACACAACCAGTTTTGTCGGGTTGTGTTTGTTTGGTTGGTTATTTTTGTGCTAAAAGCTTTGAAAGAACTCAGAGGAGCATCCATACACTTCAGTTACGCTATTATCTAATGATTTAGGATGTGGCACAACTTATCTGGTAATATGGAAATCATGTCATCTCTGTTAAATTGATGGTTTAGCTGTGTGAGTCAACAGATTTAATTTCTTGGGTAATAAACTGCTCCGAAATGATTTCTGACTCATCCTTCTCTTGCTTTAGAAGGCAGATGAGGACTGCAGGAAGCCCGTGTTGGCGAGGACACTGTGCCGTGTGTACGGGGACGCCCGCTGCGCTGAGCCACTTGCCCCCGGGCCCCTTGTGTCACTGCTCCTCGGGGCCAAGCGGTCTTTGTAGCCATGAGTCATCCTGTCCCGTGAGGTGGATCTTCATAAAACCAAAGCAACCGAAGCCTGATTTCAGTTTGTCCATCCTTCACGTTCTCATGGGACCCGGTCAATTGTATCAGTGACCTCAGGTCTCTGCTGCTCATTTAACTTCTCCAGGCCTTTTTGCAACTTCCAGTCGGTCTGGCAGCCCCCTTTCAGCTTGCTCCAGCAGACAAAGGTTTCCCTATGGTTCAGGAAACACCTCTGACTGTGGGGACGGTGTCCAGAGCGCATCAGAGCTCAGCGCGGGATGGCCCTGCCCGGGCTTCACTGGACAATGCACTGGATGGTGCCACATGGAACTTTTCATGCAGAAGTGAGAGAACTGTGGCAGAACTGGCATTTTAAAAAGATAGCTCTAATAGCCTGAGCTTTTCTTTCTTTTCCTGTTTTTAGTTTGGTTTTTTCCCCTCTCCATTTTCTATCTGCCTGAAAAAAAAGTTTCCCACCTATGCATTCTCCCAGCGCAAGGCTGATTCAGGGACAGAAGGACAGACACCAGAGACAGACTCACTCCTAACTTCCCGAGGATAATACAAACTCTTCCAAAAGTTTCATTTGAAATCCAAGGTGTCACCTAATTTTTGCAGGTTTTGCCTCTCCCCTGCCTTTTTCCTGTTTCTCTCTCCACTTTGCACACCCATAGGCACACACCTGTGCAGGCACTAATGGGATTTAGTCATCAGCCTCAAATGACACCGCGCTGATTTTTCAGCATATTTGAGTTCTCCCTTCGAGATACGAGATGGTCGTTGGTGCAAGAGGAAGAAAAAGCCTCCGTGGACATGCAAAGAGAATCTGAACAGGAAACAGTGACTTTGAGGCACATTCAGGTTCCATCTGCCCCTAATGAAGAGCCATCACCTTGCAGGGTTTGACCCCTGGTTGGGCACTTTCCTTCACAAGGTTCTTTCAACTGATAAGACCATAGCAGCATTACAAACACATTTATCACCTTGTATTTTCTCTCCCACCTTCACAGACATCCCAGATAAGGCAACGCACTGAGGAGTTATTTATGGTGAGCGTGATCATTAGCTGCGTATGTATGTGTAACGTATAGTTTCTGTAATGGGACTGTAAATCGTTCCAATTATTCATCTTTGCTATATTTACAGCACTGATGCTTTCTAATACTGTGACTTATTATTCATCTTTGCTAAATTTACAGGAGTGACATTTTTTAATAATGCAACTTTTCCTGCAATAGGCAGCTACGAGTCTGACCAAGATGAAATTCTTTGGGAAGCAATGAGGAGAGCTCAGCTCAGTTAACCAAAGAGATCTTTATGCAAGGAGCTTCCCAGAGTAGATAATGAAGAAATGTGTCCCTGTTTATGCATGCAGCTAAACCACCCCCGATGACTCACCCTTTGATCATGAGCCATTTGAAGTAAGGAGCCGCCTCTAAACGAAGCAAAGTATCAATGTAAATTAAAATGGGAAAAGGAGCATGGCATGTTGGTCCCAGACCTACTATTGGCTTCTCTAAGAACAAGATCAGACTCATTATGTACCCAATTAATCAGAGCCAGCACCAGGAGTCCGCACGGCATGGAGGGCAGGGCGGGGAGGCGGCAGCGCTCGCCCCTTTGGCCAGGCACGGGCAGTTCGGCCGCAGCCACCCGGCAGCCTCCGACGCCAGCCTCCGACGCCAGCCCGGCAGGACGACTGCTCGCACCGCAGCTCACCAAGGCTTTCCCATGTCCTCCTGGGAACGGCTTATCCCAGCCTTATTTCACCCATCCTCCGAGCACAAGATTGACCTTCACCCAGGTTTGAAATCCGTAGCCTTTCGCACAGGGTTAATTCAAGCACAATTCATTTTAAGGTAATGTATGGAGAGGCTAATGAACAAAGACATTTGGAGCCAAAAGGAAGAAGGTTGATGGTTGCACAGCTAGAAGACTAACCATCTACTTAAGTTTCTTTTTAGCTTCCCAAATACTTACAACTTTCTCCTGTCAGACATGTTTTTCACATATTCCTCTGCCCATGTCAGCTTTTTTTGGCTGAGACTTTGCTGACCAATACGACAGAACTACTCTGCACAGCTCATTTCCAGCACAGCACACCCAAAGCTCGGTGGGCTTAGCTGACTTCTCTGCCTACTACGGATTTGCCATTTCAATTTCAAATTAACAGCACAGAAAAGTAAGTAGTTCTAGATGGTCACTCTAAAGGTTAATTTTGGCAGCAACGTTTTGACAGGATTAAGTCTAGGAAAGTAATTGCAGCAAGCTCTCTTACAAACAAGCAATGGAACAAGAAGGTTCTCACCAACAGAATAATCCCAAATGCAGGCTCCTGTGCCACAGGTTAATGACAACACCAGAGAGCAAAATGTCTCTTACAACCATCCTCATTTTCCCATTTAATTTTATAACCATTTCTCACAAGCTCTGAAAACTCAGGAAGCAAGAAAGTTCTGTAACAACTGTTGTGGTTTAGTCCCAGTCAGCAGCTAAAATACCACGCAGTCACTCACTCACTCCCCCTCACTGCCCCCATAGTGGGATGGGGAGGAGAATCAGGAGAGAAAGCAAGGCAAAACTCACAGCCTGGGATAAGAACAGTTTAAGAGGACAGCAGAGGAACAGAAAACAGAGAGGGAAAACAAAATCAATAACAGAAAATACTTAAGCAGGGAACTTACAGTGCAGCAGCTCAGGGTGGATCCTGACGCCCAGCTCCCTCCCCAGCAGCCAAACCTGCCCCCCAGCACCATCCCCACTTTATGCCCTCAGCCGGTCCCCTGGTGTGGAACAGCCCCTGGCCAAGCTGGGTAAATTCCCCCAGCCCTTGGTGATTGGGAAGCTGTCCCAGCTGTGCCCCCAGCCCCAGGGCCTCCAGCTCCAGCTCCTCGCCCAGCTTGGTGAAAATTAACGCTGTCCTGGCCAGAACCAGGGCAACAACAAAGGCAGTTCATAAACAAATAGGTTTGAGGGGGAAAAAGGGAACATGCTCTGAGCTGGCCTGATCTCCAGCTTTCTGAAGTAGTTCTGAATTTTTCTTTGGTCTTTAATGAGCTCTGAACCAAAAAGGAATGCTCCAGAATAAGCCTCAGTATCTGGGGATTATATTTATTCATAAAAATCCAAACAATAAATATCCGATCAGTTAATCAGAGATGGATTAGGGCACACAAAGAAGTGACTGGTTGTTGAACATCAAACATACCAGTACTATCAGCCCTCTGTCCCACAAGGTGACAAATGAAGGTACCAGAATTGGTGAGATACGATCACATTTTTATTTATTGTTTGGCACCATATCCTCTTTCCATAATGGAGTTTTAAACAGATTGCAGTGTGCTCATCAGCATCCCCGGCGAGCCTGCGCAGGCAGGGCTGTACCCCCACGCTGGCCGGAGGGGCTGCGGCAGCGGGCGGGGGTCGGCCGTGGGGAGCAGCCCAGCCCGGCGGGGGGGAGGATGCGGGTGGGACGGGGCTGGTGTTCCTGCCTGCCGCGAGCAGGAATGGATGGATGTCCACGTCAGCGCCCTCCGCTCACCAGCAAACCCTGCCGTTCTTCTCACTGGAGATGTGCTTTTTTTTTTGAGGCACCGAACAAAACCTTGTCATTGTTTTCAACAAAAATTCCTGCTCTCTCAGCAGGGTTTGTTTCTGCCAGGACACTTCTGAGAGCATGGGTGGTTGGAAACTCTGGAAGCACCATGGAGGTTCAAGTAAAAGAAAATACGAAAATAGGGGATGATGCTAGGAACTTTCTTTAGAGGGAAAGATTCTAAAGATTAAAGAGAGAGAAGATTAGCAAGGACGCCCGCAGCGGGGTCCTGGAGGAGAGCTCCAGCTCCAGCGCTGGTCGGCTAGCAGGGAGTTTTGTTTGGAATTTCGTTCTCTGGTGAAAAAAAGTTACACCCACCAGCCAATCAGCACAGACAAATCCCTAAATACAACGGAACTCTGCTTGGTGTGCAGACCTTGGGTCCGTCCGCCTACCCACAGCCGGCACATGCAGCACCGCTGCCTTCTCAGCTCCGCCGACCCACGCCGCTTCTTCCCACGATGGCTCTTCCCACGTGCACGTGCGTGCGTATACGGCTGGATTACACCCACCAAAAAATTACTGCAGCAGCCAGGTCCTGCAAAAGCAACAAGTGCTGGGAAAGCAGAGGACTAGATTACTCACAGTGTCCTACATTTTAATGTCAAAAAGACATCCCCAGCATGGTCGTGGAGAGCAGGAATTTCTGAGGGATTAGAAACGCTGACAGAGAGTGTGACGCTGATCAAGATGAATGACCCACACTGATGAAATCTTTTTAAAAACCCTACTGAAGAAACACGGTGTCCTAGAATTTGGAAAACTCGAGATACATAGGGTGCTCAGGCAGAAATTATTTCTATGGAAAGTACCATAAACAGAAGAGGTTATCAGAAAAAAAAAGTGAATTAAAACATTTTTTAAGTTCAGAAACCCACAGAGGTATTCTTACATACCCAGTCTAAACCAGAAATGCTAAAAATATTCAGGAATGTCAAATGAAATAATCGGGAAGTTAAAAAAAAAAGTATTTATGAATTGTATTTTGCTAATGGAAGTGTCACCAGGTAAATGCATTCAGCTGAGACACTTGAAATCTTCAAGGACAAATTCCGGTTGAGTTTATACAGGTTTTGTTTTGAATTTAATCTCGCTAATTATTTTAATACTTAAAAATGTTCTGCTAAAGCAGGTTGTAATTAGCTAATTACTTGCTCTGTTTATGTTTCCTGCTTACTTATGCATTTTTATTATTCTCCTACATTTGAAGAGAAGCTCTTCAAAAGCTCGTATGTCTATCTGGAGGTGTCTGGCCGGGAGGGCTCGGGGCACTCGCGCTTTCTCACGAGGGCAGAGCCCTGTCCTGCGGCGGGAGACCCACCACGGCCACGGCTGCAGCCCCGGCCCCGGCGCTTGCCCTGCAGCATCGCGGTCCCGCCGGCGGTACCTTGGTGCCTGCTCCTTCCGCAACGCTTTCCTGCCCCACCGCCCGTCTGCCATTATTGCAATAGCTGTACGGAGCTGCGCCGCTGCTCATTCGTCTGTGCTAAATATGAGCACTGGATAGCTCTTGTAATTAATGAGTGACTATAACTAATTGATGTCATTACAGTTAATGCAGGAGAAGTGGTGAGAACTTGGGGCAGTGTGAAGCTAGCTCGTGACCTTTGCTGGGATAAGGCAGACTCTCCTTGCCGCCGCCTCCCGCCAGCCCTGGGTTGCTGCTCCCCCCGGGCTGGCGGGGAGAGACGCCCTGGCAAGACAACTGACGGTGTGGCAGGAGGAGAGCCAGGCCAAAATGGAAGCAGAAACGGCCACAAGCCGTCCCCTGCAGCACAGCTCCAGAGGTACCGGTGCTTCCGAGCAGCTGTCCGTAGCATCCCACAGCGGCTGCGGGCTTTACTGGCTCTCTTGTCCCAAGGGACAACCCAACCCCACAGCTCTCCCCGCCGGCCTCTTCCCCATCCCGGGCGGGAGGCGCTTCCTCAGCGTGCTGCTCCCTTCCGCTCCCGCAGAAAATCTCACCGGCATTTGCTGCCCATGCGCGTTTTCATGGCTTTTCTCCTCCCTCCCTGCCAGAAAGATGGACGTTGCCTTGATAAAGGAGATGAGCAGAGAAAAAACAGCTATCCAGCTTTTTTCCTTATCTGCATCCCTGCCGATGCTGTTCCCGCGGCACTATCACTGCGGTATCGGAGCGCGGGAGCAGGGGTTCGGCACGGAGGAGCACTCACCGCCCCTGCTGCCCGCGAGACCCCCCAGGCTGGTGTCCGGCTGGGGCACCCGAACGGGCGCTGTGCCCCGCTCCTCGGGCAAGGCTGCTCAGAAAGAAGCGGAGCTCCAACTTGTCAGCCCCGTCCTTCTGTCCTGGGGTGACAGGCTGGGGCGTGGGGAAATTGCAGCTCCCTGACCACACTAAGCTCTCGAGAAAGGGTCAGGTGGAAGTGTGGGTCCCATCCCATGGTGGCTGCATGGCTCACTCAGCAGCTCTCTTGGTCAAAGACCAGAGAGAGAAGACCATAAAAAAGAGCATGTGCATGAACTTCTGGAGGAAACAACACGAAATGGTGAGGAGAAATATGTCCACATACAGAAAGCTTTAGGACATTTATTACTCATATAACAAAGACAGTTAAACATAGATAAATGGCAGCTTTGATGAGCCTTTATTGCACTTTGTGCCTCATTAAATGTGAAGAACAAAAGAAGAGTAGAGGACTCCAAAGACAAATCTGCACACACGGCTAACGAGCGATGAGGAACCAGGGGACAAGGGACTGGCTTTGGACGTCTGAGTGGCCACTGTTAGGGCAAGTGTTTGTGCTGGCTGGGAAGGGAGCATGAACGGGAAGGAGGAGGAAGTACAGACAGGACGGAAGTCTCCTGGTCATCACCTGGGCGAGGGGAGCCCAATTTGGTACCTTAATTCATTACTGGGCACAGACAGCCACGGGACACCTTCCAGCAACACAGGAGAAAAGACTGGCTCATTGTTATCATTCTCCTAAGCTGTAAGGTTGCCATGTGCCCGTCAGCGCTCAGCCCAACGTTCTCAGTCTCATCAGTGCCGTAATGAGAGAGAGGGTGGAGAGAAAAACTAGCTGGGAGCAGCCGGATAAAGGGAAGGGCTGCCTTCCGACGTCGGGGTGTCCTCTGCGGAGCCCATGCGCTGACCCGAGCTGTCCTCTTCTGAGCGGTGGCATGCGTTGTGCTGATCAGCGCGCTTGCTGTAAGGTTCAGAGCACCTAAGTGCACATGCTGCTTCTGCACGGTACATCAGGGACCCACAGACGACAGTCGTGCGTGACAGCGTGCTGCTGCGGCACTGCGGGCTGCAGCCATCGGTGGTGCCTCTGATCCCCTCTCTGGAAGGGCAGCTGGGTAATTGGGATGTTTTCCAGCTTCCTTTTGACAGCAGCGAAACGCGTCAGTGTGCTGGCAGTCCAGCCGGTCGCAGCATCGCCGGGACTGCTGCCGCCCGGGGATGCTCCGCGCCAGCCCTCTGTGCCAGCTCCTGCCAGAGATGGGTACCGCGGTGCGGGGCCCAGGGCAGAGGGGCCGGTACAGGGCGCGTTACCAGCAGCGTGCGAGGCGCTGGGGGTGCCAGGGCAGTTCCTGGGCACCTTGCAGGAGGCATGGCCCACACCATCGCCCTGGCTCGCGGGACAGGGGAGACCCTCGGGCCTTTTTGATTTGCACCCCATCACAAGGAAGCAGTCCCGTTGTCATCACTGCAGGGTATTTCCCCTGCACAAACACAGCTTCTCCAGCTAGACCTCAAAGTTTTTATTTTTGATGCAGGATTTTTTAGTATTTTTTTTTGCATGTGGAGTTCATTTGTTTATTTGCTTGAGAAGATTAGAGAAGTCCCAAGGGAGTGTGTGCTCTTACTCATACACATTTCCTACCTGGAATTACATTACCAACAGTTTTTGCAGCCTTCCTGGGTTTAAAATTAAAAGGGAACGTGAATATTGATACCAGTATCTTTCCCCTCAATGCGCAGACGTCACGCAGCTGTAGGGATGAGGAGGATGGTACCGCGCCGAGCAGGCACAGCCTGCGCCAGCGCTGTGCCACTGCTGCAGGTTTCTGTCACACCAGCCCTCAGTGCATCCGGACCCACCTTTCCTCAGCCCCCTCTGCAGGCTGCTGCCCATCCCGGAGAGATCCACTGGCGTGAGCCGGACCAGCTCAGAGGGGGAAATGCCTGTGGGGTGAAGGGACGGCAGGACCCGTGGTGCTCGCCCTGAGAGATGGCTGCTCGCCCCGACTGCGCCGTTTCCATCCCACGCTCCACACCAGGATCAGTCCTTGTCAAATGATTCACTGACTCCACGGCAGCTTAAAACCCTATCGCTTGCCAGGGTTACCGCACTGCCGTCTCCATTGTTTTCACATTCAGACTTCATCTGTTTGAGTACGCAGTGCGTGCGGCTGATAAGATGCTCACACGGAGCTGCCATTTCAAAGGGACCAACGCGGTGAGCGAGGCGGCTGTGCCAGGTCAGTAGGTGGGAGGGAAGGTGACAGGTCCTCCGTTACCTGCTGGTCAGCGCTTTCCCCTTTTTGAAGCTCTTCAACGTTCTGTTGTTGTTGTTTTCAAAGTTTCCAGAGACAAGAGGGATGAGGGAGCAGGTACCTGCCCAAAGGAGTGGGTGGGCACGCATTGTCCATCTGCGTCCTCACATGGCCAGGTGCCACCTGGGGCCGCAAACAGAGGCAAATCCAGCATACAGCCCTGGGGAACAGGCACAAATCCACATACAGCCCTGGGGAACAGGCACAAATCCCAGTACAGCCCTGGGGAACAGGCACAAATCCACATACAGCCCTGGGGAACAGGCACAAATCCCAAAACAGCCCTGGGGAACAGGCACAAATCCCATACAGCCCTGGGGAACAGGCACAAATCCCAGTACAGCCCTGGGGAACAGGCACAAATCCCAGTACAGCCCTGGGGAAAGGTGCGCACAGCAGAGTAGACACCACCAACACCTCTGAAAACCAGTGGGACTCAGGTTCCTGAGCGGGTGCAGCCTGCTGCTGCTGGGGGAGGGTTAAGCTGCTAACTGAATGGCTTGAAAATGAGACGGGTGTTCCTAGGGCCCCCAGCCTCCCTCAGATGTTGCCCTGTTCGATTAGGGACCTGCTTCTGTAATGCCCAGGAGCAAAACAGCATAGCAAACCGCCCAGGGGGGTTAAAAGCAAACTAACAAACAAAAAAGACTGGCTAACACCCACTGCAATAACGGACGTTCTGCCAGGGTTGCGTTTCTGAACACCCCGCTGGCGGGTGCGCGCACCCCTGCACATCGGCAGCTCTGTGGCGCGGGCTGCCAGGGCTCTCCGGCTGGGTCGGGCCAGCGATGCTCCCGGCACCGCTCCGTGGGTGCGGTTGTGCCGGTCCTTGCAGACGGGGTGAGTGCAGGATTTGACATGGGCCGACTCCCATGTCCACCGAACTGTACCCATTGCTCTCCGTACGCCAGCGAGTGGCGTCCACGCCCGAGCCCGACATCGTCTGCGCCCGCAGGTCAGGAAGCGCTGGCGAGCGGAGCGGCTGACGCGTTCAGCACTCCCTGAAGGGTCCAAACCTGTGGGAAAAACAAGGGGCCTCGATGAGCTACCTGAGACTGGAGTAATAAATGAAGAAGGCGCAGAGAGGAACTCGTGACAGAGATAAGGGAACTGCTGCTACACGCACGACTGAAACCATGCAACTAGCCAGAGGCACAACATATGCTCAGCCCGATCCTCTTGCAGCCGATTTCGAGGACACGTCATGTAGAAGAGTGTGCCACTAGCTCATCTCTGCCTTTCAAGGAGTGGTGTTGATGCTTTTCCCAGATTAAAGAAATCTCCTGTGGAGCGCTGCTCCTTTGAGGGACCCAGGGCAGTGTATTATCTCTGCATCCGACTGCGCCAAGCCAGGTCTGCAGTGTCACCCTGAGCTCGTCCGGATCCAATTTTCGCAGGCAGTAATGACAGGGCAATGGAGTGATGCTGTTTGAGATGAAACGAGACTGCTCCGGAAAATCCCAAAGCCGGCGGTGAGATCTAGCTGGAGGGGATGACCCTGACCCTTCGCAGTGAGGTGGAGATTGGCGCGGGGGTACCTGCAGAGCACCCACGAGATGCTGCGAGATGGGGGCCAGTCCTCCCAGTCACGCTGCCATGGCGCCAGAGCAGGGAAGAGCCCCTGGTCCAGGCTCTGGGAGAGTGGGCTTCAGGACGGTGTGCACCCATGGGAGTGGCGGTCGGCGCGAGGGGCAGCTCTTCTATGGATGCACCGCTCCTGCCAGAGCCAGGCAGCGATGGGAAAGGGAAGTGATAGCCCGGCCCAGCCGGGAGGTGTTCTGCAGGGTCAGCGCGTGGGAACTTTTTGAATTTGCCTTTTTTCCCCTTGCACCTACTGCAGTTGTCACTTGTCTCCCTGCCAACCCTTCCATTTGCCCTAGCCCACACGATCCCTCCAGCGCACCTGGGCTGCACAGGTAACGAACGCCTCCCCTCAGACACCACCCCACATCCTCCCGCTCTCCGCCCGAAGCCCAGCCCACGTGGCGGGATGCCGACCGGCGGCATTATCTGCGTTTCCTGCCCGTGAGCACTGACGGGTGTCGGGGCTTTACCCTGCCGCCTTGCAGCCCTTCGCCAGCTGCGTCCAAACGCCTGCCCATGCCTCTTACCCGCCAGCTAAAATATTGTCTCCTCCAATTATTTTGTTTGTTATGAGGAACGTTGCAATAACAATGTTTCTGTGAATTGCTTTTGCAGATAAACAGGCCAGGCCCTGTTCCCGAAGCGAGGAAATAGTCGTACACACCCAAAGAGGTGTTTTCCCCTTTCTCTCCCGTGTTCCTTGCTTCCCTCGGCTACCCGATGGGTTTCCCACTGCTTGTTTCGCACTCCTCCTCCTCATTCTGTTATCCTCGTTTGTTTTGCTCATTCCTCTGGCAATCCAGTGAAGTCCTGTCTACAGGGGAGGGAAGAAAGGAACTTCTGATTTTCCACAAACTGGCCGTGGACTCTGACCCATTAAGATGACTCTGCTCCCCGCGGCGCTGCCCTTCCTCTCTAAACAGCAGGATGGGGACGAGGGTCCCCAAAGGCAAAGCTTGGCCGGGAGGACGGGCAGTGCGGCATCTGCAACATCGACGGCTTGGAGGTGGAGGGCAGACTCCCTTCAGTGTGAAAATTTGGAAAACACACAAATTCATCAGGAAATTTGGATTATCCCTGGTAATTATGTCCCCTTGATAATACTCATCTTAGACCTCACCTCTGGTGAACGTATCTACCAGGGCGAAGCTGTGCCCAGCCCAGCGTTCATGTTTCTGCCACAACCTGTAAGAAGAAATGTTTTTGTCAGACTTACTCCGGCCAAGTTTTCAGTGCTCTGAGCGGGACCCTTGGTGCGGCTCAGTTATGGGATGCCAAGTACCTGACGGGGTAGCCTGCCAGCATCCAGAGATTCAGGTGGCATCATCAGGGAGGATGGATTGTTTTAGAAGCTGTGGCAAAAATTTTTAATTTAGAAATAGATGGAATAATTTGTCACAAGAGTTTTCTGCTCCCTGGTGATCACTTCGTTGCCCCCACATAACAGCCTGCTGTTCAGCTCCCATTTTTGCATGACTGCAATTTCTTTTGTACAGCCCGGCTGGCTTTTCTCTACATTTTATCCTTTTATTCTCTCTCTTTGTATCTGTCATTTCTTTCTTTCCTTCGGGTTTCTTCCACTTGTCTAAGGCAACACCTTTGCCACCTTACCTCTTTGCTGTCTGAACCCCTTGTGCCTGTAATTTCTGCTTTCAAAGCAGTTATCTCGGGGAGGACGGGGTCTCCAGCTCTGCTGCATTTGCATCGCGCCGCAGCCATTGTGCTGCTGGAGTGGAACTGACTGGGGCAGCAACCTCTCCAGCATCCTCCGCCTGCTCGCTACCTCGGTGCGCTTCAACAGCCTTCTGCAAATAATCACATTAATCCCCAGGAAATACATTCTCAGGAGAAATCCCACACAGTTGCACATAGCAGAGCACTGAATTAATTTATTAAGGAACGGCGTGTCAGCCAGAGCTGTGCCCACCCGTTTCAGAAAGGAGTTTCTTTGGATTGATGTTCCACAAACAAGCAGTCCGTGTAGTGGTCTCTGTGTTAAGGCAGAACCACCTCATTCTATTTGCCCTGTATGCTTTCTGCATGAGATTGAAGAGGAGAAGAAATGCGGGAAGACAAGTCCCTGCAGAGTTCATAAACAAGAGAGGATGAAGATGTAGAGCATCTCTGGTCAGGAAGCTGTTCCCTGTCTTCCAGTCGTTGATATGCTGTGAGCATCCGTTGCGTCACGTGGAGTGCGCCCACCCTTTTGCTGCTTAGGTGATGTATGGAGATAGATGTGTAGATAAACACACTGCAAGACGGAGATGCTGATTCAGGCTGGAAAAGCCTGAACACTTGTTAAAGGAAAAATAAGGCTAACGACACGCCTTCCCTCTAAAGGACACCCTTCAGTTAGCGCCGGTGTGGACAAGGTGCTTGTCATGTGCACATCACAAATACATCAAATTGCTGTTCCGTCTGTGTTCGGGTTTGTCTCCATGGTGTGGCTGTGTTACGGTGTTCCCACATCCCAGCAGAGGAGCGGTGTCGCTGGCGATCTCCCTTCCTCCTGCTCCGGGAGCGGCTGATTGCAGGCTACAAAACGATGCTGTAACTCAATTGCCGGCACATTAGGGTTTCTGACATTAAGACTTGCACTATAAATTCCAATTCTGTATTCTGTCAGTAACTAACAAATGCTGAATTATCTCCTTCCTTAGACATACACCACTGGAATCCATTTCAGGCGCTCAATGATGTATTAATAAAGCATGATTTTCCAGCAGAGTTTCTGAACTCCAGCCACTGGCGCCAGGACCAGCGCTGCCAATCAAATTAGGGTGTCATCGCTGCTCGGTAAATAAAGGTTAATTGGATGTACAGTAAGAAAGGATCGGGAGCGTAAGACATATCGATGGCAGGTTTGCTCTTACTTGAAAGTCTGATATTAGACCCCAGCTCCTGCGCACGCTGCTCGGATGCTGCTGGCAGCTTCTGTGCCTGTTATTATGGACACTGCCAGGGAAGTGTGTTCTTCACGTGCACTTAGGATCTTTGAAAAAGTTCACAGACAAAACCTTTAATAGATTCAGCGCTCTTGTGACCTACTGATACCTATAGAGGGTGGGGATCTGAAGAAAGTCTCATCACTCATTATTTCCCTATGATCCCACTACAAGAACATTTTGGTGGGGGGTGGTGAGCTGTGAGTTAGAGGTGCCAGCTGTACCCACGGTGCTCCATGGCAGGGCAGCACCTGCCGCATGGCTGCGAGATGCTTCTCACCCTGTTACCAGACACGCCATCCAGCACTGTGTCCCACCACCCAACGCGACAGGGCATGGGCTGGCCGCCTTGCCGTGCCGTCCTGGGACAGTTCTGGTGGCTCTCCAAGGAGCTGTGAAAAAACATAACAAAATAAGCAGTGTAATAAGCACAAACCCATATTTACATTAAATAACGTGCAATTTAGCGTGAGCTGGAACTGAATCTCAGTGTATCAGGGATTTTATCATGGAAAAAGTCTATCCTGTTTCTGAAAACCCATTAACGTCTCTTAAGTGCCTTTTCTCCTGCAGAGACTCTCTTTCAAACTCTCAGGCTTTGCTTAGCCTTTCCTTGCTGATTAACCCTCTGCACTATTTGCTCCCTGTTATGCTCTGGAGGCCTGACCTTTCATTGGAGACATCTGATATTCTAAAGCTCTGATTAAAATATTTCCATTAAGTGCTTTTTAAGTGAACAAAGGGCTTTTGACATGAACAAAAATGTATTATCTGAAATATTTGGTTTGGCTAAAATGTATCAATTTGCCACAAAATTTTATTAACTGCGTAAGCAAAAAGTATCTTCAATTAAAAAAAATAGTAACTCTGCAGTGGAAAACATTTTAGGGTTTTGCCTCTTATTTATAAATGTTCATTTGAAATCTAGCAGCAATAACAGAAATTCAGAAAACACAACTGAATGAAATCTACCCCTGGGGCATACAGCTTTCCAAGAAGCACAACTGAGGCAGACCCGTAGCTGGGGTTATCCATCATCACTCCCATTCCTGTTGCAGGGAATTCACCTGGATTTTTGCCCTTAACTCTGAGTCTTATGTTTGCGAACCCCTTGCTGCGGGAGCCGCCCCTTCAAGAGTGCCCGTGCAGGAACGCGAAGGGTTAACAATAACTTTGGCAGACCTTCTCTCTCTGCTTTCAGATGTGCATTTACTGGACTGCTCTGCAAATCTAATGAACTAATTTTCAATAAAAGCAAGCCCTTGAAAAATGATTGGTTGATGCTAAAACACTTCCAGCTTTATAGTATCATAGCATGGTATCATTAACGAAAATGAACAAAAATCTGAGAATGGAACAAAAGCAAAGGGACGACTCCAGTAACAACAGAAAGAGAGACAAGGAAGACACAATGTCCCGGTTTGTAACACAATGCTGACACGCACAGCCATTGTGAGCTAACACCACACCATCGGGCGTCTCATTGTCCGTGCTTTTGTTGTCACACACTCAACGCTCATGGATGAGCAGATTCATGGGCAGTTGAGAGCACGCAGGAGTCTCCCATCCTTTTTGAACAGGAGGTGTAATTTGTCCCGCATTTCTTCTCTTTGATGTATACAGCAGACTTCTACAAGGTCGTGCAAATCAAATGCAACAGTTCCACGCTGAATTCAGGTCAACAGAGCCAGACGCGCCTGCCTGGGAAGCCCTCAGCTGAGCTTCCTGGTTTCTGGAGAAAGTGGGTGCCACACAGAGGCATGAGGTGAGCACACAGTCATCAGTCACGTATTTTAAATACTTTTACCATATTTCAAAGGGTTTTCAGATTCCCTGTTACTTTTCCCTGTGTATTTCGGGGCTAGTGATCGTCAGGGATGCGTGCGATGGAGCTGGGATGTTGGTACAGCAGGGCATCGGTCAGGCACCTGCCTTCTGTGGTTACCAAAAACTCCCTCTTCCATCACCATTCCAGTTCCCCATTTTCAAAGTTTCCCTGCGCTGAGCCATGCCGGTTCGGTGTCCATCCACTCTGCCCTGCTACGATGAATTCTTCAGCATTCAGAAGTGTGTCCAAAGTGTGAATTCTGCCTGATCCTGGGGACGGCAGCAGTGTGCGTTGGGGGTTCAGAGCCCAGGGCTCCTCAGTGAGAAAAAGGCTTGTTCAGAGAAGGTGAATTTCTGCCAGCTGCTGCAGAGTAGCATTGTCTTTGGCAGCAAAGGCAATGTGATGCTCCAACACCTTTGTCAGGCCGTTTTGTGGCCCTAACATCAGCTGCATTATTTTTCATTTTCTTTGCAGAAACACTATGAATCTTTAAACAGTTTTATGAGTAATAATATCGGGTTCCTTGCGGGCCAAGCTACAAAAGATCACTACAAAACCTGTGCCCTGCTTCTGTGTGTAACAGCATTTTTGTTTTCTTCCTCATGCTTTAAAATATATTTTTTTTTTATTTTATACATTGCTGAAAGTGCCTTTAGGGATGACATCCTTCCTTCCTTTTTTCCAATGTTTTCCCAGCCAACCATAATTGTTTTAAAAACATCTGTCACAAACCATTCACCTCCACTTGGATAGAAATGCCCAGACCACTGCAGGTCCTCCTCCGTGCCAGGCAGGTGGAAACGCTCCCCGCTGCAGGAGAAGCAGCAGGGTTTGCTGCCCCTCCCTCCATCACATCCCAACTCCAAATTATTTCTCACTTTTCTCTTATTCCTTCCGTAGTTGCATATTAAATTTGGATTTTTATGCGTGTTGCTTGCCCTCTCCCCCACTCTGCACATCTCTAAACCACAAGCTGCTGGTGGAGCTGGCAGTAGCCTGCAGACGTTATCCCGGGGTATTTTCTGGTGAGGCATTAACTGCTGCAGATGAGTTGTGAACAGCTCGTGTCTGCACAGATGAGTGTACGTGTAGCAGTGGCTGGTAAAGGAAACCAAATACTTAACTATGTATTTTTAACTTAATTAATAGAAAAATATCTTTCTGGTCATATAAATCAGATGATGTCCAGACTAAGAAAAGTAAAATCCCTAAAACCATATATTCTTGCCACAGCCAGAAGCAAGTGAAGGACTCTGGGTTTAAAACACTGCTCGTTTTATTAATGAAAGAAGGAATAAACAACGGGGCATAACACAAAGATTTGGACAAGTTTGGCTTCATTTTCCTTGTTACCACACCACTTTCAATGGAAGAAAAGAAAAGCAAGTATCAATATTTTTATACAGTGATTTATCGCAGAATGAAAGGTAAGTATTTCACCCTGCTTACTGGGAGCGAGTGGTGCTGTGGTAAAGGCATGACCTGGGATCTGGGCTACCGGGGCTCATTTCTGCCCCACAACCCAAAGTGTGCAACGGTCCTGTGGAGTGCTCTTGGTTACCTCCCTAAAAAAAACAATGATAAAGGATGTAGTTGCACAGCCATTCTCCAAGTTCTGGTTGGTGTTACTTCTCAGACTATGAACCCCTCAAGACAGAGGTTGCGTCTTGGCAAATATCTGTGCAGCTCTGCCCCGAGCTCCCTGGGAACCACCGCTGCCTTCAACGCAAAGGGCAACATCACCGCCGGTAAAGCCGCTGTGTGACGGCCACGGGGAGCCCTGGCCACCACGCCATGACCACGGCACATGCGGCATTTCGGGACACGTCGTCAGAGCTCGCGAGCCTCTGCCCTCTTTCCTCACGGCAGGGAGCGCGGCGCCCAGGGTGGAGTGGCACAGGGCACAGGTGTCGGGGACGGAGGATGCTCCCTGCCACAGCACGTGCCCGAGCTGCGACACCGGCGGCTTTCCTGCGGAGCACGCAGCGATAGCAAGAAATGTGTTAAATCCTCCAGCCACGCCGGGAATGAAAGAGGAGATAAGAAGAGTCAAGTGCAGCGGAGCTGTTTTTCCCCTACCACAGACTCTTTGGAAGCTGAAAAATTGACTTCCATTTCATCCATTTTAATGTCGAAGGGTAGGCCAGCCACGGCCTGACTGTAAGACTGGCAGCGCTTTGTCATCCCGACACTGCAATTTCAGAATATACAATGGGAAAGTCATATATCGATGCCAGATCCTGGGCGAGATTTCAACAACAAAAGCTCACAGCGCTCAGAGTGAGGGTCCAGCGCATCCCTTCCCCACTGCCCCTGCACACGCTCTACGGCAGGGCAGAGGTGTCAGAAGATACTGTGGTGCGTGCAGTTAATGGCAAAGCGAGCTGTTTGTGAAAACACACACCCATCCTTACTGCAGCTCCTGTCCTTTCTGTATGGGGTGTTTGGAGATAGGCTGGAGTGTCAACATTTAGACCTCAATCAAAACCACTCTGGTTTTACACACCCACATTCACGTTCCAGTTTTGAGTGTTGCCAAGTTATCTAATTTAGGATAATTAACCATTTTCAGAACAGATGTATTGCTGGTTGGACCACAGTGTGATGCCAAGCCGTGTGGGGCGGTCCATCAGGTCCTCTCCCACCAGACCCGTCCCCTGCCCGCACAGGTTTGTGTGGGAAGCTCGGGCAGGCAGTAAGACCTGAGGGATTTTCCGTCGCTGCCAAGCCCAGAGGACAAGCAGCACCCCGCTGTGTCCGTCTGCGGGGGCCCTGGGGCTGTGCCTGTCCCAGGGCAGGTGGGCTGCAGGAGCACCAGGAGCTTGATCCTGCTGCCGGCTGAAGCCCTGACATCCTGGATAATGCTGAGAAACCCACCAGCCCAGAGAACTGGGTCTGACTGGAAAGGAAGGCAAGCTCCCTCCACTTCCCATTCCCACAAAAACCCACTGCCGGTTGCTCCAGCCGCCGGCTCTGGTCGTTCTGCGCACTGAGACTTCAGAGGCACCTGGCTAACCTGGACCAAGCCCTCGTCGTAACCTGCACCACAGGTTTGCTCACAAGCAGCAAGAGGATTTACACCAACAAATTGCACAGCTCCCCCACATGTGGTTTTAGCCTGCAAAGGGTCCTGAGGCATCTGTGGGGTTTAAGGCAGAAACTGCTCTCCAATTCGAAGCCTGACCTAGGCGTCATTCCAGCCACGGTTATGGTGGGAACCTCGCAAAGGCTCTGGGTGGGAGTAACCAGCCTCACCGCTCTCCTTGCACAAGAAATTACCCCACTGACGATCTGCTGCTGGAGCCACCTCCCCATCTCCCTCCTCTGCTCCTGGCATCCTCCTGAGGAGTGCATGTCAGTAGGATCCTGTTACCTCATTGTGTAGTTTCTGCCTTTCCCTGATTTAACTTTATTTGTATTATATTTGCAAATCAAGAGGATTTCCCTTATATATTTAAAATACTATATTTTGATTAGAGGAGGGTGGTTTCCGTTATAATCTTCTTATATATCTACCTTTTCAGCATGTGGTAGCACAAGAGAGCCAAATGGGTGAAACCCCTTTTGTTTTTTTTTTGTCATTAAAGCCCTCCTGTTCTAGAGAACATAAAGCGCAGTCAACAGAATGTGGTCTGCCTTTAACCACCATTTCCTTATCATAATGCTATCGTTAGGCGGGCGAGTGTTCCAAGCGTACGTGTAACGGCTCGGGGGTTGTCACCTGTAAGGAATTCCTACCTGGGACTTGTTTAAACAGAACAATCTGCCATCCTGGATCACGGTAGATCAATGAGCACACACTGCTGCTCGGAGTGAGGTTTGTACGAGGGAGGATTAGCCTTGCATAGCCTAATGTTACATTTTGTTGTTCTGAGCTATACTAAATGTAAATCATGTCTCAGATACAGCAATAATTCAAACAGAAAATGCAAAAGAAAAGGCATAAATATGAAAAAGACAGATAGGATATATAGGAACACAGTGCGTTTGAAACTTGTTTTGAAAGTCAAATACGTACCTTTATTTACAGCGCTCCGATACATTCAGTTACCCAGTGAATTCCTGTGAAACGGTCTCACATCTGCCCCTTTGCGAACAGCCAGCTGGAGAGGAATGGGAATGAGGAGCAGGAACTCCGGGCTGCCAGGGAGCGCGCCCCTCGGAAACGTAAGCTCCCTTTGGAAAGAGGGCCGAGGAAAGCACTGCAGACATAGGACCTGCTAACATCTCAAAAATCAGCAATGCAACTCCCTGTTTAAATAGTGCTTTTATAGAAACTGGAATTAAAGTACAACACGAGACAGAACACTGACCGCAAGCTTTTTATCTGCAGTGGGTAGGCAAGCCCGTCCAGCAAAGGATGGCTTCTCCAAGTGGAAAACGTACCACGTTATGAGGACACGGACACCGTTCATGCCCGTGGGTGGCTAAGGAGCAGTGAAAAACGGTGCATGGCACAGGTGAGCGTGACCAGTCTGCTCCAGCGAGGGAGAGCAGCAGCGCCGCAGCCTGCCGCCGCGGAGGGCAGTGAGCTCCCAGCTGGGGAAGGAGCTTCTCTGGGAGCCAACACCTGCACAGCAGCTTCCGTGCTTCCGAGAAGCTGTAACACAAAAGAAGAGCACAAAGGTCTGGAGAGGGTCAACAGGGCTGCTGAAGGAGTCTTACACCAAGAGCAAAGATGCCTCTAGCCCTTACTGTGACGAAGGGCCAAACTCTGCTTTCTTCCTCTCAACACAAATTGCTCCCCAACAATGCATGGTTTGGGTTGGTAAGAGCACTGGCTGATTCTCCCGTGCACCGAGGAAATCAGCCTTTTTCTCGCTAAACAGCAGTTTGCACAGATGTGTAAATAGAAAATGTTGTTTTGCTTCTCAAGGGATCTATTGTTTGGCGGAACAATAATAATAGTTTCCAAATGTATTTCAGCATTAAAGCATGTGTGTTTCTACAAAGACCGGCTTTGCTTACAGGAACACCAAACCTCTCGGCAATTACCAGGAAAAACTGACTCACTCTGTACGACTTCTCCGTAACAGCCAAGATGGAGGTCTGCGAGCCTCGGGCTGAGAAAGCAGCTCTGGTGTGGCAGCCACATCACTGATGGGCCTTTCCAGATCTCTGAAATCATCCCGGTATTCTCCGTTAATATTTCATGGCAAGCGCTGAGCGCCTTCAAACAAGGCTGGGATGGCTCTTCCCTAAATAGGTAACACGGTGCAGGGTTATGTGAGAGCGAAGAAACGCCTGGTTTCTGTGTTTCCCACAGGGTGCTCGACTGGGCTCTTGCCATCCGGTTCCGTACCAGGGTTTCATCCTGTCTCCGTTGCCATGAGATGCAGTTCGGTGGTGGCCAGGCACTTTGCATCCAAGGACTCCAGGAGGGAAAACCTTTCTGTACCAGGGTAGAGCAGCTTCAGTCCTCCTCCATGAGAGCTGCCTGATCTTGTCTCTTTAGCAGACTTAGACCCAAATCTACTTATCAGGCTTCAAAAGAAGCCAATTGTTTTCCTACCACTTGAAGCAGAGGCATGGAGCGGTATTCCCATGCTGGCAGACAAAATCTCTCTGAGCAGATGGCGGAGCAATAGGAGAGGCTGTGGGCAGCTGCCGCTCCCCCGTGAACCGGAGGGACAAGCAGAAGGTGGGCGTCCGGACAGCGAAGTCTGCACAGGACTCCAGGGTGGGAATAAATTAGAGAGGAGAGTAGGAGCAAGGCCATGAGCGAGAAATTAATTGCACACTTCTTGTGTTTCCTGTGACTGGGTTATACTGGCCAGGAGAGCTTTCTGGAGGAAATGAAAAGCTGATACCTGGTGAAATATTGCTGTGAGAAACAACGTACGACGAGTTCTCTGTTGAGAAAACTCCTCCTTTAGTAGAGATGTGATGTCTGAATCTACATGTTGAAACTTGGATGCCTTGAGTATTTGCCCAGCAATAGTTTATCACCCGAGAAACACTGCACAGAACAAGCGCGGTCAGACTGTGACCACCTTCTCCTCCTGCTGGTTAATAGAAGATGAGGTAGGCAGGGGGTGATCACGAATAGCCAGCCCAGTTTTAAGGGGGGGTAGGAGGTCGGTGTGCATTTGACCTCTGTGAAGTTAACAGCAGATGGAGGTGACTACCTTGCCAGCCTGCTGAGTGCTACGGACCCGTGATCCACAGTCCTTCGCAACCAGCCCGCTCCAGGATGCATGTGGAGGTGAAACGTGAGCCAAATGTTCATGCAGAGACATCAAAAGTTTTCAGACTTCAATGTGTTTTGGAAATGTTCGGCAAATACCTGCATTTTATGGCTTTGCAGTAGCCATGAAGCAGAAGGACTGATGGAAATATCTGGTCGCTGCTAAGAAGTCCTGGGTACTTGACTAAAAAACCCTCTATAGCAGTAGACAGACTAAAGATGCCACGCAATACTGGATATATCTTCTTACTGGTTAACTTGTTAGTCCACTGGTACATGTATGAGAATGCCAGCATTTTAACAAACTACTTTATCATTTCTGTGTGAATTCTCTCAGAAGGTCTTACAAAACCTTAGAGCACCGTCCTTTACAGCAAACTTGGCTAAGCATTTAAGCATCTCTCAGTTCTGTTTTATTTTGAAGAATTAAAGCAAGTCAGAACTTCTCTTCAGGATGCGCAGGATTTTTAAGGTGCTGTGAAAGAAGATATGTGTAAGGAGGCTTTTTCTAATACACAGATAAAAACATTCATATTAAAAAAAAAGTGAGATGAATAATTTGAATCCAAGGTTGTGGGGTTATTTTTACTTCAACTTTTGAAGGTGGTCCAAGTATATTCTAGCAAAAGATAAAACCTCTCTATCTCCACAACGTCTATCCTTGCTTGGCTAATGCAAAAAGCAAGGCAGTCTCCGGAATCAAGTAACAACTGTTGTCAGGGGAAAACAGACACGCACGATTCTGAGCTGCTAATGTAGTGTAAACAAAAAATGGGCTATAAGTTGTGAAACTCTGCATGATAGTCTGCAGACCTGGGGAGTGGAGCACATTTCATCCCCAGCGGGATGCAAGGCAAGACAGCCCAAATATCAACAGAACGTGAGGTTGGCACCGTGTGAGCATGGCTTGGTGCTCTCCTGACCTGTGAGAACATCGGCTGAAACCTTCACTGCTGGGTCTCTCTGCAGGCAATGGTCTTATTTGTGTTTGGTTTTTTTCTAGAAAGTTTTCAGTAGCTGTGTGTTCTGAGACTGGGGGTTGGAAATACTTTGATCACAACAAAGAACATGTCTTTGGGAACAGGCTATGGTGAAAGTGGTTGGTGACTAACACTGATCGTAGAGATGGTCCCAGTGAGGATAACTACCAGTATTCATGGAGAAGGAGAAAATGCTTAAGAAAAAGGGATGAAGCCTTGGGTGGGGTTGATCCATTTTGGAGGAATACTTGGTTCCCGATAGAGCAATGCCCCCTGCCAGTAGTAGGCCTGGGTGTTTTCAGGGCTGGTTTTTAACCCCTATGCTGAGGTCCTGGTCTGAAAGCAGACACAGAGAGCTTCCTCCCAGAGGAAGGACAACAGCAGCCTGCCTGGCACTGCAGTGACTGCTCAGCACATTGAGCAAGATGTTTAACTTCCTTCCCAGCTAGGACCAGGGGCTGTTGTTTGAATTTCAGAGTTAGCCTCTGCAAGGCCAGAAGAGACCAAATCATCTCTCGGTTATCTGATACAGCCAGGATCCTTAAGATTCACCCAGCCTCCTCCTCGTGTGCAGCCACCACAGCTTGTCCTGCCTACCACTTCACGTTGGTGTCAGGAGGCCGAAGGGACTCGGTGCTTCCCCCGAGACTCCGCTTCAGCGGTGAATCATCTCCCGCTGCTGGATAGGGAACAACTGCTGATTTTTCCAGGGATTAATCTGTCTGACCTTCGTTTCCAGCAATTTCTTTTGCCATGTTTTTCACAGGTAGGCTAAAAGGCACTGCAGCACTCTATTTTCTCTTGAAAGCGTTCAGGCACTGTAGCTCAGTCACCTCTCTAATTGGCGATAACCCCCAGAGCCTACCGAGTTCCTGTCCATCACTACGCTGCGCCTTTCCTCCACCTCTCAAGTTGTTTTTGTGACTGTCTTCTACACCTCATCTTTGCCCTCTTGATGCGAAGGCTCACGGCATTCGGGGCCAGCCAGAGCCATGAGGCAAGGCTCGTTGAGGCAAGCACAGCTAACGAAGCACAGCTGTCACCGTGACACGGCCTCGTGCAGAGCACCGGGGTTCTGGTGGGTGGCTGCAGACCGCGGTGCACGACTGCGTCCCCTCGGTGCGTGCCTGCTCCGAGGGACTCCTGCCAGTGCCGTTTCCACTCTCAGGCTGTTAATGGAAACTTTGAATGTCATCAAACCTGGGTCACCAGGGAATCTCGGTAATAACCTTCCTCTCCCTCAATCATATTCACTGCCGAAAATTTTTTTTTTTTTTGAATCGCTTTTATGAAGCTCCTCATTCAACGCAATTTCGTAATAAAATGAAGTATATGCCAGTTCTGCAGGATTTTTTTTAATCCAAACATAGAATATCAAATGCAATCAGGAGTGTTTAACCTGTAAAGCAGTGTCGATCAGCATTAAGTATATTTTTATCTTTTTAGCACTTTTAAATTTGTGTAGTCGCATTGCATACACTGTCCAAATCTGATGCCAATCGATTTGGGTCATTTGGTTGGACCATCCAAAATGTTGGTATGATCCTGGTGCTGTTACACCATTGAAATCTGCCTGGTATTTGAAAGCATATGAAAAATAAATCTTTTTATGGCTTTTCTCACCAGGCCTTTAGAGATTTGAAATTCAAGTTACCTCGACCTGTTCCTCCTTCCAAGTCCTTCCTGCCAGGGACTTTGTCCAGCTTGTGCCAGCAGCTGAGGTGCCAGGAGACAGGGGGTTGGACTTCCCACCAGCTCAGTGTCTCTTCCCTCAAGCTCAATTTCCATGGCGGGCAGGGTGAGGGGACCCCTCCAGCGCCCTCCTGCAAGCGCAGAGGAGTGTTGCCCACGAGGAAGGCAAGGCTGGCATCTTGGCCATTGCTAAGAGCAAGGGGAGGCCCTCTCCTTCACCCAAAGGCAGCAGAGCTGTCTCCAGCCCCGGTGCAAACAGATTTCTAGACGTTAAAGATGATCACATAAGCAGGTTCACTTAGAAGAGATATTTGTGTGAATTTTATGCCTTAACTGAGAACAGTTGTAAAACCTTGGTATGGTCTTTGTGAATTAGGGGCAGACAAGCAGGAAATGTTTTGTGCTATCACTTAGACGTGTCCTGCTTGCCGTACCTGACTCCCACAAATACTCGGAGAAGGAAGTGGTAATTACGCAAATCTGTTGGTAACAGCACTTGGCTTAGACAATGCTGGAAGCAGACAGTCTAATTTAAGCTTAACATGTGCTATAAAGCTGACCAAGAAAATGGAAATTTATGTAAATTCCAAAGTACCATTTATAAGGCTACAGAACACATGGGATGCACATGTTTTTGACTAGTTCTTTAGGTTCAACCAGTTAGGGTGACTTTCCAGACTGGACGAGTGCTTTCCTTTGGATACCATCCTCTTAAAAAAAAGTTTTTATAATTTAGGGGGGTAAAAACAGTTGCTTGTGATTTGATTGAAACTTCCCATTTCTCCCACTCCTTATCCCAAGAAGAGGAAGAGGGGAACACCCTCACTGGAGTGCTTGAAAAGTACCGAATGTGCTCTGGGCCGAGATTTCACAAAAAAATGCCCATTTCTTCTCTTCTAGGCTGTAAGTTGATGTCATATGTGATTTTGGGGGCAGACAGACAGTGAGAAAGAGCAAAGGCCTCTCTGCTGCGAGGACAGGTAATGGGGAGGTTTGTGGTGGGCTCAGAGCTGACGGGAAGGGCCGGTGGGTCCTGGCTGGTGCGGGTGCTGCTTGTGTCGGTGCTGGTGGTGGGTGTGCAATCCGAGTCCCCACGCACCGATGATGAGGTGAGCACCAGCAACGCGGCCTTTATTAGGTTACCTCCATGTGGGAAGGTGAGAGTTTCTCTTATTTATTCCCTGTTATCATTTATTCTCAAATGCAAGAGGGAGGTGTTTTGAAAATAAGGTGAAAACCAGCTAGTCGCCTTCCGAAGCATGATCTGTTCTTTTGTGGTTTTAGTTGCACCTGCAGACTTCAGCAGAAAACATGAGCTTTTACTTGGATTTATTCTTTTCAGGAGAAGCAGAAGCCTGTGGAGGAGTGGGTGGGCTCTATTTTACGTACAGAAACCCCCACAGGCTCAGTCCTACTCTAATTCATGCTCACAGAAAACTTCCAATTATTTGCAAATTGCACGATCGGGTTGTAAATTCCCATCGCGGAGCTGGCTTTTACCCCCGTTTACATCACTGTCTCAAGATCACGGCAGAACTTGGCTCCGAGAAACTTGACTTTCGGTTTGAATGTAAGTTAGAAAAACACCATCCGTGTTTTGAACCCAACTAGAATTTTATTGTTGGTGACAAGGAAAAGAAGTCTTAAACTGTGTTTGAAAATCGCTGACCATCAGTAACCACTGTATGTTTTGTATCACAGAATCACAGGCTGGTTTGCATGGGAAGGGACCGTTAAAGCCCACCCAGTCCAAACCCCCTGCCAGGAGCAGGGACATCTCCAACCGGATCAGGTTGCTCAGAGCCCCGGCCAACCTGGCCTGGGATGTTCCCAGGGACGGGGCACCCACCACCCCTCTGGGCACCCTGGGACACTGCTCCACCACCCTCACAGTAAAGAATTTCTTCCTTTTATCTAATCTAAATGTACCCCCTTTCAGTTTAAAACCATTACCCCTTGTCCTATCACTACAGGCCTTTATCAAAAGTCCCTTCCACAGTTTTCTTGTAGCCCCCTTTGGGCACTGGGAGCTGCTCTCAGCTCTCCCCGGAGCCTCCTCTTCTCCAGGCTGAACAGCCCCAGCTCTCTCAGCCTGGCCTCACAGCAGAGCTGCTCCAGCCCTCTCAGCATCTGCGTGGCCTCCTCTGCACCCTCTCCAACAGCTCCACATCCTTCTGATGTTGGGGACTCCAGAGCTGGACGCAGTACTCCAGGTGGGTTCTCACCAGGGCAGAGCAGAGGGGCAGAATCCCCTCCCTCGACCTGCTGGCCACGCTCCTCTTGACGCAGCCCAGGGTGCCGTTGACCTTCTGGGCCGCAAGGGCACATTGCCGGCTCCTGTTGAGCCTCTCGTCCACCAGCACTCCCAAGTCCTTCTCAGGCTTCTCCCAATCCATTCTCTGCCCAGCCTGTATTTGTGCCTGGGATTGCCCCGACCCAGGTGCAGGACCTTGCACTTGGCCTGGTTGAACTTCATGAGGTTGGCACAGACCCACCTCTCCAGCCTGTCCAGGTCCCTCTGGATGGCATCCCTCCCTTCCAGCATGTCAACAGCACCACACAGCTTGGTGTCATCGGCAAACTTGCTGAGGGTGCACTCTAGCCCACTGTCCATGTCGCCGACAAAGATGTTGAACAGAGCCAATCCCAACACGGACCCCTGAGGAACGCCAGGGATCTGCAGATATCTGCATTCAGAATCAATGTACAGAACATAACTATGGATTCAGCTAACTCCTGGTCCAAATTAGAATCTGTCTAGAGAACAAGACCTTGGCCCTTTAAGGGGTGTCAGGAAAAGTAACTTCATGTGTTTTTAAAATAACTTTGTGTAACTCATTCTTTAATCTACCAGTTTCCATTTTCATAAAAGTATTTTCTCCATAGTTATTAAACATCTTTAAAATATAATTTAAAAAATGTAATAACCTTTGTCATCTGTTCTACAGCTTGCCTTCAGCCAGTGCACCACTTGTGAATACAGAATTTCAAATTAAATTTACTAATCTCATGGAGAAAGGACACTTTAGAAAATACTGCATTCACAGTTCATACTGCCACAGCAAGCTAAGAACAACTAATTCTATCAAGGAACAAAATAAATTATACATTCTCTGTCCTGGTTGAGCTAAAATATTTCACAAAACTATTGAAAAGCTTCTCATGTAAAACCAAAGGAAAATACCAATTAACCACCGAGTCTCTGGCTGCAAACGAAGCGAGGCTGGCTGCGAGTGTTTCACTCTCAAGGTAACGAGGCAGAGGCTAATTATTTCTTGGCAGGTGGAGCCTGTCACGAGGCAATCAAGAGGGATGAGGGCTCTTCCACATCTCGGTGGGCGCTGTGGACGCGGGGCTGCCGTGCCCATCCCCTCAGGCACAGCCATGCACGAGCACGGGCGGCGGTGGCGGGGTCCCGGCCAAGCAGCGGCACCGCGTGGGAGCGGCTGCAAGGGCTGCCCAGCGCAGAAGGCTGTTAGTGCACCCAAATCTCCTCTGCTTCCAGTGCACAGCATTCCTTCACACATTACAGGCAAATTAAGGGGTTTTCTGCTGAGGGATCACTACATAGACACACGGACATTAACAAAGTGTGTCTATATAGATGTCCTCTTCACATATTGCAGACTGGCAAAATGCGCATTTGCCACACGCAGGTGTGATTTAAAGACAATACCGTTTGAATATGCTGCGATCAAAGGGACAAATTCCCTCATTTTGTCTTGAATAATTCCAGTGACTCTGAAACTGAGGGATCAAACCACAGAAGCTTCTTCTGTAATGTCAGTTCTCTTGATTTCTTTTCCTGCCATATAAACTTGCAGCTATCTCAAGTGTGGAGAAATGCATGAGCCCGCCAGCATGCCCTCCTCCCTGCAGGTCCCCTTGGCGCATTGCTGGATGTCCGAGGCCAGCTGGACTGCGGCAGCCGCCTCCCCGCCAACCCTTCCCCTGGATCCGGGACCAGCCGGCGCTCCTGGGAACCACGTTCTTTCAGTAGTCTGATATATGGTTCCTGTCAAGGTCAAAGAGTTTTCCCAGGGAAATCTCCAAATCTCTCTGTAGCACCAGGAAAGTCCCCAGATGTTAGGGAACAGTTGGTCCAAGAGACTATGGTTGCTGGCATGGTGGCATGTGTGGGGTCTGGTGGTGGCTGGGGTAGAAAAGAGGTGAAAGCCCGATTCTTGATGAGTGGGTGGTGACTAGAATCCTTAAAAATTCATTCCTGGCTATAAAGGGTTCCAGAAAGAAAATGAGTTCACAATGGTGACACCTTCCTCCCCCCTTGCTCTCTTCTCTGTGGGCAGAGGTTGCTTTGACTTTTCCAGCTAACGCTCACACCCTGCGTGGGCCGGCGATCCGGAGTGCCCAGCTTGGACTCTTCTCGCCAAACCCACGCTCCCAAAATCAGAGTTTTTGGTGGATTTTCACCTAAAAAGCTGGGGTGGTGCTTTGAGTTCCAGCCAAATCTACTAAGGAATACACTGGAGAAATTCATTTTTGCTACAATGCCATTTAACAAAAATCCAAATCGTATGTGCACATTTTGTCTGTATAATAAGGGAAAAAATAAAAGCTCCCCCTGCAAAAAGCCTTTTACAGGAATGAAGTCAGAATGTATAACCAAGCAACGCCAGCCATACCTGTACGGTTCTAACAACTCCACTTTGACATGGCTGTCTCTGTCCACGCTCTGAGTGAATCGCATGGAAACCAGACAGAAATAAATGGGGAGGAATCCGCACGCTGGAAGCAGCGTGCTTTGATATGTCTTCCTAGTCAAGCTCTGCCTGTCTGGCCTCTGGAGCTGGGCTGACCTTTATTTAATTGGGACAAGGCTGGGAGCATCACTAGAGAGCATCAGGCTCCTCACCACCCGCTCGTGAGGAGCGGATTGTCCGCAGGGTACATCCATGGTTTACCCCGGCGCCTGCGCGCTCCCGGCAGGGCTCTGGCTGGTGCTTCAGAGGAAGGTGAAACAAAACCCTCACACACCTAGCACACCGAGCAGCGCTGCTCGCTGAGGCAGCATTCGGAAGTGTGATCTTCAGGTGCTCTGTTTTGCAGGAGAAGATTTGTTAGCGGCAATGTTCTCACTCGCAGCCCTGTCCCGCAGCCCCCCTTTGCAGCGAGCCGAGCGAGATGCGTTGTTAGTGGAAGGGGGGAGATCGTGCATCGAGCAGACACTAAACGTACGCGAGTGGCTCCCTGGACCAACACCCTTGTGCTGGCTGTGAGCGCCGGACCCAGCTGCGTGCCGGGGGTGATGCGCGGCAGCGGGTGCACTGGTGCCGATGCTTCGCCCCGCTCGGGCACAGGAGGAGATCACCTTTTCCCAATCAGCCTCTTTTGTGTTCCCCTGCTGTGACTGCAGCTCTCACTGAATAGATTCTTTTTTTTTTTGTCAGAAAAGGTGCTTGAAAAAATATTCTTTAATGAAATACTTTGGGGTATCTAATCAGAATTTTTTTAATGATTCATGTCATAAGTGCAAAGAATTTTGGCTGAAGTAAAAGGTAAGATTTTTTTTAATCATCAACATGCTCATTATTCACTTCCCACTCTAAGCCGAGACAAGAAAAACGGCAGCCTTCTGATGAAAAGAAGAGGATCCATCAGGTCCCACTCACTTTTCATGAACTGAGAACTGATGTCAGTGACTGTCAGATTCAAGTGATTTTCCCCATAAATCTCCTCTTTACTTGCAAAAAGGAATCATTGTTCCCTAACACTGCACAAGCTTTTTGTTCGGGTTTGCTGTGTATAAAATTTAATGAGAACAGGCACAGAACACATCAAGAGCTGAGCGTGTGTCAGTTAGGCAATGTGTGTGTTTGAAAACCTTCTCCTGTAATTACCTACATTTCCCGTTACCTACTTGAGGCCGATGAGGGGAGGGGGCTCGCTGAAAACAACAGTTTCCCAAAACGCCAGAAGTCCCTGACGGCCGGAACGGTGTGTGGCTGGGGAGAAGAGACAGAAAGGGGCTCGGACGGCTCCACAATCAGGGGTCCCCAAGGCAATAGTGCCGTGGCCATTTTCTCAGTTTCCAAGGCACAGGTTACAGCAGCACCCTTCAAAAAAAGTGTTGACATCAGTTACAGTCAGCAACACTCTTTTTAGCATTGCTGGCCTTAGTCTTGTAGGGATGACTTTTGACACCTGCGATCACTTTACAGAAAAGTGTTCTCTCTTCTCTCCCTATTATTTGTCTCTTTGCCTCCGTCATCTCCAAGTTGCCGTTTTCTTTGCGGAACTCAGGTATTTTCTCTCTGGGACACCAAGGGTGTGCTGACGACCTCCAGTCCTGTGGTCACACAAATACTGGGGCTCTCTCATTTTGGAGTGTTTCTGCATAGATGACAGTAAAGAGCACAATTAAATGTTCAGGATTAGCTGGCTAAGGTTCGTACTTGTCTTCTGAAAGGGTAAATGTTATTTAGGTAACTACTGTCATTGTATGGCTGTTTCCGCTTTTGAGATGCGGTAATTCATCACCTTAACTCTTATTTCCAAATATTTTTCTCAAAATATCAGGATTCGTTGTCTTAAAAGGCAGAAAGCAACCAAAAAGTGAAGACTACAAGCAAAAAGATGTATTGAAGTTTTTAAATGACATTTGAAGCAATTAGAAGTTCATCTAACTCCTTGCTTCTACAAAACCCTTGTCCTAGAAAGTTATTGAAGAAAAAAAATCCCATCTGCCTGAAAGCTGTTCCTCAAAACCTGGGGGCTTGGCCAGCCCTGGAGACAGAGGTGGTATTGCCTCGCGCACAGGGTGGCAATCCATCCTTTGCAGGAAGGACCATCCAGAAATACATCGCAATTTTTGGCTTTGGCTCTATTCCTCATGTAACATGGTGTCCAAGGGTGGAAACAGTCAGGATGAACTGCGTGAGTGGAATAAAGCATTTTCTTCCTCATCTCCAATCTGTAGAGCAAACGGTAAATATTTCATCTAGTTTGTGATTGCCTGCCACACTCCAGTAGTTTAAGCAGGTACATGAATAAAATGTATGAAACGTGGCCCAGGTACAATTAAACTCCAAACGTGACGCTGATATAAACCACATAGAGCCTGAAAGGTGTAGCGGACTTTCACTCCGACCTCTACACAGCCCGTCTGGTGTCTGCGTTGAAATGACTTCTGAAACTGTTACTGATATTGTGCTTTAAGCTCGGGATTGAATTAATAAAAAGAGAAAGAGGTCATGCCCATAATTTGTGTTTGTTGTTAGGGAACTTGCAGGTTGTCAATAGCATTTTAAATGTTTCTTTCCCATCTATTAAGGTGTTTAATTTCATTTTAACCTTAAACAGTTAAGGTTGGTAGTAGCCATCAACACTAAATTAATACTGTTGTTTTGCCAGTCATTAATTGCAACGGCTGAATTGCAACAGTAGCTCAACCAAATAAAATTCTGATTTTAACCTCTCCCAGGTAGCGTATCTGGAGTAGTGGGTTGTGAAGCTGCGTGAAGTTGTCTGCAATTAGAACAGAGTGATCTTTATTAACCAGTCTGCGCCGTGCGAAGCGCAGCCGGGGTCGTCTTCAGGTCTCTGATTTACTGCACTTCATTTACCGAAGCGTGGACATCAAAGCAAAGGTAATTTCCCATAACAAGGGCAGAGCGTGAGTACAATAAAGCCCGGATAGTAAATAATTACAACCTCTTTGAGATGCTTTTGTGCAATGGCATTTTATCGATGTTTCCTCCTGATCACTCTCCGATGAGTACAAGAGAAATAAAATGGGCTACCAAACGCCTAGGAAACCATTTCAGAGAGATTATCTGAACATTGCCACGCTCCCTACATTTGACAGGTTGGTGAATGTGTGAGGGATTGCTGCTTCCAAAGGGAAGGCATCGCAGTAAACGATGCAAATTGGCAGGATTACAGAATATAATGAATCCAAAGAAGATTTTAAAATATAATTGGAAAGAGTGTCAAAGGAAAAAAAAAAATTGAAATTGTTAGTCTGTTTTATCTGTGACTGGGACTTGAGCTTACATCCGATTACAGAATTTACCCATACCAGAGAAAAGATGAAATGTATTGCAGACTGTTGCGAGCACTATTACTGAACAATAAACTGCGTGGAGGGGTGACGGCAGATTTGTTGTTGTGGGTTTTTAATTGTTCTTTAATTCCTAAGGGAAGAGAAAATCTGTTTCTTAGAAAACTCTTCCCCCCAGATTCCCTCTGCATGTCCTTATGCTAATGAGGCTGTGTGATGTGAAGTCTGATTATGGAAAGCGAATTCACCGGTTCAGACCGCTGCGTCGCTTGTCTGCAGCAATAACCGCCGCCGAGCACGGCGGTGTGCCGGGCCCAGGCCTCACCGGGGCAGCGTGGGACGGGGCGGGGACACCGCGGTGTGGGCCTCAGCGTGACTCTGTGACAGGGGTAACACGGCATCGTTTCCTTTGGTAGGGACAGAGATCTTTTGGTATGGATACAGAGAAAGTAAGGATGCAGGCGGCTTCAGAAATCATCACACTGAGTGACGTTGTGTTGCAGAAATGGGCCAGTGTGTTTGTTGCCCGTGACAGGCAGACCCTGCGCCAGCTGGCAAAGCCCCTCGTCCACTCAGACCCAGGAGATGCAGACAAACCTGGCTTCCGAGACCACCTCCACCGAGGAAAGAGAGCCCGCGTCTAATCATTTGAAAGGATAAGAGAAAAATCATTTTCCTGTAATGAGGAGACATGGCAAAGGGTGATGAAATGGAAATGCTGAAGGCACTTACACAATAAAATGAAAATGAAGGTTAAAATATCTGTCTTGGAGAGTCGTGTACCGAATCACTCAGGTGCTTGCAGTGTACATTGCTTCTCGCAGCACAAAAGCATTTGAACTGATTAACACGCTCCAGTGACTGTTTAAAACTCCTTGTTCTTTGGCGAAGGCCAGTTCTGTGATCTTGTCAGAAAAGACGTAATAAATACGCAAGTTTTTCAGACAGCACGATCACAGAAGGCGCTGGGCTAGGGCTGCAGACAAGGCTCAGCCGACGCCTGTTGACAGCAGCGGTTCCTCTGGGCACAGACTCCGGTGCCTCTTCCCAGCAGGTTTGCAAATTGTGCTGGTAGCCCACAGAAGGGGTGGGTGATGGGCTCCTGTTGTGCTGTTTTCCAGGGAGCCTTAAAGCAAGCTTGGGGAATGTCCATGAAGCACGAATCCCCCCCTCTGATTTAGCGCCGAAGTAATCGAGCGATTCAGCCAGGCCGTCACCTTGCCAAGCGGCGTGTACACCAGCCGGCTCTGCGCGAAGCCCCGCGTCTCGGTTGACTCGAAGCCGCGTGTGCCAAGGAGGAGGGGCGCACGGTTTGCAGAAGCCACATGCTCACCCGGGCGCAGTGAGCCCTTTCCCGTGCTCTGCCCCGGCGCTGGGCTCTGGAATGGCATCAGGTCAGGCTGGATCCGAACCCAGCGCTCGTTGCTATCTGCCTTCGCTCTCCTTCCCGCACAGCAGCTGCGCTGAGTATGCTAAACCAGGCTTAAACGTGCTGTGCGTGCACGGGACAGTGAGCGGCAAGTGTCCATTGGTAACGGTAACGGCGATGCAGACACCCTGTTGGAAATGTTTCTGAAGTTGCTGAAGAAGCAGAAAAAGGTCTGTTTGTTATTTGAATGAGTTTTACCTTTTTATCTAGAGGCGGCATATAGCTGAGGAGCCTCTCAAAAATGCCAGGAGCCTCAACAGCACCATAAATACCTTCCTGAATCAAATGTAACTTAAGCTTTCTGCTACATTTCTGTAATAAAAAGAAGGTAAAAACCATAATAACAATGGGATAAATTATACAGCCCCAGCATTTTCCCTGCATCGCTATTAGCATAACACTAGATTGACGCTGTACCTATTTTTGTTTTCGCTACTGGAGCAGTCCTCGTCACGGAGAGGAGGCGTACAAATTTCAATATCTAACACGTTTTGTGAAATATATGGAGTGCTGCACTAATCTGACCTTTTCAGAATTTGTCATTTCAATTGGCTGGTCACCCCAGGCCTCTGCAACAGGTTAGGCTCCCCTTTTAATGGGAAGAGGAGGAGCGCAATGGTCAACCATTCAAAATACTGAATATTAAAAAGGTCAACAGAGTATGCCATGGCAAGGGGAAAATGAGACAATGCAACCCCAGATAGCTCATTGCAGTGACAAAAATTGTAGCAAGAAGAGAAAATGTCACAACACGAATCTATTTCCAGGAAGGGGACAGGGCCATGGTGTGGAATGAACCTGTCCCTGCTGCGTCCTGCAGAGCGCCCAAAACCTTCTGGAAAATGAAGTTGCGGGTGTACTAGTCAACGATATTTCTTCATGATCGAATTGTATTTGTGTCTATTATGCTGTTAAATGGCCACAGAAACATGGCAAACGTGTAAATTCTGTATTGGTCTGTATTTCCTTTCCTCCATGTGTTCGCTGTCCTGGGAACTTCTCTTTCCTAAAGAGATGAGTTCAGCAGATGAGTTTAACACCTTGTCCTTCTCCTGTTTGCAGCCATAGGAGTGAAAATTTAAAAAGATAATAAAAAACAAAAATATTTTTTTAAATCTAGTTTTAAGGGGAGAAAGAACAACTCTGAATGCTTGTAAAACATAAAATTTTTACCCCAAATAAAGCATGAGTTTTTGCTTTCTGAGCCATTCCTGCTTGGGGCACGGCGGGCACAGGTGCGAGAGCCCGCTTGCCCCGCGTCGCACAGAACGGCGCCCGGGCCGAGTACGGCGGCGCTGGAGGCAGCTCCTTCGCTGGAGGATGCAGGACTCCAGTTTAACACCTTACTTGTTTGTTTTCATTTTTTCTGTATTGATATTCACCAGCTCTGCCTTTTCCATTTAAAACATCTGAGAACCCAAACGTTTTTTAGAGAAGTTCCCTTGTAAAATTGGCTGGGCTGACTGTAACTGCACAAATGCCAGTTCACGCGTTTCCAGTGTGGTGAAGAACTTTGGTAACGACTTCTTTCGCCTTGCACAGCTAAGTCAGTATTTGATAAACATCGATCTGAAGTACCTGACTTGAAGCTCCCTAGTTTGCAAAGGCCAGCCGGTGGCTACGAGGAATTGCTATTTTAAGAAGTTCAAACCCCAGAATTAACATAAATAAGCTTCAGTTGAAAACAGAATTTCCTCCCTCCTGAGGCAGGAAGGATGAACTCGCGGGAACCCTGTTGGGCAATAAAAGTGCTTTTCTTTTGCATCCTGGGAGAAAGAAACAGCATCACAGAGCAGTTAAAAGATGTCCCAGCCGGGCGGTTTTATGACAACCTAATGGGATTGCAGTGCCGGGCTGCGGCAGACCCGGCATTTCTTTCAGAGCACTTTAAGCTCGGCTGCTTGTGTTTTCACTTGGGCAGTTACAGCTCGCAGTCACTCTTGAGGGAGGTTGTGCCTCGTCATCATTTGCGTGCACAGCTCCTACTGTCGTCGGAGAGGTCCGAGTAAAATGGATTGAGCATAAAGCCCCACATTTAGCCTGGCTGCGCAGCAAACTGGCATATGCACAGCTCATCTCATGCTTCTGATCAAGTGCCTTATGCTGCAGCCTCTTAAAAAAAAAACAAAACTGCAAAACAGCCCGGCGACAAAAGATGCCTCTCTGCTCCCAGCTCTGGAAGCAAACCTGCCTGCATGCGCCCGGCACAGGAGCCAAGCGCAGAGCGAGAGGAGGGCGACAGCAGCATCACTTGGCTAATCCGCTCTTTGTGCTCACAGGGCATTTTTGCAAATGGTAAGATCAAAATCACCAGCAGAAGAGCTCCTAAAGCATCTCAGCTTTCCAAAGCCAGGCTTATCTGACACTGCGACAAGGCCGTCTGTGGTGGTGGCGGTGCAAATCCTGGGAAGTTTGCGCCAGACATCAGGATAGAGCAGAGAAAGGGATTTCCTGAAGCAAAAGCAAGGGGACATCGTGTTGGGAAATGTGAATAAAGCGGTTTTATAGAGATTTGGAATTTAAAATTATTCAGAAAAGGTGCAATAAAGATAAAATATGCGTGTGTGCACCCTGTGGAGAGTTAAACCCGCTGTCAAGCCGAGGGGCTGGACGCAGTCCCTGCTTCACTGCGCATCGCTGGGGAGAGGCAGGTCCCACTTTCCTCGCGTGAGAGTGGGCAGTGAGGGGTGATTCTGGGTGAGCGTGCCTGTGGAAATGAAAGGCAGTAATTGTGCTTCAGGGTACGGCTGAACGGTGTCCTGAATCATCATTAGCAGTGGGCCAAAATTGTTCTCCAGCCTCTCATCCCCTTGCCAGTTTGGGTGTCACAGATACTGGATCTGAAGTGCTCTTGGTCGCGGCTTTAAGCCAGTAAAACTGCGATGGGGTGGTTAGAGAAAGCCAACATCAGATCTGGAACAGCCCGTGCCTGCCCACACTTGTGTGGAAAATGTTTCAGAGGGGACGCACGCGTCCTCCCTGCTCGGGATGCAGAGCAACGCGGCATCAGGGGAGGGAGGCCAGCGCCAGCCGTGCCGCGGGGTGAATGCTGTGGGGCGGTTCAGGAATAATGTTCTCAGCAAGTGCCGGCGAGCGCAGCAACGCTAACCCGTCCTGTGGTTCCAGCCTGCGTTAGAGCAGTTGAGGTGCTTTTATACGAAATGCACTCACCGGGGACTATGGGTTCTCCAGCACAGTCCCGGTCAGTACTGTAAAGTCCCCAAAGCGTTGAAATAACGGCTGAAAAAGGCGCTGGGCTCACCACCTGCCCACGGCCCTCTCCCCAGAGCCGTGCCGGCGGTACCCCTCCCGCCCACCCCGCGGGGCCCAGCGGGACACGCTTCCCACCTAAGTCTCTCTGGTCTATTTAGGGTTTTATGGGACATGACCAACACTTCAGGGTCCATTTGCAGACTAATGTTCAGACAACGCACATCCCCACTCCCTCCCAGGCTGCGAGGGCCCTCCCGGCGAGGCAGCGCCGGCCAGGGCGGTAACCGCGCAGGCGTTTCTGGAATGCAGTTGTGGAAACAGAAAACAGAGCTGACCTGCCCTCTCCCCTCGCCTGTAACACAGCCTGCTGCCCCACTCCGTCTGCGATGCCTCGTTGTGCTGTGACAGTGCTTCAGCCATTTATTTCTCAAGGAGCCTCTGCTGTCACAGGTGCTCCTCCATCCCTTTTCAATCCCGTTTTCCAGACTCGGGGCTAACATTAAACAAGTACTGTTATTTTAAAAACATCATGCCACTGAACGACTCATCCTTCATTTCCTGTCAGAATAACGTTAATAGTTTTTTCTCCATGATAAATGTTGTGTGCTGTTTTTTTTTTTTTCCTCTCCCTTTTCAAATAAGATAATTCTGGTTGCTTTTTAATTTTTCCAGCTTTGAAAGTCCCATGTCATCGGGCATCACTCAGCTCCCCTGGAAAGATGCTATCAGTTCAAGTAGCTCTGAGCAACTGGAGGAGAACAGGAAAAGCTGCAGGGATGATGTCTGGGAGGAGCGAGCCAGGCGCTCGGCAGAGCTGGGGCGCTGCCCAGCTGGGGCTGCAGCAGCGCGGCCGGGGCTCCTGGTCCGGCACAGCCCCTTGGCACAGGGGAACTGGCTGTCCTGGGGGGAACCATCTCCCTGGCCTGCTAACTAGGTATGAGAGACTGATCCGAGCTCTTCACAACCCACAACCCGCTTCATTTTAAAGTCAAATTCCCAGCAAGTGTAGCAGCAGCAGGAGGTCCTCGTCACCTGTGAAGGATGCGGCTGTAGGAGCTCAGGCTTAGGAATCTGGTTTAGAAAGGGTCACCTGGGTTGTACTGCTGACTCTTATCTTTAGCTATCAACAAAAAACTCCTTTAACTGTTAGAGTCTAGTGCTGTTTCATGAAGACAAGTGTCGTTGTTAACAGGCACACTGGGGAGCAGGGGAAGCGTCAGCTGGCAGCACTGCGGCCGTACCCGGCACTGGTGGTGCCGGGTGGTTCCCCTTCTCCATCGTCCTCTTCCTTGGTTCTCTTCGTACACAACCTGAGCAGGTGCACC
Source organism: Tetrax tetrax (assembly GCA_009806455.1). Lineage (NCBI taxonomy): Eukaryota > Metazoa > Chordata > Aves > Otidiformes > Otididae > Tetrax > Tetrax tetrax. The sequence continues at coordinate 187,889 of WHYT01016787.1, forward strand.
CTCCTCGCGTTTTGGGTGACTCCCACGGAATTGCTGATGGCAGTGAAGGCCACAGTATTTTGCAGAGACTTTATTGTCTTTTCAAAAAGCAGGATGACGATCCTGAATTATTTACAAGGTGGGTCTAATCCAAAGCCAAAACAAGAAGAGGGGAAAGGAGAGGGGAGGCTTCCTCGCCCCTTGAGAAGCCTTCATATCAGGCCTTTCTAAACTGTTACCCGGCTTCTCTGCTGGATATTAATTAATGCAGCTTGCAACTCAAGAATTTTGTTCTCAGTCATATTCTAGCATTATTCTCAGTATAGCTGAATGGCACATTACTCATTTGCTCTGATCACAGTGGGGTTGGGATCTTTGGTATGCAAGTGACAATACTAATTGCCTGGCGTGTGGTCTTCTGAAGAACAGAAGTTAGGAAGAATGATTCCACACCCCAAGTCATTAGGAGAACAGTGCAATTCATTATCTGTCTGTTGTTATTACTAATGGCACAGTAATGGACTCCACACTAACAATAAATATCTGTTCATGAGCTCAGTGTTTCACTCAACAGCCCTTGTAACTGGAAGGCGAGGGTTTGTGCCGCGCTCAGCCGCTCGCCGGGAGCTGGCCGGTGCGCCGCCGCGGCAGCAAAGCCTTTCCTTCGCAAGCATGGCGCTCGCAGCTCTGCGCGTCGGTGTCGGGCCGCGCGGTGCGGATTTTGGCCATCTCTGTGTGCGAGCGTTTTGGCCAACGCTGTGTGCCCAAGCCATGGGAGAACGGGGAGGTAAGGCAGCCCCAGCACAGGCTGGGGCGGGGGGAGCCAGGACCCACTCGGACATCCACGTACCGGTAGGGAGAGACCCTACCGGTCTTCTGCCCCAGTGTCTCCAGGAACAAGACTTAGGGAATAAATTTCTCCATAAATGTAGATACTAGATCTCCCTTGAAAACCCAGAGCATCGCTGACTGACCGTCCCTCGGCAATGGCACTTGCACCCTGGAAGTGTCGTTCACCGCTGGCAGAGCACTGCTGCGGGAACGCCCTCCGTCATCCGAGGGCTCAGGGCAGGTTAGCTGTCACTGCAGCGGAGATGGAGCAACTCATCGCTCCGGTGCTCCTCCTCCCCTACCCTGAGAGTCTTTTCCTACTCGGAAGGATGCGTATGGAGATCGGGAGGGTGCAGTGCTCATGTTGTGAGTACAGCGGCTCCTCAAAATCAGATGATAAATCAAGAGTCACTTCTGGAGGGCGGCACAGCGTGCCTTTTCCCTCCTGGGCTAGCCGAAGCTTGTGCGAACAAGCTCCCAACACCAGGCTTTTGTGTTTGTTTTTTTTTAGATTACTAACTTCTTGCTCTTAGCACAGCAGCGTTGATACATAGGGATGACATGAGCCTTTCAGAAAAATCATCTCAGGAAAAGAGCTGCCTCAGACACAACAGAACCAAAGGCTGTGCTAAATCCTGTGTGCTGTGCCGGCTTCGGGCACCGCACTGCTGCGCAGCTGGCCGGCAGAGCTCAGATTTTCAAGCCCATCTGTGAAAAAGCTCTCTATGATGGCACTGAACCTGACCGCTGCCTGAGCCGCCTGAAAACAACAGGGCACAGAGCAGGCTTTGTTCTGGGCTTTTTGCACCGGGCTTGGTCTTCCCCAGGGGGCTGGAGGAGGGGGCTGCTCCGTGCTCCAGGCGACCGCACGAAGCAAAGAGGGGGCTCTGTCCCCAACAGGGGAGCTAAACATGCAGACTTTATACGGTGGGTGTTGATGGCTGGTTTTGGTTAGACTGGGAGCCGTTCAAGGCCAGGACATGCACCTCTCATCTTCCCGACAAAGCCTTAGAGCCCGGGACAGACTGCCGCAGAGAGCTGCTCATCGCCTTTCCCATCGACGCTGTTTGCAGGGGATTTAGACTCCAGGTCCCGGTGCAGCCCCAAATCTCACCCACAGCTTTGCACCCCTGTGCTCAAAAGGAGAGGGAGAAGGAGAGAACTACTGCTGAATCAGGGGAAAAGGGTTAGGTCTGTTTTAGTTCCACTGGCTGTTTGGCAAGAAATTAATTTCTTTCTGACATTTAGAAGTGTTTAATGTTGAAAAAACCTCCTCTGCTGAGCTGTGACCAGGGCTCCCAGCCCATGCCCAGGGAGTGGGACCCTGTCCCTACTGGGAGCACTGGTGAAGAGCAGATCACTGGATTCAGAACCTCTGTCCCGATCCCAGAGGGAATCTGCTCTGGGAAAACAATACAGAGAGACATTTCAGCACTCTATCCTTTTATTTCCAGCCACAGGTGTTCCCAGACAGCTCTGGTGGCACTGTGGAATGCAAAGCGATGCATTAATGACAGGGAAATCTGCGCCCTTGAATACATCCCAAAGCAAGGCTGAAGTTATTGCGGCAGGGTCATTACCATCCTCTCTATTAGCAGGACCTGGAAAACAGATATTTTAACTTTAATTGAATTTCATATAAATTGCAACCTGGCCTTTAACAGAGAGGCTTCATTTTAATTTATCAGAGACCCAGGCATTTGCTTCAGGCTCCCTGATTCATTCTGCAGTGTTGTTGAAGACATTTTACCCCAATTGCATTCTGGCATCAAATGCAGAATCCTCCACTAGAAAATCGGCGCAGTTTTGCTTTGGTGTTTGCTAATTTAGCTGTAACAGGCACTGAACGTCTGACATTTTGTGCCTGAAGTAATTCAAATTGTCCAGCAGCTAAGCTGGTGAAATTGGCTGTTTGGCGCTAAGCTGGAGTGATGTCCTGGTGACTCTGCGCGCGATGCTTCCCAGGGGACCAAGGGCCAGACCTTGCTGCAGTGGCCCCAGACCCTCTTCCCCGGGGGGATTCCTGCAGGGTTCCTGCCGGGGAGGAACGAGGTGACGGTGGAGATCACCCTGTTCTCCTCCATTCCCGTGGCACGCTCCCCGTGCCCGAGCGCTGATGCGAACCTTGGGCGATTTACACAGCCAGTCCTGGACGAGCGCACTCCTCACTCCTAAATTCCTCAGTTTGCAGGCTGGCGGCACCCGGTCCCTGGAGCCGGGGTGAATCCTCACCGCGCACCAACACCAGCTTCCGCACAGCCCGCGCCCCGGGCGCCTCTGCCGCAAGCTGACAGGAAGGTTCAGTGTCCTCACGGATCAGAGGAGAGAGGCATGATTCCAACTGAAGTCGCACGTGGAATCATAGGAGCCAGCCGTGCATTTTTAATACGTGTATCAAATTATGCCATAGCGAAGCAAGTTAACATTTTAAACATAGTGGAACTGTTTTTAACTTGTTTGTTTAGAAAACAAATATCTATTTCACATTGCACTACATTGTTGAATTATTTATTTACAGCTCAAATACCTGTGTTATTTGTGCTAGCTGCCATTACAAATACGGAATTAATGTTCATTTATTTCCCCACTTATGTTGTGGAGATTGTATTATGGCTTTATCAATTGGCTCTCTTTTTTTCAAAGAAACTTATTTCAATCCAATTTCTGATGTCATGTCGCAGACAAATGAAAGCGAAGGCCCTCCATATTGTATGTGAAATCTGTAATACCGTGGCTCTAGAGTAATGCCTTAAACAATCAGGCTAAATATGTCAAGGGACTTTTTAATACGCTGCGCTGATGAAGCAAGAGTATTAAATTTATTCAGCCGTGAAGAAGGCTTTGATTATCATACACCTCAGCTGTGCTGCTATGTGTTGACCACAAGAAAAAAAATAAGAGAAAATGAGATGTGATTAGTTCCTGATGGGTTGAAATTCCTTTAATAAGCGTAACATGGAGGGAATTTTTATTAAGACCTTCCATCAAGAATACTTTTTTTTTTCATATCTACTCCACAATACCATGAATCAGTGTCTCCAAAGTGCAATAATATTCTTATCAATACCTGAATGGAAACATATGGGATGGTACAATTATTGCTATTTATTGTGTGCTCAGCCCGGTGAGAAACGCATTGTGTACACCTCCGAAGTGCTGTAAATACCCCTGCTAATTTTGGCTCTTGAAAACAAAAGCTGTGGTTGCTTTGTGTCATTTTTTGTCAGTAGATTTGATTGTGCAGATTTGGAAAATTGATTAAGTTACAGGATATTAAAAATTATTTTTGAGCTGAAGCTTAACAAAAGCTTACTTTTAAGACCTTGGTGAAAAAAAAGAAAAAAAAGCTGTAGTGCATTTGAGTGGGACATGATTACAATATGCATAAGCCATTGTTAGTAGGTGGAAAAATTATGAGGATGTTTAAAAGGCTAATAATTAGTCCTCTGGCTTCGGCGGCACTGCAGCACTCATTTTCCCGTTTCTAGGCAGGTGCTGGATTTGCAGAGCTACAGCGGTGGATCTGACTTATTGTTAAGAAAGGCTCTCGTGCTCGCATGCACAGCACCGATGTTTACAACAGAATTACTACAACTCCACGTTTGGCTTCTCTGCTGCCCCGCAGTCATTTCGCACGTGCTTGCTGTGAGTACCTGTTGGTGAGGAAGCACAGAGAGCCCACAGAATTCACAAAAAAGTGCAAAATGGAGTTTAAAATGGTGAGTGTTGTTACTTTGTGTGCATTGCAGAGGTAAAAGGGGTATGAGCGCAGTGGAAACGTGAAGCCAGAGGAGAAAATGCGATCTGTGTTTTGGGGCACCGTTCCGAGGCCCAGCTGCCCCCACCACCCTGCTCTGCCCGGACCCCGGCTCCGGCGCAGGGGCACGGTGGCCGCTGTGCCTCACCGCCCTGACACAGCGGGTGAAGCTGGGCTCTGCGGAACTGCTCGGATCCAACGGCAGCACCGATGACGGACCTCAGAAAGGTCCGCAGAGGTGGCGGGGTCCTACAGCCCTGGGGGTGAACGCACTGCAAAGGGCTGCAAGCCCTTGGCTGAGGCCGTGTGTCTGCAAAAACATGTTGAATTTTAAGTTGATTTTTAATTTCTGACTTTACTAGAAGTCAGAAAGAGCACTTCAGGCATAAACTGTCGCCTTCACCAGTGGAAAGTGTTTTGATCCTGCCTGGCAGACCTCCACGGAGGCTCTCTGCCGGGGTGGGCGGTGCACGGAGCCCCGGCTCAGACTCGGGACAGCGAAACAGGGGGTCCTGGCCACGGGACCCCTCCTGTGCCGGCGAAGCAGCACTGCCAGGGCGCCCAGGGCTCACCGCTCACGACTCGGCCAAAAGGGCGTTCCCGGGGGATTCAGTGCTCTGGGCAACACGCGTGGTCAGTACGGGAAGGGGTTTTGCTGTCTTACATTAAAATGTGGAAGTTTAGCCGGGTGGTGATGGATTTTATGCAAATCATTAACGTTGAGCTGGCTGCTTTCTGAATCCCATGTGTGACAGATGAGAGAGCCTGGGAATTTGTGTATTTTAATGGCACTTGTGCTGAAGATGATAAATGCAGTCTTCATCCAGCAACTCCAAGGTTCACCTTTTTTTACTTTAAAAGGGACATGCATATGGTTAAAAACACTTGCAACATTAATAATACTTCCTTGCAAGAAAGATTGATATACGCAGCACAAATACCCGTGCAGCATACATAGTTTCTGGTAGATGAGTGGTATTGCTCTTGCCTTCAGTATTTGGGCAGAAGATTGACGTCCAAGTGAGGTTTTTTTCCTTTTTCTTCTCAGAGGGGTGCTCCAAAGCTATGGTTTCATTGCGCCTTGCTGATGGCCGCTCGGACACCGCGTAGCCCTGTTTCAGGGAAGGCCAGCCTGTGAGCATTGTGTCACAGTTTCAGGGGGTGAAGTCATGACACAAGCTGCTCTTTGTAGTGCTTGAGACAACGAGAAATCCGGAGGGGCTGGGCGCTCATCAGCGTCAGGCCCACCTCCAAGCACGCTCCTCAAAGGAGTGGCGTGGTTCAGCGGAGTGTGGAAGAGGAACAAGTTTTGCAAGCATGGGCCGTGGGGAGATGCGGGAGCAAAAACTTCCAGCCCCAGTGCCATGGTGCCCCACCCCACCCTGATCTCCCCCCGGGTGTATGATGCATGCAGGGTAGCCTGTGCGAACGGTCCCAGCACAGAGAAGCATCCCACTCATGGCTGAGGAGATTTTCTTCTCTGAACAAGATATTTGGCCTTTAGTACCCCAGAGACTTTTTATCTCTCAATTTCTTCAGTAGGTTTACAGAAATTGCAAGTATAGAGCTGGAAAAGCACAGCGGTACCCAAGGCAAACTTAAATGGAAGCTAAGTCATTACTGAGCAAGAGAAATAAATTCTGGGTGTTGGAAGGAAACCAGGAAAAGACAAGACACGCTGAGCACAAGACAGAAAAGTGGCAAAACACACAAAATGAACAAACCTTGGAAGTGCAGCCTTTATGAAAGACTCAGAGGTCTGCGTGCTTTCTGAGTGGAGTGCTGGCTGAAAGAGGGCTGCAGCTGCAAGCAAATAAATGTTTTCCTGTTATTGGGTTTCTCCTGTGTCCATGTTAACAAAAATTGCACTAAAAAATACCTGACTTCACCATCAATTTTTATATCTGGCTTAAACACAGCCAGGGCTCTCAGCTTTGGCCTGAAAGGGCTGGCTATTCAGTGGGCTGTGAAACATCTCACGGCCCGGTGACTCATTTACCTCATCACTCGGAGGTTGGGTATTGGCTGAAAAAAAGGCATCTCAGATGTCCATAGCTCTTCATGAGGTCCTTCATCTTTTTCAAATATTCTTTAAGTGAGGAAGAGGGTCATCCTCAGCGATGTTATGAACATAAAATCAGGTGCAAAGGAGATGCAAAGTGAAAGCACAGGAGTAGCCATACTGGTTCCCACCAAGCCCCTCTGGCTCGGGACCCGCAGAGGAGCCCCAGAGCAGTGCCCGCCATGCCCCCTCGTCGTGAACTCCCCACACATCAGAGGCCTGTAGCTTCAGGGTCCTCTAGATCTAGGGCTTGTGTCTTCTTGTCAAACGCATCTAATTTCTTTTCCCTAAATTGTTTAATTGCTCTGGAGGTCCCACAGCCTGTTGGCACCCTCCATGCTCTGTGGATTTGAGTTCTACTGTTTGCCTCTGATCTCATTGCCCTCTCTCCAGCTCATATTCAAATGAAACAAATGTATTTTTAAGTCTGTTCTGATTTAATTCGGATTTTTTCCAGCTACATTTAAGAGTTAGTCTTTGTCTTCAGCTGTGTCACGACATAAGAAGAGGCACATCTTCAGAAGAGACGGTTACAGGCATTTGCCTCTTTGAGAATTCTTCAAACGAGCGCTTTTGGCCAACACATTTTCAGATTGGCACATAAAGCTGGATGGCTGTGGTACTGAAAAGAGATGGACCTCTCATCAAGGAGGATGCATCTTTATTTGCTTCACCTTGCAGAATCCTGGTGGGGGGCTTGCACTTCATCACGAGCTCTTCCCTTGGGTGGAGGTACAGTAGATCGCACAAACTGGGAAACAAACTGATGAAAAGAGGACCAGGAGGAAACAGCCTCAAAGTAAAGGCTCAGGGATGGCCGTGGTGCAGCTCTCTATTTGAGTAATTCCTATCTATGTAGTACAACAGCATGAATTGCTTGATTCATGAGAGTGAGACCGCCATGCTATTTCCTGCCAGTGCGACGGTAATTAAAGCAGGACGAGGCCGAGACGGCTGTTTTGGAAACCTTTCCAGTGCTCGGGAAGGGTTCATGCAGGCAAGCGCTAGCGGGTGTCCTGCCAGGGCGGGCGCGGGAGCCTGCGGAGGGCAGTGGCTGTTCTCCTGAAGTCCCCTTGGAATAAATATTAATAGCGATGTGCCGAGCAGACGCTGGATCCCATGTCATCTCCAAGGAACCCAGTTAATATTTCAGGAGGATTCAGAAAAAAAACAGAGATGAAAAAATGACAGATTCACAGTATCATGAAATAATATTTGCTGATTGAGAGGCATGCTGGTTTTTTAAAAAAAAGTACGGGGGACCTCATTTGCAACTTGTTCTTGTGAAGAGAGAAGTCCCATGACAGATTTCAAATCTCTGGCACAGCTTTATAACTTTATCAAAGAAAAGCATCAAAGTGGGAACTTTGTTCTCAAAAAAAAAAGGCAGAAAAATAATCAATAGAAATGACAACAAAATATAAGATCAGGATAATCATGTTGTACCATCAAAAAAGTACAGGTTTTGTGCCTTTTATGATGTTTTCTTCATGGCACTTTGGTCTCAATGGCGCAGTGAAAATAACTTGCTTGTGTTGTGATTGACAGGAAATTTAAATGCCAGCAAGCAAATGCCAGTAGGAAAAAAAAATCTTAGCTCACATATTGTCTACCTTAATGCAATATTGGATCCAACCAGTGTCCTTGTGAGTTAATGGGTAATTGGACCCATATGGCACCCAAAAAAGTACAAATTTGAGTTTTTGGAGTGAGGAGAAGTTACCTGGGAAACAGTCTGCATTTAGTTACTTATCAATATTCAGTGCTATTGCCAAGATGAGATAAAGGAATAAGATGGAAACTTGAGAGCTTTAGATAAAATAGGCCAATAAACGCATCAAGAGAGAGTCTAGCTCGGCAGCAGTTTCTCCTGATATTGAATTTCAATCCTGACCATCATAACAAAAATAAATGTCAACTGTATTTTCTGTAACAGCAGCACTGCATAGCCCATATATGACCACTATTAATAGCGTTGCCTTCTTAGTGTTTTTTTTTTCTCTCTATGTGTTTGTTTAAATAACTTATAAGTATTTATCGTCTCCCCTTTCTTTCTTTCTTTTCCTTTTTGTAATCACCTTCCCATAAGTGTATCTCTGAATGAATTGCCAGTGAAAGAGCAAGAGCATCTGGAATGCTGCTGGGACTTCGGTGAAAGTGTCTGAAACCATAAAGACAGCAAAATTGGAGGATGGGCGGCTCTTCCCGGTTCGAGGGCCAGTGGCTCCAAGGAGGCGCCCAAGAACCAGAACTGTCTGCTTGGAAACCAATATCCGACCCGAACGCTGCGTGGGGAGCACTGCTGAGCCAGCAAGGATCTAGTTGGTGATAAATCGTTGAGGCTTGCATGCTGCGGTGTTTCAAATGATAATTTTTTAGGTAGCGGTGATCCCTGAAGAGGGATAGCTCGAAGTGCTGGCATGGTCCAGTAACTTCTGGGCCGAGGGCTGGGACGTAGCAGAGGGTCCTCAGTCCCCCTGGGCTTGCTCTGGAGCAAGTGGCAGTGTTGCTGTTGGGATCAGAGCGAGGTAGGGTGGTTGGAAACCCTTGGTTTGCATAAGACTAGAAGGAAAGAGGACAGGAGCAACGCCAGAGTCACAGCAATTGCCAGCTAGCCATGAACAAAGAGCCTGGTATGGATTTCTGTGCACCCCTGTGAGATAGCACATTGCAACAGAGAACGTACATTTCTCTGGATTTCCTATAAAATAACGTGCTTTGGAGAAGCGGAGCCAGATGCTCCTTTCCAGCTGCAGGAGTGGCCAAATGAGGCTTTGAGGCTGGCTTGTGCGCTGGTCGCGGAGCTAATGATGCGCATCTACGGGATCCTGCGTTCGGGTAGATAGACTTTCAACGAGAGAAAAATAATTGTTTTCCTTGTGTGTGGTTTGATGTGCTGCTTGTGTGTGCTGGCACAAGCCGCTCATTAGTGACAGGCTGTCTGTGACTAAAGTATAGGCAAAAATTCTCTCTGTCTGCTTTATCTGTAAAACAATAAAAAACTTTAATCATAAAAAAGGAAGGGCCAGCAGCCAGCCTTTGTGATACAGGCATTTCTTTTTTATTAGGTCTGAGACCGGGAATGGCTCTTGTTAAGAAATCCTGGGTTATTGCAGCGCACGGGAAGATGAGATAAGAGTGAAATACCAAGCGTGCGCACACAAACACAGCATGTGTGAAAAATTGGAACGATAAGGTCTTTGGAGCGGGTGCCTGCTAGGGTGATTGAGGTGTGATGCCGCATCATGTTTGGTGGAGAAGTTGAGGAAAATTGCAGTATAATCAATTAAAATTGGTGCCACTGTGCCTGGATAGAGCTGTCTGAAAGCAAAATATAATAAATACTTTTCTTCTTTACTCTTTGTCAAGGTTATGTGACTTTGCAAACGGACGATGCGGCTGCAGAAAACACGGCTGCCAGCAGCAAGGGTGCGGCACGGAAACGCCCCGTGCACCGATTCCCCTCACGCGGGGATTGGGGGGGGCGGGTGGCCCTTGCAGAGAAGGGATCTTCTCCCCACGCGGAGATTCACGAAGCGCACACCTCCTCCCAGACATGCTGAAGTCTTGGCTGGGGGATGGACTTCCCGCCCAACCCCACCCCAGCAGTGTCTTTATCTCCAGTATTGTCTCTGTGGAGCTTCCACGGGCGCCAGCTGTGCCGATGGCGTGCCACGAACCCCGCGTTCCCAGTCCCCGCCCCGGCTTGTGCTCGCCCGCAGACGCCCATGCGGGACCTTCAGTAATGGTTTTCCTCCTCTCGCTGCCTCTCACCAAGTGAACTGTCATCGTGACTGGCGGGTTTTGTGGCGAGATAAACGGGGTGCTTTGGTTAATACTCCCATTATGCCCACACAGAAACGTTGAACAAAGCCTCCTCGTCCCTGGCACGGCACTAATGTTATTTCTCAATTACTTTTTGTTAAGCAAATATGTAGTGTGTCTTAAGTACTGCATCCAATAATTACGTTGAACTCTTTGGTATTGTGTGATGGCTTTCTCACAAGTCCTTTCATTATACCTGTCATATGAACTTCCAACACTTGGCAGTGCAGTGAGGTTGCGTTTGAAAAACACAGGTTATTTTTACACACGCCACCTGGTAGAGAACATTTCAGAGTGAAAACTGAATGGAATTGAGGCATCCCACGTGGAAAAGACAGTATACGGAATGACTTCAGCAAATAACCTTGTATTTTTTTCTAAAAGAGACAGAAGTATGAATGTTTAATGCAGGTACACACATATGTTGTCTGTAAGGTTTCGTTGTTCACACACACAGCTGCCGTTCATGTGCCAGGAGCTGTTGATGTTAGAAAAACAGTATCTCAGTTCTCCTTACGTCAAGGCACCATTTTCGAAAGAATTCTAGCAAATAATGACATTTCTCATTCTCATTTATTTTAGCAAATAATTTTAGGGATGGCTGAGTTCTTTACAGAGAATGCCGCTATATGTAAGGGAACTAATTAAGATATTTTGGACATAAAAAGTATTTAAATACTTTACAAGTTCAACTTTAAGTATGCATGTGATTTTACGGAGAATTTTCTTCTCTTTTGCAGATACCTGTGTTACTTCTCCAGGAATCCCTGCCACCTGAGCAGGGAAGAAAGAAAATCCTGACGTGGCAGGGACGCAGCCCTTCCAAAGGAGATGTTCAAGTTTCTGTGCTGATGGCAGGGACGTGAGCTTAATTAGCAGGGTAATTCTCTCTCATTCCCTTTGACTGCTAGGACAAGCCCAGTTCCTCAGATAGATGTCACTTGTTTCTCTCCATGCAGCTGGTAAGCCCTCTGAAGTGCCGACAGAGGCAGGGCTCTGTTTACGCCTCAGCTGTAGCTAATTCGGAGGATGCGGATACTTCAAAGCTTTCAGCTGATTGTTTTCTGTACGTTAGTTACATTTCAAAGTCAAATGATTTTTCAGTGAAAAATTCTATTGTCACTTAAATCGGGTTCATTTTAAAACATCAAATAAAGTTCAATAAAATTTTGTTTTTAAAACACTGAAATCAAGTATTTCAGTGGAGTTGACATATTTCATTTCAACAGTTCTAATGGAATGGTTTTGATCTCCAATTTCCAAAGAGCTTCTCCAAGTGAAGTTGTTAGTGCTTACACTTAAAAAAATTAAGACTTTTGAAGATTAACATCATGACAACATTTAAATTTCATTAAAGCAAAATATTTTTATTAATTCAAAATGATGTTAAAATGTGTTAGAAATTTCAGTTTCTTTTAATTTGGATTTGAAGATGGAAAATTAATTCGCTGAAGCAGAACACACAGATCCTGCGCAGATATTATGGGAATTATCATTTATTAAGTCCAAACCAAATTTTGCTTTAAAGTCAGTGATGATTCAAAACATTAGCCTTAATTAGACTAAAACATGGGTGATTCAAAACAAGCTGTGCTCAAATAATTTACTGTAAGTTACAGGATTACTAAGATCATTGCGCTGATGATAATTGGGAATGCTACGGGCATGCACGTGGGAACAGGGAAACTGTGTTCTTTAGATTTGAATAAATGCCTACAGGAATGCCGTTCCTGTGGTGGCCTTGACTGTTTTCCAGGGAGAACTGGTTGCTGTTCACCAAAGAGGAACCTGCCGGAGGCCAGACCTTGGGGCAGAGGGGTAGAGATGCTCTGCTCCCTCGCAGGACGCACGGGCAGGGACACCAGGCTGCGAGGGCGGCGTAACGCGTACCTGGGTGGAGTTAGGGAGCCAACATAACGAAAGGTCATAGCTGCTCGCTGCTGGAATTCAAAACGATGGTGAAGCGATCCAGGGAGAAATGCAGTCCTTGGTTCAATCCGCATGCGTTGACCCGAAAGCCAAACCCTCCTCCCTGTTGCTCGCACCCTGCCTGCGCCGTGGCCTCCCGACTCCCCGGCGTGCCACGGAAAGGGAATTCAGCGACCAGCTCCTCTGCACTGCTGTCTGCGAACTTCATTTAAACAAGTGCTTCCAGGAAATTTCATAGCAGGAAGGGACTTCCCTCCGACTCAAGTGATCGCGCTGGCAGTGTCTGGATCAATTAAGCATTGCTCTGGGTCTTTGCTCAACCAATCCACCACAAATCCGCCCCGTTTTATGGACCAGCGCTGGGCAGAGCTGGAGGCAGGGATGCTCAGCACACCTGACAGCTGTTCGAGGTCTGCTGGGACGAGGGGTCCCTCACCAAGCCCAACACCGTACGAAAAGTCTCGCGTACCCCTCAGGAGACCAGGCCTGGCAGCAGAGCAGTGCTCACGTCGTCCTGGGCTGGTACAGTACTCATGGTAACTGGATCAATTACAGCAATCCAATCAACACAATGTCATTTTAATTCACTCTTCAAAGTCTTGCAGCTGCTTAAATAGCAAAGAATAATTTTAAAGAATTATACCTGATATTTTTACATAAACGTTACCAGTATAAGCGAGCTTTTTTCAGGGTTCGGCCTGTTGTTTTGCTGTTCAGGTGGTATATAAGCCTTACGACAAAGATGGGTTGGAAAATTTCTATCAAGAGTTTGTTCACTAAGTGACTGACTCTTCTAAATGAAATAGTAGACAGTGTTTATTATTCTGAAATGCTTTTAAAGCATTTTTTGTTTGAAAAGAAAGCCAACAGTTTCTCCAGGATTATTTTTTTTTCTGTCATTTTGTCTAGTAGAAATGTTGATAATGATTCTTTTCTCTTTTTTCAGAGTCGCACTTTCCCCGCACAGGGAATGTAGTCTTTTAAAATGTATGCCGTGTTCCTGCTAAACACATTTTAGGAACATTGTGTGCACATGAAAACACTCCTCTGCATTGATACATGTCACCGTGTTACAATCAAGGAAAAGCAATAGTCTCTGAAGTACTACAACTTGCAACTTCAAACCCTGCATTCCCACGTTTGAACGTGCGTCCTGGCGTGCCCAGAACCAGCGGTGACACGTCTGTGTAACTGGTGGCTGTATCTACAGACGGAAGACACGCACATGCACAGATTGGGGCAGGAGGTGGAAATCCACCGCGGAGGGTGACCACGCCACGGTGCCGCCGGCCGCGGGACGCTGCGGCTCCCCATCGCCCAGGAGCTGTGCCAGCACCAGTCTCGGCAGAAGCGCTCCTTGGAGTCAGGCAGATACTGGAAATTGATCCCCAGCTTTCCATTAAGGCATTTGTGCCATTATGTCATTTCCTAACTTAATTAATGGCTTGAACTTTGAGTTCTCAGAACCTCATTGATTTCAGAAAATGTGCCCTCTCGGTTTACAGAATACAAATCACACCTGGCAACGGTTTTTATTAGCCGCCTGCAACCTCGGAGCGAGCCTTCGCCGCGTAAGGAAGGGGAGCGGTGCGCCCGTGTCTGGGCTGAGGGGGCGGGAAGGAGCCGAGCCGCGGCCGGCCGGAGCGCGCTCTGACCTTTCTCACACCCCCGCTGTGTCTGGACAGGTCGGTGCCTCCCACCGCGAGCAGGGTTTGGGAGATGTTGGAGGAGCAGACCTTGCCAACAGCAGCTTGCTGTGGGTTTCTTCAGGCCCGCCTGTTTTGAAAATAATCATGGTTATCTAAAGCATACAAAGGAAAAGAAGTGTCCTGAAAATACTTCAGAAAATGATGTCTGTCTGGATTTTCAGAAAGCCTGAAATAAAGATGTATGGTCTGCTCCTACGCATCCCAGTACATACATGAGGCACTTCAGAGACCTTGAGGTGGCCACAGGTCCATAAATGCCAGTAAAGACTGCGGAACAAGTCAAATTTACAAGAAAAGAGGCAGAGATTTGTGCAAACAGCTGAGGGAGACGTCACCGTTTGCCATGCATTTTTTTTCCAAGATGTGTCCAGCTGAGGGTGGGAAAGGACCCGGTCTGTCCCCGCACCCCACAGCATCCTCTCACTCCCAGCCCAGAGGCAGGAGAGCCGGCAGGCGTGCAGCCGGGTGCCGCTCCCCAGTGCCGGGCTGAGGAAGGCAGGCTCTGCCCCACCTGGAATTAGCCGATCCACGATCCCGGCCTACCGTGTACAAACTGTCACCACGTCTGGAAAAATCAGTGGGGCTTCCGAAGAATAAAGGAAAAGTAAGTTATCCAGCAGAGACTTCAAATAATCATATTTTTATCACTTAATTACAGCTATTCTGGAGAAAATATCCAATGATTGCCCTACTTTAAAAATCTTTGGCAGTCATTTTATCAGGAAATTCATGCATATTAATGACATGGACTGGAATGATCGGTTAGACAAGGACATGTTAATTACATCACCACGAGCAGCAGGCTCACCAAGAGAAGGCCACACGTCCGTCTCCGGGGGACAGCGGTGGAAGCAAGACGGATGCTTTGCTCCTTGCGAGACCTGAGTGAGCGGGTGGGACCCCACGGCACCCTCTGCCACGGGGCAGGGGCAGCCAGCAGCGCAAGGCAACTCTGCAGGGACAGAGGCTTCCCCAGGAGCCCTGCAGCCCTCACCACGACGTTGGTGGGCGCACGTTCTCCTGCCCCCGGGTAATTCCGTTTGACTTGGTGCTCAGGAGGGGACGTGGACTGATTGGCTCACCTTAGCACCTGAGTGGCGTGGAGATTTCGCCGTGTAGTGTTTCCTATCAACTGCTTACTTCTGCTAAGTGAGCATGGGGGAAATAACGGAACGTGCTGCTGCATTTAATGTGCTGTGTTTTTAGTGTGATCCCACAGACTCCGTTTGTGATGTGAGGCTGGAGCCTGAAGCCTGATTGGCCAGGGAATTCTTCTGAGTGATCCAGACCCTCAGCCTTTTCTTGCTGCCAGCGTCCCTGACCACATCTCCATCACCTCTACTGCTGACCTCCAGCCCCTCTCATAGCGGCGCCCTTCTCTTGCCCTCTGTCACTGGCAGCCTCACATCTTTCTCTCCCAGATCCAAGCCGTTCCTGGTTTGGGGTGGTGACCACTTGGATGTGTTGTACGCGTAAGCCAGCTGCCAGGACCGAGGGACCACTGTGCATCCTGCAATGGAGGATCTCTGGGAAGGAAGACAAGCTCACACTGGAGGTCATGATGTCTGAAGTCCAGCTGCCCATGACACAGTCACCTTATCTGTTTTAGAGGTCTCTGCTGCCAGGGTTTCCCCTCCTTCCCTTTGCTGGTGGCACTCTAGGCTGGCAACTGGCCTGAAAATATGTTGTCAATTAATTTCACCCCAATACTCATAGTAATTTTTCTCTTCTACCAATGCAAACAAGTCTCTCACATCCTTCATGCTTATGTCCTGCCAATACATTTATGCGCTCTTATGCCCCTTAAACATCTTTTTCAACTTGATGCAACTTCCAGGGCTTCACGGTTAAGTAAGGAATGAACAATGAGTGACACAACGTCTCCTGTTACGAAGTAAACTGAAGCACGTGCTGATTACTACACACAGACATCGTGATGGAAGAGGGGAGTTTCAGTGGCACAAGCAGGGTCTCCTGCAGCCCCGCGCAGCCGGCGAAGGGAGAGGGACGAGGCGGACGTCCTGGTGCCTCCTGCGCGGAGGACGGGCACTCGGACCTGTACAAGGCGCTTCAAAGGTTCTGACACAGTATTGAACGACAGGCTGCAAGGCATGCGGTTGAAATGTGGTATGGCCAGCTCCGTGAGGAAGGGAAAGAAAGTGTCTTTTTGTAAAATTGCACCTTTATAAGAAAACACATTACTGCTTCCCCAGTGGAGCACCCTGAGAATTGCATTTTCTCCTCCTCTAACAAGTGTTTGCAGACTAAGGCTGCTGCTGTCCCCAGCATCCGCGCTATCCGCAGGCGTGGTTCCCCCATCACGTCTTCCCTTCACAACAGGGGCTCTGACCCGCCCAGCCCTCACCCCGGAGCACTGGACCTGCAAAGAGAAAAAGAGCCTGAGTTTCTGTTCCAATATAAAGACACTTTTTTACTGTTTTTATGCCTGTGCATAGGATAATGCCCATGGGAGCGGCTGCTGCTGATGCGGGCACAGACTGACAGCCAGTGCGCAGAGCAGCCGGCGCCCACAGGAATTTCCTCCTGCTTGTCAGACATCGTCTGGAGAGGGCTCTGGTGCAGCTCCTCAGGCCGCGCACCTCCGCTGAGCGGGCAGAGACGGCAGCGGCACCGGGGCAGCGCCGAGAGCTGCAGAGGGCAAAGACAGCAGGCACGGACGTGGCCATGTGTCGTGTACCTCAGCTTTCTCTGCACTTGCACACGAGCAGCTTGTGTTCAGGTGATGTACAGTCAGGAAGGAGGAAAGATATACGGTTCCCAAATTAAAATTGAGACAACAATGCACTTTTTTAACACAAATGGCAAAATTACTGGGAAACACAAAGAACCAAACGCATGCTGCTTCACAACCAAGTTACATTTTTAGTGAGTGATGGCAGTGTACCAAATTATTAACGTTTCAGGTAAAAAGGGTACTGACAGAGGACGAGAGGTGAGTACCCGCAGCCATAGGAGAAAGGCTGTCTCCATTGCGGATAAAACCAAATCCCGTCTCACATGGGATTCTAGGGATGCTCTGAGTTCAGGTGAGACACTCGGGATGCTGTGAGTGCAGGTGGGATGCTTGGGATGCTGTGCGTGCAGTGGGATGCTCAGGATGCTCGGATGCTGTGAGTGCAGGTGGGATGCTCGGGATGCTCGGGATGCTGTGAGTGCAGGTGGGATGCTCGGGATGCTCGGGATGCTGTGAGTGCAGGTGGAATGCTTGGGATGCTGAGGATGCTGTGCGTGCAGTGGGATGCTCGGGATGCTGTGAGTGCAGGTGGGATGCCCTGACTTCAGCCGAAGGCAGAACCATGGCTTCTGCTCCTCAGCTGCCAGCTCTGCTGCTTTGCTGCTGCCAGTCCTTATCTTGTAATTTGTTTTTACTGGGCAGCTGCCGGGAAAAATAGTATCTTAACTGCTTTGTAGAGTGCTTCTTGGCTTTATTACTGGCATTATTATTTACTGGCTTTCAGCGCTCTGTCTGCGTTTTCCCCTGAAGACATTACTGTCCTGGACACCGCTGCCTTGCACACGCAGGAGAGCACCGGCCTTAGGAAATTTCTGTGATGCCTAATTGACGGCACCTTATTGTGGGCACTTCAGCATTACATTTCCAGATCAACCTTTGCTCACTTTTGATTTCTGTTCCTTGAACTGATTTTCTTAACCAATCACCAGCGTTATTAATTCACCAAGAACAAAATGCCCTGTAGTCAACAGCCTTTTTGTCAACAACAAAAAGAGAAATTTATTTTTCAATGTAGGCAAGAAACCCAGGGGTAGGGTCTTTTGGTTGGGTCTGCATTTTTCCCCCTAAAAGTCCACATTGTATTAATTTATACACCCCTGCCTTTTTTTATATATAACTAGAGTAAATTTATCATCCTTCTTGTAACTAAGCAAAGAATAATAGGTTATTTCTCTTAGTATATTCTTGGGAATATGGTTTCTGTTTTGTTTCTTGTTTGCTAAAAAAGTGAAAATAATGGTTTAAATTCACTTTCTCTTACAACAGTTAAGTTTTGGATTTGAACCTAGGTTTATGTAAGAGAAATGTTACAATTAGTGCAAATCTCATCAGAAAGAAGTCAGCTGCCCCAGGCAGCTTTCAGTTGTGTGTTTTGAGCAGCAGAAAGAAAAACACTTTCTGAAATGGAAAGCAGAGGTTTCTCTCTGTGCCCAAGCCTTCTCCAGGCATCAGAAGCACTTTGGGATCCGAGGTGTCTGACCATGCTCCGGAGACCGCGTCCCACCCAGACTGTCTGTACGCTGCTGGAGGGCTTGTCCGAAATGGGCTGTCTGCGGAGGGAGCCTCTGCAGCTGGGACGCTCGGGATGCACCCACGGCCGACACGTCTCGCGTCAGCTGCCTTTGACAGCCTGGCAGAGGATCCTGATGCTTCACAGCACACTCGGGACCTTTCGCATGGGGCTCGTTTTTTCCAGGATGACTTTCTTCCTAGGACTTTTACGTGATTATTGGGTTGAAAGCTCCTTTTTTTCATGTGACACTTCAAAACTGTAAGGTGATTACCTGAATTCTAGGGTTTTATTTTCTTCTTTTCTTCAACTTCTTGTGGAGACAAGTTGTTCTAGAGGGAGACAATACAGGTCCTATTTAACTCCCTACATGGACTTAATATGCACACTCTGTACTCTTGCTTTTGGATTTCAGTTCATATTCTTTTGATAGGAGATGTAACTTTTCTTACTTAATTAAAAGAACTGAGATAGGTGTGTTTCTCAAGGAAGGTCCATTTATAGTTTTTAATTTAGGGTGAATTCTTCATGGGTTTGGGAACAAAATAAGTTTGTTCCATACAGTAGTTTACAATTTCCTTTGCCCCTTCTGATGGTGGTCGGTGACGGGGGTCCCTGACACTGCGCAGAGATGGACATCGTGTCCCCTGCTGACAGGGTGACCGTGCCCTGCGTGGGTGAGCCCCGAGTGGGCTGACACTCATCTTCAGCAACAGACACATCCGAGGATTATTTGACAGGTGAACATGATGCTCTCGCTGTTGGGTGTTTCGCTCCCGAGCCATTCATAGCACCTCCCACTTTTATATGCTTTTCCTCTGCAAATAATGAGACTGTCAAGCAATTATTTTGTTTTCAATACAACTAGTAGTTAAAATAATTTGTTCAAACTCTGCATTTCTTGTATCAGCAGATATCTGATGTAAATTTCTACCCATTGGCAGGCTTGGCTTTCTTTTTTCTGATAATATTCTCTCTTTGTGTTATTCAGAAGGTCCCTCCTCACCATCTTAGGTGTTCCCCTTACTGCTGGGACGGAGCGCAAGGCCGGTGTGCAGGGTTCGTGATCTCAAAGGCTCAGCCTAGGGTACAACGGGCCCTCCGTGCCCTGATGGATCTATAAACCGCTTGTTTCCTTCAAACACCTGAGGCTTATGTCAAGAGATAATTCTTCCCTTATCCTTTAAATCCTTCTACCTACAGAAAGTGACAGCTGCTGATGAAATGACAATATGAGCCAACCAGCGACGGCTGCAGGCTGTCAGCTGGGATAACTGGAGGGCTTGGAAGGTTTAATTTCAATTTGAAATGATTTTATATGAGAAAACCATGAGTGATAGGGTTGTAACATCAGCTGACAAATATGACCACATCACTTCACGTTTGTCTCCCATTAACTAACTCTTTGCCTTTCTTCCTTTTAATGTCACATACACTTTTGGAGTCATGTTTCAGTTTATATCTTTAAACTTCCTGGGGAAGAGGCACTTCCAATGTTTTTTTCTCTGCAGAGCAAGAAATACAGAGGGTCACCAGCTGGCACTGCTATCTGCAAACTACAACTCACTGGCTTGATCTAATCTCTGAGAGAATGGATAAGCATGATTGCACATGACATCCAGATTCCCTCTGGTGTCAAATACATCCAGAATATGGTGCAGTTTGAATTATCAGAAGGATAAAAGTGTACTAGGCAAGTCAACCTCACCGTAAATTCTGTATTTTTCAAAGTTTAATGAAGTAGTCTTTTACGACATCTCATTCGGATGTCCAGGGATGCTTTTGGAAACCATCAAGCACTGCTTCAGCAGCCAGCTCTGGTCCTAGCAAAGTGCCTCTGCCCCAACGGGGCTGAAGGTACAGGAGAGGCTGCGTCGGTGGAGGATGACGGGATGGTCTGACCAGCACGGCACGCAGACAGGCTTCTGTTTTCCAAAGGTGCCGCCTGTCCCCTCCCTGCCTGCAGCCACCCGGCAGGGTCAGGAAAGACCTCGAGCTCCAGGGGCGTTTCCACAAGGCTGCAATGGCAACAACCCCCGTGAAAGTCACCGTTCTCCGACAGCGCTCCTATGGAAAGGGCTTGCTTTGTGTTTTTTTTTTTAATTGAAAGTTTGGTACAGCCATTAAAAAAATTTCCCTAGATGTAAGTGTTGCTCAGTTACAGCAAGCTTCTGTTCGCTAGTTCTAGTTAGGAGAAGCCTGCAGATCTTAAGGGTATCTGTCTGGTTTCTTCAATTTTCAAGAGAAGGATTTTGATTACATAGTAATCTGAGCTCAGGAGGCTTTGGAAATGAGTTGTATTTGAGCCTTCACCATATTGCTGTTGCTTGGAGTGCCCATCCCTTCATTTTTCACTTGTGATTCTTTAGCTAACATGACGTTAATTGTGATTGGAAAATGATTGAGCCTGTGAGTTGTGAGACTGTTCTCTCTTAACAACATAGCAAGTATCGCTTTGATTAGATTGCTCTCTCCTTTCATTACTGAACAACTTTAATCTTAAAAAGAAGTTAGAAGTGAATAATATTTGTGTTGAGAGACTCTTTCCTGCACACTAGTGAATAGATGTATGAAAGACAAACCTGCTTTTACGCACAGCCAGAGCACTGTCTCCTCTGTGATTGCTTTTCAAGAAATAAAAGTGAGGATCTGCTCTCAAGGGCTAAGCACGGTGTTTTCCATCAATCTGCCCATTAGGACTCTTCTGTTTGCAGGTCTGCTGTACAACATCTTCCTGTTTGAAATTGCTTCAGTCGGAAGCAAATTAAAAAAAGCAGCTTTGCAGGAGAAAGGTCTCATGGAGATGCCATCCCTGGGGAGAAAGGCGGAGATGAGGGCTTTGATCTGGGGGTGGAGGATGGACATCTCCCTTGCTGGAGAAGAGCGCTGGCCTCCCATTTCTACTGGGCACCCAGGGAGAAGAGTTCCCCTCTAGACAAAGTAATTTTCCTACTAAGAAATACAGTCTGTCAAGGAGCAGCTATGGAAACGTGTTGGTCTGACTTCTTATCAGTATCTTAATCCTTGTACTTTGTACAGAAGCCCTTTTAATTTCCTATGAAAGCCCTGGTATGAGCTATAAGACAGGCTCTATGCTGCTACGCCTTTCTCACCTTCTGGAGGGATGCTGATCCCAAGCAGGCAATGGCCTTCTGAGTGTCCTCCTCATGCAAGCTATAATCAAACAACGGCTGAGAAAAATCAATTAGAGGATGGTTTGTTCAATAATTCTTTTTTTTTGTAACTGTGTCATTTGCTTCTCTTTCATCACATTTTCAAAGAGTCATCACTCAGTGCTGAAAGGGTGACCAGGCATCTCCAGCTGGCCAGCATGGAAACACAGTCCTGGAGTGCCTCCTCTCACCGTGCTTTAATTCCTGCAGATTCTGTGCTTTGATGTATGTTACAGGGAGTATGAGGGATCCACTGGAGGCATGTTTTTCAACACCATACAACAACCCTATAGATCCATCCTATGTTTTCTTTCTCGTGTGTAAACTGATGGTACATCTGCACCTACACATCACCTGAGTGGGGATCTCTCTTTGTAAAGCGTCTATCGCAATGATTCTCCCTCTGGTCCTCTGTGGATGCTGGAGGATGTGTGAGCCTTGACTCTCCCGAATCCTGCTGCATGCTCCTTGCAAAACCACTGCAGACAGAAAGGCGTTTCCCCGCTACTGCAGCATGGATCATAAGATGCTGTTTTAAAACA
This sequence comes from Tetrax tetrax, assembly GCA_009806455.1. Classification (NCBI taxonomy): domain Eukaryota; kingdom Metazoa; phylum Chordata; class Aves; order Otidiformes; family Otididae; genus Tetrax; species Tetrax tetrax. The sequence goes on from WHYT01016787.1 coordinate 209,961, forward strand.
CTTTGCTTAGAAAAATTAATAACTCATCTTTTAAGTCCTCTTTTTTAGAGTCTCCACAAATGCAATTGAAATGATAATTTTAAGAATTTAAATACAGCAGAGAAACAGCAACAACGTTATCAAATTATAACTAAAGATCACTTATTTTGCTTCAACCTTTATAGTGAAAATTATTTTCTTATTAAGAAAAAATCAAAGAGCTATTACTGTTTTCCTGGATTTTTGAAGAAGTAATGAGCAGTAAACTCCAGCAATTATTCACATACATTATTAAATGTCACTGTTAGACAACTGCGCACTGTGAAGAGGAAGAGATGCCAATTCACGGAGGAAACTTTGGGCCAATTTCATACTTGCTGAATTCTCCTTCTTTGTTGTGATGCCTGAATAATTTTATGCACAACATTTCAAATAAAAGTAGAATTTTCTCGATATTATTTGACTCTGAGTTTAATTGAAATGCTTCTTACACCATCTTGTGTGTTAATTCAGCCAGCAAAACCCCCTCACGTGCTCCTAAATGATACAGAATGGGATCGCATATCCCATTCTAAACATGACCTGTACTGGCACTAAAGAATCTGTATTGCTTTGATCAATTCACTGCCTCTGAGCTTGCAGTCCTCCTGATCCCCAACAACAATTACTCCAGCAAGGGCAGTTTTAATGAAATGTCACTCTTTAAAACCCAGACACAAGGTCAAACACGCGAGGTGAAACTGGCCAGATCCTTTGGGGGGGGCAGAGAAGAGGCCTTCCAAGTTTTCTGTCGAGTGCTTTAGTACTTCTAGTAGTACCTAGAGGACAATCAGAGTGGCAATGCGTTTTATTTATTGTATTTGTTTGCTAGTTAATATATTGTTATCACTACTTAGAATTTGGCATGTTCAACTCTATATTAACAGGAAACAAAAGATGTGATAAAATGTGATCTAGTACAAAATCTTAGCAATTAACATACAACTCTATCTCTTTTTGTGGGGCGGCTGGGGAGCAACGGAAAACCCAGCAGGTTCACGAGCCCCTGGTAGAGATTTACAATGATTGAGGGGAAGAAAAGCTTCAAAGGTGCATAGACTTCATCACAACAATGATGCAAAATGTCCCCCTAAAACTGGGTGAGTTTTAAAAACCAAATACTCCATGATCTATGGGAGTTGCTGGTAAGGCGTCATTCACAGACAGTGGAAATGCAGAAGCCTCCGAGATGTCTCAACGGAAGCAGAAGACAGAAAGCAGAGAAGTCTGGAATTCTTCTTTTCTGAAGTTACTAAGGGCTTGGGAAAAAATTATGGTCTGAGAGATGACAGATACAAATAACAAGTGTCTTCTGCCGAGGACACAGCATTAGCATGAGGAACCTTGGTCTAAAGGATGTAATTTGGAAATCTGGTGCTGTACAACTCTGGGCAACTCCAATGCCCCTGAGCAGAAGAGGGAGTTTTCCAGGTAATACAGGGAAGCTTTGTATTCAGGCCTCATTTAGCAGTTAGGGGAAAACTTGTAGCAACACCAGAAATTGGTACTAGCTTGGATTCCAGTAATCACAGCCTGCTTGCAATAACACCTGTTATTAAAATGAAGTCCAAACTTCATAACGTAAACAAATCATTAAAATTCTGAAGTCCTTCAAAAGGTCACTACATGGTATATTCAAGAAAGAAGGCTATACTGCCTAAAAACAATTTGAGCTAAGGAAGTTTCAACGGACCTACAGAGAAACGGCAAAAAGTACGAAAAGCAAATGGAATAAAGAGAAATGGAATGGCAATGAGTATGCCTGGGGGGTAGAAAGTGAGAATAATATTAAGGGAAGGACAGAAAAAATCATTATCTAGTGGGAGTCAGAACGGTAAAAATGGCTTTTGTAATGAATATTACAAATAAAAATAATGCCAGTCATGGGATTAGTGTATTTTGAGATGGAAATGGAAGCCTTTCTGAGTAGAAAAGGCAGAAGAACCCAATAACTGCAGCAGGTCTGCACCTGGAAGAAAGCCCAATGACGTAGCCGTACCGTAGGAAGATGAAGCACTTCTCATTCCACTGTTAACTCAGGACATACGTTGGAAAGATGTTACTGAGCCAGATCTTTAAAAGCCAGAACCTCCAAATAAGTCGAAATATTTTAAAAGATCTGGCCAGGAGGCTCTCTGGAGCCCCGGTGCTCCCTTGGGACCAGCACAGCTCAGGTCGTATGGGCACACGGAGGGCACGTGGCACGGCACAGGCAGCACAGGGCTGTCAGACTGCCAGCGGTGCCGGGAAAAATAATGGGACAGCTGATAAGGGACTCAATTAATAAATGGAGGAAGGGTAATATAAATAATGCCAATCAAGTAGGGTGTACTGGTAATAGATCCTGTCAAACCAAATTGACGTCTTCTTTTAATGAGATTATGAGCTTGGTTGATAAAGGTAATAGTGCTGTTGTAATGGATGTCTGTACAGCATTTGAATTGGTACCACATAACATTTTAATTAAGAAAGCAGAATAATACAAAGTGCCCATAATAAACATGCAGTGCATTAACAAGCAGCTAACTGGCGGTTCGTTGTGTGCTTTCCAAACGAGCTGCTCTCACTGCGGAGTCTGTGGCGCGGTCGGCACGGCAGGTCACAGCAGCTGCTGCGTGCGGTCCCTCCTGGCCTTCTCTGTATCACCGTGTTTGGAAAATGTTTTTAGGCTGCAGATAGTTGGAGGAAATTATTTTCAGACAACTGTGCTCTTCCTATCTCAGATGTTATTATTGTAGAGAGCTTTTTCTTTCTTTTTTTTTCTTTTTTAAAGAAGTCTGTATTCTCTGCTTCCTGTTTGAACCACATTATCCTGAGTCCAGTGAGATCTGTGATGTATATTACCTGTTGATTTTAACAGCAGAGGATCCAGTTTTTTACTCTTCCAGTCGTTGCTCTGCAGACCACTCTGTGTGGCAGTCACGTGAACGGGACCGTCAGATGGGGTTGTGGAAGCAGAAATGCCATCCTCTAAGGAGGCAAGCAGATCAGGATGGAGGATGTGAGCACTGGGACTGTTTTTCTGATCTGCCTCCAGCACCATTTCTCCACGTTCTCTTTGATCTTGATGGTTTACCACCCATCTTGACACCTGTACTCACCACTTTTCTCTGAACTCCTGCCAGTCGGAGTCTTCAGCACCTCCGTGCTCAGCATCTCGGCCCTCTCGCAGACATTTCTGATTTGCTCCCTCGGTCAGGAGCAGATAAAATCCTTTCTCCTTCTGCCAGCCTGCAGCACGCTTCCTGGGGACATCAGTAAGAGGAGGATCGTTAGGTTGGGAGTCCTATCTTGGTTTAGCCACCAGTGCTCCAGGTTTGGTGTCGGGAGCCTCCCACAGCGTAGCGAGGGGATCGTTGCTGGCCAGCAGAACGTGTGCCTGAGAGAAGCAGAAACCCCAGATTGGCTGTTGCTGTGATTACAGCTTCCAACTTCCTTAGGAGCCTGAGACAGAAACCGGTGCTGAACTGAGCACAGACTGCTGTGCAATCGCAGGTGACAAGGGGAACGGCATTCTTTTCTTGACTGAAAAATGTAGCGTGGAGTGTAACAAGAACACGAGAGAGGGATGTGTGAGGAATGTGGCTCATTTTTCTCTATTTGTTCTGTTTAGTTTTGTCTTGTTTTAGGCAATGACCCTTACTGCACAACATTACACTAACTGTGAAAGTTACTGAGCGCAGACAGCGCTTACACAGTTATTTTGTATTGTACAATACTCCTAATAACATATTCGTTTGGAATTTGACTGATAAAAAGTCATTTCCTCTTCTGGCTGGATGTGTTCAGATTATGAGGGTGAATCTGAATTTATTCTCATGGTAATCCGTTAGACATAGCCCAGCCTTCTGTTTCTCCATTTCTGAATGCTTTTAAAAATACACGTACACACACATATAGATCTAAACACACCGACAGCCTTACACACACGTACTGCTGGCAACGCCTGAGCAGCCCTACAGACTTCAACAGAAACCCAGGCAGTTCCTGGCAGAACTCACCCTGTTGTCTCCACCCAACGCCGTGTAGCGAACAGACACGGGGTGTCTCCTGGGCGCGTAGGAAGCCTTCGTTACAACTCCAGCACGTGAGACTGTGCAAGGAAATAAAAGCGCGCTCACTTACTGCAATGCTGCAAAAGGCAGCTAGGAAACTGGAATGTGCGCTGCTGCAAAAGGCGTTAAACCTGCCACTTTTCACCAGAAGACCACTTACGGTATTTTGCTGCAATAAAAATGATCAGGATTTCTAAAAGACGAGCAGTAATTCTGCCGCGGCATTTCGTGCCCAGCTCCAAGGTGTCTGACTTGCAGAGGCCCTTCTGGAAATCTGAAGTTGTTTCAAGCCCGGCATCTAAAGCTGGAACACCCAAACCACAGCTTATCTTCGTAAATGTTGTCCTTCAGGACTGTGGCAAAAATTAAGCCCAGTGTGAAGGTCTAATTTTCTGAATGACAGCATAAAGCATAACTGGAGGCAGTGACTCAATTAAAGCTGCGCAAATAAATGACTTTTCAATGTTCTGGCAGTTCCAAGAAATCCAGAGGTCATCTGAGGTCAATCAGAATGGTTCCTTTAACCCTTTGATACTCTTCTATACATTTTTGTTTCTACTTTAAGTATTCCTTAAGCATTTGCCTCTGAAACTAAGACATATTTAAAGACATTTCTTAATCAAAATTACGAAAAGATAAGCTTAAATAACTTAAAATCAGAAAACACATATATTTCATTTGTGACTGAAAATTAAGTTTTGAAGATTTGGTCTAACTTCATATTTTCCTAATGTAAAAATTCAGAAAAGTTGGAGCAAGTTTATGACCATTTCATTGTCACCAATACTTCTTTCTCTGTCAAAAAACCAAATGTGCCCATTTCCAGCTATGAGTACGCGGGGCAGGAAGGTGAGTGAGGCTGACTCAGAGCCAGTCTGAGCCGTGACCTCTGCCACACACTTGCAGAAGGGGAGGTCATGGAGACCTTACAGGGCAAACAGATAATGAGAAAGAAGTTGAAATAAATGGCTTCCTAGAAAGAAAAATGTCCGAGGGCTTGACTTAAAATAGTGAACATAATTAAAAAAAGAAATTACAACAAATTTTGGAATCCCTTAAGGTGTCGGTGACGTGGTCAGCTCTAGCACATGTCCACCCACCCTCCCTCCATCCTCTATCGCCAACAGCATAGCAGAAAATGGTTGCGACCAAGAATGGTGTTCGACCTACTCAGTAATGGCTTTATCATGAAAAAAAGTCGAGATAAAACATGTTCTGTGAACTTGAAACTGATTGGCACCTCATTGCACCTAATGCAGAGAGTACTGGAAGGGGGAGTGAGGTCCCCAGCGCTGTTTGCTGGAAGTCCCCTTGCTCGGCAGATGGGATGAGGACACCTGGGTCTGTGCCGAGCCCCTCCGGGTGCTCCCCGTCTTGCAGGGTCTAGCCTTGCCTTTCAAACCTCCTCTTCCCATCTCGGTGCATTGCTGGTGGTGTCAACTGTCACTGCACTGTAAAGAAGAAAAAGGAAACAAGGCAGATTGTCATATAAAACCCAAACAGATGGAGAACCTATTTTTAGAAAACAAACAAATAAAAAGGTTAGGGAAGGAGGGGCTTGCCTGCGAAAGGGGAGATTTTTGTGATGTCTGGCTTACCAGTGCTTGTTATTCCCGGGCAAGTATGGTGGCCAGCTAATGTCAACTGCCTACACCGGATAAAATCGGAGTTTCAGATAAATGGTAAATCCTAGAGATCCCAGAGACAGTGATAACACCTCTGAAGAAAGGCCAGGGCACGCAAGACTCACGTGTGACCCCAATAAGCGTCTTGAGATGAAACTGTTGGTTCAGAGCGGTCACATTTCCAGGCTCAGGTGAATGTTTTCCCACCTCTCAACTTCCCGATGCGCTGGAGAAGGCGGGAGGATTTCCCAAATAACAGGCTATTCATTTCTTCCTGAGAGCGCAGCGCGATGTTTAGCGATCTATCAATCTCCTATTACAGAGCATTATTATATCCTACCCCGCAGGCTTCCCTCGCCTGTGATTTAGCGTGGACCTCTGGCCTCTGCTTCTCATAAAAAGGCTCACAAGAAGCTGCAGCGCTATATTTAGAGCCAGCCTGCCTCCCGGCACCATCTTCACACATGAGAGCACAGTATGATTTGAAGAAAAGTGTTTTCATTTTAAACAGTTTCAGAAGCGGAGTGACCAAAATGTGATATCGTTTTACACCACAACGACAGCACCGCACCGGCTGCTCCTGCTGATGTTGGCTTCTCTGGGTCTCGTCCCTCCTCTGGACATGCTAAAAGTGAGGGGCTGGTAGCCAGGCTTCTCGGGATATAACTGCTGCTGAATTGCAAAGAAGGAAGAGAGGAAGAAAACTAGAGATATTAAAACAAGATGTGCTCTGCTTGTGGAGAATTATCAATTACGCACCAAGTTCCTGTGAACTACAGTGGATTACTTCGTATTTTTCTGATTGGTGATGTTACGTGATTGACCTCACCTCCAAGAAACTGTGTTCTGTCAGAAAAGCAGACACGTTTTCACTGACTTTTGAATAACTCTGAACATTTAAGAGAAATGATACGCATTGCTCTAAATAGATTTCATACCTTGCTAACTTTGAAAGGCTCAATTTTTAAGAGCTTTACACTTCTTTTTTCTTCCAAAAATCAGTGATTTCAAGGTCAAATTTTATTTCCTGTACACATTAAATGAACTCATTCCCTATCAACTAGTTCACTCGTGGCTTCAGGGCTGACCAACGTAATTCTATTTTCACTCTGATCCAGCACACTTATTTTTCATACGCTCAGGTCTCGTTGACTTCAGTGGACACTAAGCATGACCTTAAATTGCTCATGCATTCAAGTCATAGACTGAAGTGAAAGTCCACTCAGTCAAAGTAGGACTCTTGAGGGTCACTTGCATGAACCCTTCCTTATGGAAGAATCAGTGCAAATCTTTGGATGTCATGGAAATAAACCTTTTTTTTTTTTTTTTTTTAGGTTGTTTTATACTGGTGGGGTTTTTTGTTCCATTTGGAAACAAAAGTACAGAGAAAAGTAAAAAGGGTCTGAGAGATCAGGTCACGAGGCTGATTTTGTGAGGTAGTCAACCACTTTTGCAGAACAAAGAACTTTCAAAAAAAATTAAATGTATAGTCAGGAAGCAGCCAAAAAGCTGAAAGCTGAATCTGTGGAACATGACAGAAATGTGATTTCTCACTATAAGGATAAACAACATTTTAGAAAATTTCAATGTAATTGCAAATTCATATATCTTTACTACATCTAACTTGAAATTGCACCTAAAGGAATGACTGTGAAAGATAAACGGGACAAGCACTGGTGGCATGAATTTGAGAAGTTATATTCTTGCCGATGTCCCACGTGCATGTTTATACCAAGGATGCCGTAAATATCCTTCGGAGATGCTGGCTTGTCTGCACAGGCTGCTCTTCCCAGGCTACACAAAATTCATTTACCTTATGTCTTGTTCACTTCCTATCTTCCCAGCCTGAGCGACAAAACCCGACGAGACCAAGAGTCTGCGTGGCTGCACCCTACTCCCAGAGATTAGAGTTGCTCCCCGGATTAGGGATTGTGATTGAGGTTTTGTGGACAACCCCTGGTATTCAGGAGAAATGGCCATAGCTGGAGAACATGAGCTCGTGTGCTTTGTAATCTCGAGACAGCAATGGTGAAACGCAACAGGAGATTGGATAACAGAAGTTATCCCACGTGGTGAAATTTTTCCTGAGATACGCTTACACATGACGGTGAAAAGCAAGACAGACAATCTTGGTCAGCTCGCAGACTTCTTGATAACATGGTCACACTGCGACACTCGGGGCACCTCTCTTGCCTTTGGCCAAGGCCTCTGACGATATCTCAGTCTTCCTGCAGGTACATTCCTGGTGTATGCTCATTATCCAACACTTCACTGCAACAAAAGAAATCAGCAAGGCATAATTACAGGCATAATTACAAGATGTATAATTGTATCTATGTGCCAGGAAAATGGACACCAACGCTGACAGTGGCTGCCTGCTGTTGGGGTACCAGATTTTGTTCTCCTGCCCCAGCTGAAGCCTCAAGCCCTGACATTGTCCTTCTCCTGTCTTGCCAGCTATGTCGACAGGAGTCGGCACTGGCAGGAGTTTCTTCACTCCAGGCTCTGGAGAAGATGATTGCGAGGAGTGTTGCTCATGGCAATCAAGCCATTTTCAACCCATCAGTATAAGCTGTTTTCCTCTAAACTCCTTCAGATCCTCTCCAGGAAGGAACTTCTCACTCGTAGCACTTTTTTCCTCAGTATGCCTAATATTAGTTAGGAACCATGACTTTGGCCGGGATGGGCTGCTTCGAGAATTACCAGCACAGAAGCTGCTGCTTGATATAAACTCCAGGCACCTGGCAGGTTTGTTACCAGACAGAGCACCTTGCAAGACAGTCGGTGCCACGTAGCTGTTTGTAGTGGCCTCTCCAGAGCCTGCTGCTAGTGCATCATCACCACTTCTGCCCTTGGTCTCTAATATTTCATCCCCAAAGCCATTACACAAACAGGGTAATGCTCCTGCTTTGCCCGGGGCTCACATTAAATCACAGTCTTCAAAGACGCCTGGCAATGGATGGATGGGAAACACAACGGGATCGGCCCCTGACCAGACAGGGAGGTGACTGTCCTCCTGAGGTGCAACTATGCTACGGAGGCACAGAGCAGTGACCATGCTTTCCCTGGGATGAATATCCACCCGCCGAGCTGTGTCATATGCACGGACTCTATTTTTTTGTGCCATCTTTAATTCTTTCCTCTCTCCCACTGCTACAGACTGATGCAAGAGGATATTAAATAAAGGCACTACATTTATTTGCTGTTTCAATGTCCAAACACAATGGCAAAAAAACCCAAAGTTTTCACAATTTTTACCTCTTACATGAAAAAAAAATTGTGCTGCTCAGCAATAGGCAGAAAAGAACCTCAGTCTTTGTGTGGTACATGGTGTGGTCCTACGCTCACACTGCCAGTGGCAGCATTTTGTCAAAAACTCATTTTTCAAAGCATATATTCATTCCCTATAGATTAATCTTAAATTTGATGTGCTGAATCTAAAATGACTAATTTGATAAAATTAAGGGGCCAAACAAAAGAGAAGTTGTATGAAAAACAACTTCAAGGAGTGTGCGGGTTAACCTAAGCCATCTCCCACCTTAACGTACAACTTCATTTAGCTCCTAGACATGTAACACCAGCTTGACCTCAATTAAACCCACTTATTCCTATTACACTCCACCTCTGCATTTGGCTCTGTGTTTTACAATGCAAGCTGATCTATTATAAAGAATAATTCCAATTATTCTCTGTGTGTGCCGACGGATTGAAGATGACATATGGCCTGGTGGAGAGCGTTTGGAGGAAAAGGGCTGGATATGGGGAATCTGGAAAAACTGTCTCTATAGTTAAGCGTCGTTATCTCTGCCAAGTTACAGAGCCCAGGCGTGCTGCTCTGACTTTAAATGAGAGGAGTGACTGCCGCAAACTCAAATGTGGGCTTAGAGACAAAGTTGGAACATTCATCACGGTGGTAAACATCTGCCAAGCCTCATGTCTTCAGTGGGTTGCAGGACCAGATCTGTGCCGGGCAGGCATATACCCAATGTTCTGGTTCAAACCGGTGCCGAAACCCAGTGGTACGCTTTGTGAGATCTCCGGGCTGTGCTGCTTTAACGTGTTGCACACTATGTGGCAGTAGAAGGGTTTCCAACCCTTTTGTGTACCCAAAACCAGTGATTAAATGCCGTGTCTGTTAGCAGCACCAGATACATAGCGTAGAGTCCATGAAACTTAATTTTTAAATTTATATGCTTCATAAAAATATTTCACTTTTAGTAATATGTTTTTACATTGATTTTCTCATTAGGTCTTCTGAAACACAGTAACTCTGATGTTGTCCTAACTACAGAAGACATCTTCACCACACAGGCAAATGTAAGTGGCTTTTAGAAAACCACCCCGAAGCAGCTGCTTCTGCATGATATAGAGCAGCCCAGGTCTACCAATAGAGTCATCTGGATTTATGCTGGCTGTAACTCTTGCCCACAATATTTAACTGCTTTTATAAAATATTTAATTATCCTTTTGAATACTTTCCTTGATCTCTGCCCTTTTCTCCTGGGACGGGTTCCCAGGCAGCTGGTGCTGACATGACTTCTGTAAGAATATTAAATGTTTATAGTGATTTTTATATCAGATGATCTCAAAACAGTGGAAAGGCTTAGTCACCTCGCCTTTGAAAGGGAATACGTCCCCCACTCTGCTCAGAAAACGTTATTTACCGCAGGTTTTTCAGGAGAGAACTGAGAATACAGGGAAAATGTAGGCAGAGCCAGTTAATTATTCAAGCGTGGATCTGGCCAGGACAGTGAGATTAACCTCCCTCGTTACTTGAGGGAAGGTGCCATGCGATCCGTAAGTACTGCAGCTCCCCCGAGCTCCTGTTCTGCGTCAGCAGGGTCATTTACACCGGTATGGGCTGGACTCTGGCTGAGGCTAGATGATGCAACGAGCTAAATGTGTGCTTATCCTTCTCCTTTTTCAGCTGCAATTTGCTACTTTGAGTTTAACTAAAGAGCTTTGTTTTTCTTATGACATAAACCAACATCTCACAACCACACGCCATTAAAAGAAGAAATATTTTCCCGCACTGCAGCGTGTGTGTGCAAGTACTAACGGTGCTGGTGATTTTAAAGGCTGTAACAGGCTTCTCTGACCCACGGCCTCCCCGGCTGTTGAGGGGTAGGGGCCCAACGACCGAAGGCAGATAACCAGATGTGTTTCTGATAACAACCGGTTCTGAAGCTCCGAATGAAGGAGGCACTTTGGCACGCGCTGCTCTTTCAATATACATGAATTGAGGGATCTCATGTTAAAGTCGTAATTTATTCTTGGCTTGTTTTGGACAGCTCCAGTTTTCCATAGAGTGTTCCAGCATCCTAAGGAGTCTCTTTGGAACTGAAATGCAATTTGGCACCTTGAACGTCTTCATATTTTATTTAAAAACCTAAAATGCATCTTTATTTTTTATATATGCAGTACATACTGATATGGCAGAATACTGAGAAGAAATTGCTTTCTGTTTTTCAGCAAGGAGATTTTCAGGTAGGGTGTTTATGTGGCTGTGTTTATGTGGGACCTTTTGAACAAGCACAAACCCCTCCCGCAGCTCTCAGGTGGGAACAGTCGCTAACAGTGCCATTGCCAGTTCACCAGGCTCGCCGTGGCCAGTCCCTCACACGGGCATGCTCGCCAGTCAGAAATCGCCGGGAGCATTTTCGTCCTTTGAGATCTCCAGAATATGCCACCACAAAACGTCACAAGCTTTTGTTCTGAAAATGCTGTTGTGTTAATTAATATATGTAATTTGCATCAGAAGGGTGAAATCCCAGCTGAGCTGGAGTCTAACAGCATGTGTGCCATTGGGTTACCTGTGTTGACAACACGGAAATCAATTTTGACAAATGACTTGCTTTCCCAAACCCGTAGCGGTTTAACATTAAAGACGTGGGGAGACAACACACAGCCTCAGCCACAGAGCCTGACCGGGAGGAATCCAACCGGCCATCGCTTTCTGCTCAGAAGCAAACCAATGTGGAACAGCGCAAATGAGTTCTACTTCCAGAGAGAAAACGCTGCACGAATAAGAATCAGAGTTGCTCAGTGAAGATCGATTGAAATACACTTATTTTCTTCCACGCAACCGTGAGTGTTGTAACTCTGTGTACATACATAAACACATGTTTACTACCCTGGATAAACTCATAAATTATTCTTTAACTGCAAGAAACAATTAGATATGAAATCATGGGAAAGTTATTAAATGGGACTGGCTAACGTTTACAGGACGGGCAGAACGTGCTGTGTTGTACTGGTCTGATGTAACAACACATAACACAGCAATAGTTAGAAATCACAGTAAAAATTTCTGTGTGGACAACAGCACATCTGCAGTCTGCAGGCTGAAGAATGCAGTTTAAACTTCACTCCAGCTCCACTGAAGGGCTGATATGCCTTTAGTTACTCAACAACAGCAAGTACGCCATGAACCAAGGGTCTAACCTCCCCCGCAGTTAAACTTCTTAGAACTTACAGAGGGAATTAACTTCAACTTTCCCATCATTGAAAGTGATGGGATTATTTTCAGTCAGCCCCTACCCTGACCTGCAGAGAGCCACGGTTCAGACCTGGCGAGGTGTCTGACTGCCCATGCCTTACAGTTGCGTTGGAAGCCCGGACACTGTACACACGGAGAAGAGCCCCAGAGCACCCAGTTGGTCTTAAAATGGGTGGATAGTCCTGCTTTTGAAGATGTGTTTTGGAAGAGGCTTCCAGAGCAGCTGGGGAGATCTGCATGTGTGAGCCCTTCAGAAGGGACCCAGGATGGGGCTCCAGCTCCCCACTCAGCAGTGCTGCAGTCCGGCTTTATAAAAGTGAAGCAAAAATTCTGAGTTTAAAACGACTCTGCAGCCATTAAAATGCTGTTTCATGAGGTGTCTTTGCCAGGTTTATACCAATAAATAACCTATACAATGCCGTACTGCGCCTAAGAGAAATTTCACTATATTATTTTTAAAATTTAGAGTTTCCACTCCATCCTGTGCATACACGTGTTATGCAGCTCTTGGAGTAAATCAGGCAGGGAAAATGTAGTTCAGTCAAGGACGTGTTCTTACGTTTTAACGTCTCTCATTTTCCTGGTTCTCATCCTCTCCTCATGTTCTCTCTAATATTTTTCCTACTCTTATGCCTTTCACTTTCAGGAAGGACTAATTTAGCTCAGTAACACTCCTGTAAAGTGAGAGAGAGGAAAAATGAGAAAGCCAGTCATAAAGATGGAGTAACAGACATTCACTGTGTAATGGCTGTACTTAAGACGTACTTAAAGACAATGGGCAGCTCCTTCATTACTGTGTTATTGCTCCTTACAGCAAAGTTACCCCATCATTGGCAAATAAATCCCAGAGTCCCGTTGTATAATGACTATGATTTTTCTTTCATGAATATCGCAAAAATACCCTAAAAAGCTATGAAAAATTTTGACCAAATCTGCAAATAGCAAAGAAATTCTACATCCAAGGCTAGTAACTTCTCTTCTTGGAAATATCAAGAGATCTCAAGGGCTTTTACTCGACACTGCAGTGTTTGCCAAAGGACAGGGAATTAGAGATGGAGTGGTGGCTTAAGGATTGAGCATTTTGCTTTGATCTGTTCCAATTTATCCCGTCTCTTATTTCAGTTTCTTGTTCATTTTTAATTTAAATGTGTGCTTGACAGAGGTGTTAAAAATGTCATATAAATAAATTGTCACTGATAGATTTTAAAATTTATGTTTGCTTTAGAGGAACTGCTGGCAGGCTCTAGGATGTGCTAACATTTGTCTCTCTCTTGAAATCAATCAGCAATCACAGTGAAAAACTGGGACCTTCCACATCATTAAGGATTAGCCCAGCTCTGCTCCCACTGGGGAAGAACATTCGTGTTGACTGCGGGGTCAAAGGTAGGATGTCAATGAAGGCTTGTGAAAACCTGAACTTTAGGGCTGTTATATGGCGTTTCCATGCGAGACGCCTCCATCCATCCTTCTCCAGGTGCTGGTGGGGTTTCTCCCAGCAGAGTGGAGAGCAAGGTCAACCCAGCAAGTCTGTGGCTGGTGCTCAGGACCAGAGCCCTGCTCAGCCCGCCACTGCAACTCAGGAGGAAGGTCCATCCTTCCCAGTATTCCTACACTTACTGATGGAATTTCCTTCCGTGAACTTGCTCACTCACTCTCCGGACAAAACCTGTAACAATGACAGAATCCTGCAGTAACTTTAAATCTACTCTGGATAATGGTGTGATTTTTCGTAGTACAAGTTACGCGCTGGGAGAATAAGTTGGATGTTGTGTACGTGCATTATCCAAAAGGCACAAGAGCTTCACAGGTCAGGTTTGGGCGCCAGGAGGAATTGCAAAGCTCAAGTTATCCCAGAGTCAAACATCTCTACCTTGGCGATGAGGGATGGGGATGGGTGGCAGGAGGGAGCATCTCTTCTCTGGGGGAAATCTGTCTGGCTGCTGCCTGCTGTGGCTGCGGGCGATGCTGCCATCAGCACTGGGGCACACTCCGATGATTAATGATCAAAAATCACTTCTCACCACTCCTCTGCTGACACTGCTTCACTCACTGATCACTAATCTTCCATGATACTGCAAAAGCTTGCAAATTTCAAAGCAAATTTTATATTTAAAAGAAAAAGCACAAGAAGGGAACATACAAAAGTAGAGCCCGGGAAGGATGATGTTTGGGCTATGACGGATGAAATGAAGCTCCCATTTTCATTGCAAATGGTTGGACATACGGACTAGAATTGGGGAACTTTTAAGCAGAGTTTTCAGCTGTATCTCACCACAGCAGTTAGTATAGCTGAAATGCCTGACAAATGAAAAATGTGATTCTCACAACTGCAAGGTCACCAGCAATTGGGAGTTTGCATATATTTACATATACTTTCCTCCTTCTCTGTGAAGAAAATGTGTCAACACAGAGGTGATTTTTGCGAAGAGTTGAAGTGTGTTACTCCTGGAGAAGGATGAGCCTCAGGCAGAGATGTCTCCAGCAGCAAGGTAAGGCGATGGGGAGGAATTCTGATGCTCTTGGTCACAGAACAAAGACAGAGCAAACCTTGGCCACAAAGACCTGGGCAAGGCCAAAAGTCCAAAAACCCAAAGGCAGCTTGATTCAAATGGTAACAAATGCTCCCCATCCCTGTTTATCTTCTTGCCACTGGGCCCTGCTCCAGTTACAGGCTAGGTGGGAAAAAGGACAAAAAGAAATATAGGTTATGGCCTTATTACCTTAGAACATGGGGTGGGAAGTGAGAACCTGCACGTTGGTCTCCTGTAGCTCCAACAGCTGGTGAAGAGGACAAGGGGTGTGATGCTCCTGCTCTCCCTTCCAGGCCTTATGAGAGAGAAAACGGGACATCTAGCCCTATGTGGGGTGTTATTTCACCATCTTAAAACATGTGCATGTGTTCAAACTTCGAAATGGCAAAGTGTACGTGCACACCGCAATAGCTCGGTGGGAGCCTGGGAGGAGGCGGGAGCCTGGGAGGCCGTGCTCTGGCTGGCAGGAGTGTAACCTACCACATTGGCGGTATCTCCTTGTCAGCATCCACGCGTTTTGACTTAACTAACACAAATACAGGAAGGCCCCATGTCAGAAACAAAGTAAGCTTGTCAGATCCTGGCAAATGTCCTGAAATCTGGCTCTGGATGCATGCACAGGGGAACGGTCTATTGGCAGTTCGTAGGAGCCTTGTCAGCAGGGCTCCCGTGAAACGCGGTCCGGGGTACGCGCTGCAGTGGAGCTAGCTCCTCAGATGTGTCCTCCCAGCCCCTGCCCCCACGGATGGCTGCTCCATCAAAAACCTCTCCAATCTGCGGGCCCAGATAGGAGATTCTGCTTGTCTGCATGGGATCTCAGATGTGACACCTCCCTGAGGGGTAAAAAGGTACAGGCTGGTGTGTGGAAAAGTGGCTTGAATAAGAATTATGAAAGTATTTGAAAGTGCCAGGGGAAGCTGCTGGCATGGTCTCTATCCAAACGCCTTTTAGTCCAAATCATAACGAAATGTAAAAGAAAAGAAATGAGAAAATTTGAGAAGCGCAATTTGCCTATTGCTTTGTAGTGCATATCTACAATTGCTTAGCACCATTCTATTAGTTACATGGGAATGTGAGTGTGCATGTATTTTACCTGGTTACTGTTATTTCTAGCAGAAGACAGCCCTGCCACACGCAGAATCTGCCGGTCCCAAATGGTCATTATTAGCAGATCAAATCCCAGCACTATGAGGAACATATTAACACCACAATTTTCAGGTACAGCTCTAATAACACTTGCTGAAAGACAGTGCAGCACGCAGAGCTACAGAGTGCTGCTGCTAATGCCCAGAAAAACTGCTTCCCAAATTGTTTTATGGAATATTCATCACTCTGTGGAAATAGTGCGGCTCTCAGAATATTACTGTCCACCTTTTGCTTTTGACCTTCTCCAGGCAGGGTGGTTTGTTTACGTCGCTCTGGATCTCCAGGCACCCGCATTGACCACAGACTGGCTGACCAGGTTTTGCAGCACGTGAGGTGTCTGCAGGATAGAGCCCATCTGAGTTATAGTTGAATGCCTGCAGTCCAGTCAAAGAACAGTAAAACGGCACCATGTGATACCTGGACAGAGCTGCACAGACCAGTGTACGGACTGCACGCCAAAAATAAAGTAAAAGAAAAAGTAAAGTGGAGCAGAAGTGGTAAAACCAGTTTTAGACGCTATCTGAACTGGAAGCTCCTAAGTCAGACCTCTCCCCATGTTCCCTCACTGGAGAGGGGGAGAGGCTCTTTCCTTGCTTTCCAGCTGTGCGTCCTCTGGGCTGCCTCACCCCCACGTCCCCTGTGCGCCTGCCCAGCTGATGTAGCTGTCACCGGCCAGGCTTAGCGTGAGGTGGCTGCTGGTTCCTGCTGTCCCCGTGAGGCACAGTGGGTGCTACATCCCGGCCCCATCCCTGTTCCCAGCCCCGGCATCCCGCTGGCAGCGGCACAGACAGGGACAGATCCTCCTCCCACTCTGTCACTTCAAAGTCTTTCTCTGGGCAGGGTTTGTGTGAATGCAGAATTCCTCTCCAGCTAACAGGGCCCACGCAGTGCCACGAGATGTCCTCGAGCTGTCCTACCTTTCTCGGCACCGTGGATTGGTGTCCCCACAGTTCTCACACACCCACCAGCTGCCCCTGCGCTGTGCCTGGCCATGCGGCTGCATGTGGGACCTTCGACACACCCTGTGATGTGTTGCACATCTTATTTTCTTTCCCTTGAAATTCATTCACTTTAGAAGTTCAATTTCCTGGCAACTCTTTCAGCTTCTGCAGATTTACGCTGTGGGTGAATTTAGTGCTAGCGGCAGAGATCCCCGAGCTCTGCTTGCACCTGGGATGCCATGGGCAGGGGCCAGGAAGGCTTCCCACGCACTTCTGCGTGACGGAGCTGCCGCGTGCCTGCGATTTGGCTTCCACAGCTCCCTGGCACCAGGGCTGGCAACTGGGCCGGTGGATGTGTGTGCAATCCGAGCAAAAGGGAAGGACCAGGCCACCACACGAATTTTCAGCTGCGATCAAGATCAAGACCTGAGCACACCTCTTCAGAGACAAAGGGCAACTGTCCGCCATCACTGTGGTATCCAGCCTCTATCGCTTGGTAATTAATATTGTTCAACTGTCCACCAATTAGTTGCTGCTAAATTGTTGCAGACTATTTGCATTCCGTATCTGCAATCCAAATCCAGCGCTACTGTGCAGTTTTTCCATACGTACACCCATCAGTGTGAGTGCTCACTGAACTGGCAGAAAGGGCTGATTGACAGCTGCCCATCAAAGACGTTGCCTGTAATTCATCTGTTGCAGCGAATAACTCATGCTGGAGTTCTCCAGAGGTTTTCATAAAGTATGAAAGGATTTTATTCTTACTAGGCTCCTTTTATGTGTCTGTGGGAATAACTCTCTAACGTCTTGAAAAGTCAAAACCAAAACAATTCCCTGCCTTAAAAAAACTCTGTGAAAAATATGATTCTTTCTCTCTGAAGTGCTGGTAGGCCACGGTTGAAAACTGCAGTGCTCATGGTATGGCTGTGAATGCAGTTGTCGTGGAGGGGGGGCTGGTTTTTTCTCACAACACTAGCTGCTAGTTGAAGTACAATGGTCCACGATTCCCTGTTTTTGGTTAAACAGCAAGTGAAAAGCAGTGCCTTTGCAACAGTTAGAGAGTTTTTTCTTCAACTGATTGAACATCTGGAGGGCTTTCCTGTTAAACAGGATCGGGTAGTTGTTTCCAGAGTTGTACAACGGCACAGCAGTATGTAAAACACGATGAGTATTTTTGGCTGGGTATGTAATATTTTAGATATTAGGAACCTTCAGAGAGAGCTTTACAGATAACAGCTGCACGTCCGGAGTGACAACTGGAGGATGGATGCTCTGAACAGCTGAATTCTTACCTCCGCATTCCCACTGATTTATTCCGGTGTCTCTGGGCGTGGCACTAAGCACGCTTTCCTTGACTTGTTGAACAAAAATCTACCTTGACGGAAAACCTCGTATGAAAGGAAAGCAATGTCTGTGGATCTGATCTCATGTAAACCTTTGGAACCCGAAGAAATATTAATATAGAGGCACTTGAGTTGTCTGTTTTGTTTTCTCTGGATACAGAGGCAAAAAATATTTAAATAGCAAATGTTTGAGTTCACCGAGGAATAATAAATCTACATGCTAGATGAAATCTCCCTTTCTTCCCAAAAGCTGTAGGCAGAGCGTTTCGTATGTTTTACACATCACTGGGTGACACCCGTTGAAGTTGTTCAGAATGATGTGGCGTCAGGCAATATACACCGTGATTTATTTATACTTCTTTCTCTTGGTGTTGAGTTTCATACGAGCCTTTATATAATGTCTTGATCGTGACTTGGTTAAAAAAGCAAAGGCATGGCTCTGGAGGAGTTGCAGTGGGGGTCCGGGGAATACCACTGGCCTCAGAGCAGGAGGGCACTCTCCGCTGCAACCACTGCTCTCCCGAGCAGCCAAGAGACCAACTGCTGGACCGTGGGGCAATGGCGGGGAGGTTGGCCAAGGACAAGATGAAACCGGGTTGAGGTTGTTGTACGGAAAATGCAAATGGAAGAGTAGGCTGAAAAGGTGAGTGCAGAGTGTGTGACAGAGAAGGGAAGTCCTGAGCGCTCCAGGGCCCCGGGGTGGTGGGGATCCACAGCGCAGGGCACAGCAACCTCCTTGGCACTATGTAATGCACTGGAAATGCTAAACAGACCTTTGTGCCCCAGCTGGGCATTGCTCCCTTGTGATCGCTGAGCCCATAACTCAGTTCTGGGCCGTTTCAGCTGCTCGTTATCCTGGTCAATCAGATCGTAACACAGGTGATTTGAATGCTCATCCAGTCCAAGCCATTATATAAATTATTTTCTAATATTATCCCAGACAGAAATACAGCAGCATATAAAGAAACGTGGATGCTTTGCATGAGAGGGTCATGATAGATAAAAATGATAATAGGTACTGTAGTGCCATAATCAAAGTCTAATTGTCTCATTAATTAAGAGCAATATTCAGTTATGTATTGGGTCCTAGAGTGATTATGACTCAAATGCCTACTAAAACGCATGGATTTATCTTCTGGCTTGCAGTTTTCAGCCAGGCAAAGCATTTGGTGGAGGTCAAACAGTTCAATTGCTGCTTTAAAATGTAGTTGAACTTTAGGCATGAATAATCATTGATCTGCCGCTCGGCTCGCCAGCCCTCGGACGCAGCACAGCCGTCACGGTGGCTGTAATTGCTGTCAGCAGGGAAACCTCCTTGCTCCCAGGGCCACATCCTGGCACCCAGTCACCAAAAAGCTGGGCCAGGGATGAGCAACTGGGGCACCTCAGGGGGTCCTGGACCACTCGCCATTCCTTCATCCACCGTTCACAGACAGTTGTTTAAGTGCAAACTCCTAAAGTGTCTCGTACCGCCCCCCGCTCCCAGTTTTCTGACACCAATCAGGCTAATTTTCAAAATTTCCCTGCCAGATACAAACCGCTGGTTACACTGGCTGTTCTGGGGTAATTAGATCAAGATTCAAGAAATTTGCTGTAGGGCCTGAACTCAGATCATCCTTCATAAGTCTCTGTGCTAGGCCTGTCTTTAAATTAGATTATAATGAGCTTGGCAGCACTATTAATAATACAGCAAATCATGGGAGAGTATGGTTTTATTTCATTGGTATAATGTGCACAATTGTGCTGCTTTTGCTCATGCTAAGTAGGTGACTGCCGCATGTTTCTGCCTTTTTTAATCATAAAAAATCAAATTGCAGGATACATGAGTTTCTAAAAACTAAAAATACTTGAGCTCCTTTACAGTAATAAAACGGGATTTTAACACAGGAAGTTTAATAAATTATTTCAGGACGGCATTATTTAGTTTAAATACCACTAGGGTCCTACTTCTGGAGGTTATTTTATTTAAACTTTGCAGTTTTGGGGTTTAATAAACGAGCATTTGCCTCACTCAGGTGGGGCGAGGTGAGCCGGGGCGTGGCGGGGTGGTGGCTGTGCAGGCCTGGGGCGGCTGGCTGCCCTCCGCTGCCCGCGGGCCGGCTGCAGGCCGGGCCGCCCCGCTCCCAGGCCCGGGGAACGCCATGTCCACCTCTGCCCAGAGAAATGGCTGCGGCCCCACGGGCCCAGCCGAGCCAGGGCCGCCCGGCTACCGAGGGGATGGGGATGGGGGCCCTGCGGCCCTCACCCCGCTGCCAGCCCTGCCCTGGGAAGTCGGGCCTGGTAGGGCCCTGGCCTCTCCCGTGCCCTCGCCGCAGAGGGGTAGCGATATTCATACTTATTTTCCCCATGGTTCAGCGCACACCAGGCCAAAAAAGGATTTTGATTTACATCTGTGTTTCTGTGAGATTTCCCCCACCACAGGACGATGGATTAGAGGAGGAAGAAGGGGCAAAGGAGAAAACCACAACTCTGTGATTTTGTCACCATCTGCACACTTTATGTTGTTTCTGGGCCGATAAGGAGCGCAGAGTCACGTTCGCCTGCGTGTGGCCACGCGAGCGGATACACCGCAGCAAGGGACATCGCTGGAGAGGATGGGGCTGGGACCGCTTTTCATGAGGGAGGACGTGTCAGGCTGCAGAAAGCTATTGGGGCTCCTTAATGAGACTGCTTTTAAATTTTGATGAATTACTTTGGCATAGAGAGAGGGAGTACACTGAGGAAATTTGCTGATGAGGCAGAGTGGAGAGAGATCGTCGATACAGGAGGGGGCTGGACTGTCGCACAGATTGAACAAGATGACCTTAAACACTGGAGTAACGTAATTGGGATGAAGCTTAATACGCAGGAACACACACCTGGGGTCTGAGCACAGGCACGGAGCCACAAGCAGCAGGAGGAGAGGGGGAGGAGCGCGCCGGCCCCGTGAGAGGCTCTCATTGTCCTCGAGGATGAGCATCGCCCACGCCTCGCCCCAGCGCCGGGCTGCGGGATCTCACTGCCGCTGGAGGATGGGGGACGCAGAGCTTTGCTGGGAATACGTCTCTGTAGGTTCAAGAGGACAGGCGGCAGGCACGTTGTTTGCAGCATACGGCTTCATTAGCGATGATTGGCTTGACTAGCAGTGCAGGGGTCAGCTGCAAATCCGTAACCAATTCTGATTAGCATCATGTGTCTTGTTTTACGTACTATGTTCTATAGATAGAAAGGAAATATAAATGGCATTGGTACCTCTTTTTTTTAACTTTATTTTAATTAAAACATTTGAAAGGTGTGAAGTTTCATTGGATTTCAACTTGCTGGAGCAGTTGAGAAGACGGTACCGTTTCACAGGCTGTTTCAGTCAGCCTGAATCCAAGTTGCTGCTGGAGACTGAATCCCACTTCCTACTCCCATTAGAGAATGCCTGTTTCTCATTGCTTTTCTCCTGATAAAAATGTCCAAAGGAGACACAGAACATAAACAGGAATGCTCTTGTTTCTACCCTTCTGTAAAGAACAAATGTAAATTAAAAAAAATCAAGCATTTGCATGTCATGGAAGACAGAGATCACCACATGCTCTCTGTTTGTGCTAGGAGATTTGTGCAGAGCCGCGGTTCTCGACCGGGTGGTGTGTCTGAACAGGGAGTCAGCAGAGGAGGAGCTGCAACCAGGTCAGTGCGGCTGGTCCAAATTTGGAGCCAGCAGCTGAGGAGAGAGGCTGAAGACACCAGACCTGTGAATCTTGTGTTCTCGGTCATTCTCAGTGAGGGTCACAGAAGAGGCTCGGATGAGTCCTTCGGTATTTCAAATATCACAACCAGAAACCTCCTCCTAAGTATCTGAAATGACATAAACACCAGCAGAGGAGATCTTGCTGTTTCCTTTTTCTCACGTACAGGGATAAATATAGATTCAGTGAGGGTGAGAGACAGTAAATTAAAATTCCAAAAGGAAATGTTTCTTTGCAAGTTGTGCTGTTCATTGCTATGAGAAAACGTTGAGAGCATCCAGTACCAAAGACAGGATACTGATCCTGTCAGATATGGGACCAGTCTGAGAGCTAGGGCTATTTGGAAAACACAAAAGCTTCTCACACCCAAGACAGGACTCTGGGCCAAAGCAGGCAAACGTCAGCAGTAACCCACCCCTCCAAGGAGCGAGGGCTTTGGGCCAGCATGCGGGTCCAGCTGCCGTCGCTTCCCGCAGCAGCACAGCACTCGAATGAGGATGAGGCAGAGCAATGTCCTAATGCACATGCAGGGCAGCTTTCAGCTCTGTCCCCGCTATACTTTTATCTTACCTTTCATCATAGAGCCAGTAAAAAGATAACTTGGTCTTTCACAGCTTGACCTGAATCTGCAAGACTGGCAGGAGTATACATCTTCTGATTTCCACTCCGAACGATTTGATATGCAGCTCTGAGAGAGTCTAAAAAAAGAATCCTTTCATCTTCGTTTCCTGAACTCGTTTTTTTTTATCATATTCTAAATTCTCAGATAAAACCCCAGACGATTTTATTGGATTAAGACTGACCACGACCAACCCAGAGTGTCTCCCCATGACATTAATACACTCGTAATTGATATATTCGGTCAGTGTTTTTCTCATCAAGCCGAGATCACTGTACGTACTCGGGTGCAGACTATCTCATTACATCTCGCTACACGCATATGTACACAGGTATGTGTTTATCTCTGGTGGCAAAATCTAGCAGAACAGTAAATTATACTTCTCACTAGGGAGCAAATCTACCCACAGTATTATGTTCTAGGATTGCTCTCCCGCAAAAGCGAAGCGTGGCCCAAGCCCAAGCCATCCAAGAGGACGCGAGAGCCCAGTCGCAGGAGGTGTCGACCGAGCAGTGCACCCACCACGTCCCCACGCTGGTGCTGGCTGCCAGGCACGTGCTGGAACGCAGCTGGGGGCGGTTTCCGCGCTAACCCAAACAGTCATAAGCATTAATATAAGCTGTTAACTGCGGTCTGGCAGCTCATTTTTTAAAAATCAACTGCTGTATGTAATTAAATGAGAAACTAACCCATGACAGTGTATGTTTCCTGACTGTCCTGGTAACTAGGGCTAACACATCACATTGACCTATTTCTACTTTATTTTCAGAACTTCGAGAAAGCCAGATGCCTTGTCTACCCAAAATGGTCCTGATGGCCAGGGATTCTCTGCCCAGCTAAAAATGTCGTGTTCAGCCCCCTCAGAATAAATAAATTACATATCTGAAGGAAAACTAAAACTCTGGGGAAAAAAGAAAGTATGATAAAAAGGAGAAAAGTATGATTAAAAAGTATGATAAAATCAGGATAAAAAGTTCTTAATTCAACTCTGCCAGGCAGGGGGTGGATGTAATTTTCACTTTAAATAGATTCTAGCTCTAGCTTTTATTCTACTATTTAAGAACAGGGATAATTACTATAGTAACCTTGCAGCCTAATAGTACTCACTGCCTGCGAAAGGAATCAACCCTACAATTACACTTGGGGTGGAATAGGGAACTTCTTCTTGCAAGCAAGTGTGTCAATATTTTGTTCGATAGGTAGATTATTGTCGCTACTTCATGGGCGAAGAACTGGGAAGGTAAGTGTGCTTTTTAATCGGTGACACATCTAGCAGGGTCTAAAAAGAACCTTTTAAAAATACATTATTCCTGGGTTGCTTTGACATGACTGACTTAATGGCGCACACATCTTCCCAGTCATAACTCAGAGTATGAGACTTGGAAATCAAACTTACCTTGCCTGGGAATTGTTCCTCCTTCTTTTGCTCCTGCCAGCATGAAGTGGAGCTCTGCACATGTACGGGGACAGGAATACAACAGCCTCATGAGTTGTCAGCATTATGTGGACCTGTTACACAACAGAGAAGTCTTTTCTGAAGAACCTAAGAAGATCTTTCTCCAAAGCACGCACAGGTCTGGTTCACACATCACCTGCCTCAGCGAGGCAGCTGGGTTTTCTCAGGTTGAGAGGACAGCTGGTGCTTCTCCTTTTGCGCCAGGTCTATGGCTGGAGTCTGGATCCGGAGTTCCTCAGGGTAGATAGAAATGCTCGTGTTGATTGCGAGGAGTTTTTGGGTCATCTCTTATTATCTCCAGTGTGGGAAGGATTTGGGGATTAATCACAGTGCCTTCTCTTCCTTGTCAGCTGAGAAACAAAGACCCAGAGGCAGGGAGGGGAAAGAGCTCCTTTCTGACCTTTGCTGGTAATTAATCATGAAGTGTGAGAATTTGTTTGCCCGCAACCTTGAACAGTGATTGCAAGTGATCACCTACAGATAGGCTTGGGGTCTTTTTTCCTTCCTTTTTTACTCAGTTAATAATTTTTCTAGCTAACTCTGGCAGTTGAAATTACACTTGACTTGAGCTTCTTGGATCTCCGCAGTACTGGAAACCAAAGAAAATTAAAGGATAGTGAATTTTGCATAATTTCACTCATACTAAGAATTTCCAATTAGCCAGGCATAAATTGATCCTCTTTGCTTTAATATCTGGGGCTTTTTTTCCCTTGCATACAGATAACAGCTGAGTTTTAATTCATTTTAATTCTATTACCATACATAACCATCATGCACTGTGATAAGTATCTCTCCTGTACACAAATGCCTTTGAGAACTACCCATCAAGTACTTATTTAACCTCATTGTCGATGGAAATAATAGCATTTACTGTATGTATTTATTTTGCCTCATTTATAGAGCAAATTAACTTTTTTACACAAACAGACCGATATTTCTTTTTCCGTTGACATTCTTCCCAGCAAGGCTCCACTTTCTGAGTTGCATTCCCTTAAGGTTTTCTACATCTCTCTTAGCATACCACTCAGCACTTGCAATCAGATTTTTGTTCTCAGTATTATTACTAAATACCTTAAAATGTGTCAGAAAATTTTACTAAGGTGAATGGAATTGGATACGTAGAGGAAATGCAGTATATTTAAATTACGATGTGGATGAAAATTATATCTTTTTTGAAAAAAAGCTAAGTTACTACCTATAAACATGTGTGCTGCATTATATATGCTACATAATGCTAGAAAGAATAAAAGATTTTTTATTGTTATTTTCCAGCTCTTTGTGACAGCCTTTTTAGGTGTCTTGCTGAAAAATTATGCAAGCTAAACCCAAGTACCCTAAAGAATCCCCTGATGCAAGTGGATATTTTTTGCTATGGAAATAAATCGACTGCAGTTGTTAGTAACTGCAGACTACTGATAAAAACAAGACCGAATTTCTGAGAGTAGAGGACATCTACGTGACATGCACGTGGAGTTCATCAGGCTCCAGGAGGACACTAACCAGAGGTGCAATAAGTGGGATTTGCACTGGTTCTCATGTCTGAAGGTAAAGAAACGGTTCTGAGCTGTGCCAGAGGCTCGTGGTCCTGGTCCTGGTGGGGGTCCTGGTACTGACCAGCTGTTGCCACTGGTGGGGGTCACTGCAGACATCCTCTCGAGATGCTGCCACGTCCGGCTGACGCTGGAGATAATCGTCTGTCTGAGCAGCAGCGGAGGGTCAGAAGATGGCCATCCACCCGCATGTCCCCGTGGGGACCAGCGTCACCCAGCACAGCCAGGATGGCATGAGCCTTCAGATGTGAGAAAAGTCCTTCTGAATCATTCCAACCAGGTGAAAACCGATGGCATGCTCCTCTGTCTGCCTCGCAATACTCGCTCGCCTCGGTGGCTTTTCAGGCGGTGCCGCTGCTGTACGGAACGTCCCGGCCCATTTTTTTGCAGCCAGGCAGGATGGCATCACCTCAGCGCGCTGCGCTGTGTTGTGCAGCGTTAAGGAGGGAGGGGCCCTTTGGAAGAAAATACTGTTTTCATTTACTAACATAATCCACTCACATTCGGCAAAGTTTGTGTTTGCACTCAGGGAGATCGTCACCGACCCTCGTGATTAATACCTTGCAATCACGGGACTAGCCTTTCCTAGATGCCAAAGGAGCTGATGACAGCAAATTAGTTAATTATAGATCTAATTAAAATATTAATATCTTCCGTGTCGGTAGTGGATGCACTTGTGTTCCGGTTTCACCATTATCGCCCCGAGCCGCGTGCAGCTCCAGCTGCCACAAACGGCACCTCCAAGGCCTGCGGCGGGGGGTGGGCCAGGAGCACACCTTGAACGCCCGATGTTTTACAGCGTTTGGGGAAGAACCTCTTCCCCACAGAGCTGGAATTGGCAGCTTGGGCAGTGAAATGAAAAAGGCATCTCTGGGGTTTTGGCGGTAGAATGGGAAAAGTCTTCGCATGTAACAGTAGATTCCAGCTGTACCTGAAATAACACCTAAAACCACTGAAATGCTGCTGGACGAAGAGGATAAATGCACATACTCGGAGCAGGTACGTACCCAGCAGGACGTAATCCAGCCAGCATCTTCTGGGAGATGGGAGAGATTAGGCCATCTGAATGTCGTCTTTTTTGGAGACCAAACCCGTTCAGCTTTGTCCTGGTGGTGTAACGTTTTCTCGGCTTGTTCTCTGTGCTGTCCCTAAGGGAAAAGAGCGGAATACAGATAAGAACAAAACACACCATTCCTGCAATGTGCATTTCTACCTCTTTTGTTTCCCTACCCGCTCTCTATGGTTACTGAAACAGGGTGGTTTTTTCCTCTTTCCATTTAAAATTTAAAAGTTTGAGAAGTTTTTTCTGCACATAATTAAGCATTCCTGGGTCTTCACCTCTTGTCACAGAAAAAACAAAATGGAAAATCTAACCATATGGAGGAGGCAGTAATAACAGGATAAAATACTGTTGACCTCTGATCACTTTCACTTGAAATTAGCATTTATTTTTTTTTCTTGTTTGATGCACTGTCATTACAGGGTATGTATGTGTTTTAGTATTTTTATTAATAAACATGGTAATTTAGCAACCAGGTTAATGGCAGTTTTAATGAGAAAAAACATTAATTGGGCAGGCTGGGGGATCTCTGGGTGGCTGGGGTTTTTTAACTTAGAATCTCACTCACCCTCTCCTCGAAAATACGCAGCATATGTGCCACGGGTTGGGAGTTTGTTTAAATGTTGACAGTTAATGCACACAGCTTGTACTATTTTGTTTCGTTTCACAGAGCCTTTTGCACAAACGCAGATTCATGCCGCCCCAGCCGCGGGATTTACAGATTGCTAAATCTTAAAAGGTTTGCGTAAACAGACGTCTTGCTATTGATAAGACAGACAATGTGACCATCTGTCTTTCTTCTGCAGCCAAATGAAAATGACATGAAGTATGAGTCTTGTCATTTAACAACTAGTGGTTTCCCAGCTCCTGTTACCATTAACTCGAGCTCTCGTGCTGCAGGGCGCTGCTGGGCGGGCGGCCGCTCTCATGGCCGTGCCCGGACTGTCCTGGAGAAGGGCACCAGCGCAGGGGCTCCGGTCCGTGGGCCAGTGCAGACCACGCCAGCTTTGCCGCTCCTCCTCGGCCTCCCCCAGATGACCATTGCTCAGCAGCTTTCTCCCACCAGCGCTAGCAGCATCTCCAACACGCACCAGAAAAGCGGTTGCTGGGAGCGAACCGGCGCACAGCGTGCGGTGGCGGTAGATTGGAGCGCGTGTTTTGATTACAGGCTGAAGGTCGGGCTGCATCTGTCCCTGCCGCTTTCCTCCAGCTCCGCAGCCAACCTCTCTGCGCATTGCCCATCTCGCTCCACGCGCTCGTTTTCGACGGCGCGTGCTAATTGCGCTGGCTGCCGTTCAAGAGCAGATCAGGGCGGCCGGGAGGACCCGGCTGGTCTCTGGGAGGCACAGGCCCCAGCCCGGCTTTCCGCTCGCGGAGCCAGCAGCCAGCCCATTCCACCCCAGACACCTTTGTGTTCAAAAGGCAGCTGAAAGCAAACAAACAACAAATCTCCCCAGCACGCAGATTCATGGAGCTGTTTGTCCTCGAGAGACGCTGAACAGACAGCAGCAAGTCAGATTTGCCGACAGAAAGCAGGTTTTCTCCAGCGGCACAGGAAATCACCAGCTATTTAAACCAGTTTGCAAAACGAGCAGATTTATGGTGATTGTGTGATAACAACCGACAGTTTACACTGTGCAGCAGTTTCTACAATATTGTCTTCATGCTGCCACCAGAACATCACAGACAATAATGGTGTTTTCAGGCTCTCCATAAATCTTGCAAGGCTAATAAAATGAAACTGAAAATTTACCACACACACAGCAATTCTGAGCTTGCCTCCAAATTGGTGAGCGTTTTTTATTCTCCAAGTATTGCTGTACACATGAAATGCCATGGATCTGTGTTCAGACTACCTGTCATCACATAGAGGAGGTGGAAAGACCATTCTTCTCCTCTTCTTCCTCGTTATGAGCTGATCTATGTGTTTTTGTAATTGAGTAGGTGCATTGTGCTGTCAAGTTACCCAAACACTGACTGCACCGTTGCATGAGACAGCAGAAGTGTCCCCATTTTAATAATAATAATAATAATAATAGTAGTAACAGTAATAGTAATGATGGGCTTTCTACAGGTCCTCTCATTCAGATTCGCAATATCAGCGCTGGCGCTGGCCAAGGGTCCAACCCCTACACACACCAAGCACCTGCAGCCCCTGTGCCCTTAACAGAGAGTTACGGGTTCTTGGAGGAAAAACCCTACAAAATGACTGCTATCTCCAGCTCCGGATGCTCGGAGCAATTGCCTTCCTGTACACCCAGGAGCGGGTCACGGCTATGCCCGTAGCTCCTGGGGCAGTGATGGGAGTGAGCAGCAGCCGTCTCCGCAAAGCACGTGAGGCTTGGACACCACGTGGCACCAGGCAGTCCCTTCCAGACTCCTGATTTATATCATCAAAACCTGCCTTGAACAGTTTGCTAACTTGTCTTTTGTCTCACAAAGAAAACAGCACACTGTTATACATGCTCTACCCCCACAGGTTGCCACCGACTGATTTATTAATGTGCCGGCTCCTTCGGTCACATTATTCAAGAAGAAGAGGTGCTTATCCCCCACGTTGTGCCCCACAGACAGTGGACATGCAGGTAGTCCATGGCCAGCTCTTGCTCCCAGGAAATATCAAAGAAAAAGATGTGTCTTTGAACCCCACCTGTTTCCTGAGCTAAGGCGCTGTCGTTGCTCTGGGGTGCAGAGGGCAGATGCAGGCAGAGCGTGCACCGCCCCTCTAAAGCCGGCCCCTTTGCCATGGTCCTAGCACCATGCTACCACCTTCCTTCATGTTGCAGCCCAACAGTTAGAAGACACACTCTAGAAGAAGGATCTCTTAGTTCAACATCTTCATCAATCTGAAGCTTGACCCACATCCTCCATTTCTGTGCACAGCGCCCAAGGTCGTCTGTGACTCTAAGGACTGGGGGAATGGAGGAAATCACAAACTCTTCTCGTCTTGTTGAGGCCTGGAAACAAAATTGGTGGGGCCAGAAAGAGAAGAAGCAAAAAGGAGAGTGTCTGTCAGTTGGCAGTTGGGTGACCTGCTGGGGAAGGAGAGAAAGGATGCAGGTGCCCCCGGGTCTCGAGCCCAGCTTCAAAGCCTCGAGCCCTGCTAGCACGAGTTGTGCACAGAGGAATAATGCAGAGAACTTGGAAGATATCCAGTCACACCCTGATACTCCCTCTCCATGCCAAGGGTGTGTGAAGACCTCAGTGTTTGAAGGCACCTGCTGTCTTACACGTCTTTGTTTCTTTACACATGCTTACTTTATCACTCTGAGATTTGTGTCTTTATGGCATCCCACGTTGTGTTTCTCCCCCGCAGGTTTCAGTCGGGTTTTAGACGGGGCTGTGTGCTATGATATGTTTCCTTTAACTGATTTTTAAAAGTAATATGTGACTTTAATTGCCTAACTTATTCCAAATGGCATAAGACTAAAGGCAATTGTGAATGCAATCAGCTGGAATAATTTCGTTTACTTCAGTCTTTCTTAAATCTTCCGTTTTTAACCTGTTCTCTTCCCTCTTGAAAAAGCAAATGATAAATTATATTAACAAAATATAATTTGTAATGGCACCGCAAAGGTGAGATAAGCATTGTTTCCACGCGAGCCACTCTCTGAACAACCAAGCCCTGTTAACTGCAGTAGGTCTGATTTTTCCAAAATTAAGGGTCCACGCCAACTTTTCAGTCAGTACATCGTGAACTGGGAGAGTAAAGGGAGAACAGGAAAAAGGCTGAAACCTTGAAAAGTATTTCCAGATACCACATGCAATGTCTTAAATGGCAATTCATGTCCTTGGCAGGGAGTCCCGCGTTTCGCAGTTCTGGCAGCGCATGGTCCTGCTCGGGACAGGGCTAAGTGCATCGGCCAAGTTCCTTGTTCAAAGCCCACAGGGCGACAGCAGGTCCATGTTTCACCCTGAAAAAGAATCATCTGTCAAAAGCCCCTCCGGAGCCTACAAACTGGGGCCAAAAATAGCAGAACAGGATCCAGTGCTTTTCAGGGCAAGCTCTAGACTGGAGTCTCCGTGAAAACAGGCAAAATGGAGACAGAGGAGGGGACCCCGACACCTGTGTCATCCACACCTCAATAATCAGAAAAGACAAAAGTGCTAAATATTGGTGCTATTTTCTGCACATAAACCAATGGCCTTACCTAAATAAGTGTGTGGGGAAAGATAAACATTTCTTCTTCTTGAATGGATTTCTGTGCTCAGGGGAAAATTCTCCAGGGCTGTGCTGGTTGAAACTAGGAGTGTTGTGGCAGTATCAGGAAAAAAACTCCAAACACCTACAAGTGCCAACAAAGGCAGAATTTGGGTACAGACCCACCTCCCGTGCAAGGAGCTCTTGAATGCAGCAGCGTGGGAGATGCCTGTAACCAGGGTTTATGTTACAGGTCAATCTTTCTTTTTCATCATGGAAGGTCTCTGCTAACTTTTTGCTGTGAATTAGAGCAAGGGAAAATGATTTAACCAAACAGCAAATGGTACGAAATCTTCTGAATTCATCCAAAGTGAAGCAGATCTATTTCACTTCAGCCTAAACCAGGTTTTCTTGTTTGGCTACGAAGCTGAGAAAACTACTGTTTGCTCAAAACCCTTTTAGATCTCTTTCTGCTTTCCACCTCTGCTGAAGGCTGTCTCTGTAGCACCCTACACATCTCCCAGGCAACCCAACCATCCTAAAGGAAATATGGAGACAGAAAATAAGCGACTTCTTTTCTTCTTTCAGGTACCAATCCCACACTCGGCATTTGGCGTGTTTTCCCAGCCAGAGCCTCCCCAGGCAACCCGGCCACGGAGAACCTGCAGGAATCCCGGCCGTGCAAACAGACCCGCTGCTCAGACGGGAGGCTTGGAAGATGCACGATCACTTTTAGTAGCAGAAGCACCAGAAATCTTCACAGCAACAGAAAGTCTTTTGGACACATGAAAAAGGACATGAGAAGAAAAGGCAACTGTAGAAAAGAAGCTGGTTTTCTTTTTAGCAGGTTCAAATGGAACTTTCTCAGAAATCTGCATTTTAATCCAATAGAGGATCTCCTTCAAAGCTTGGCTTTCTCTTGAGCTACGTTATCAAAGTAAGCTCACAATTTCAGCTGATCAGAAGGCAAGGAAGAAGCTTCAAGTGAAATGCCCAGAAAATTAGATTAATCAGAGTTGATAAGAATCAAGTGAGACAAT